>VXAA01005302.1:1049848-1262054 GCA_013399115.1 Anseranas semipalmata
CAGCCATGTTTTTTTTTTGTTTTTGTCCCCCCCCCCCCTTTTTTTTTTTTTTTACACCAGTAAAGGCAACATTAGTACAGTAAACAGCATCTATTCTGGCTTAATGCTTGCACTGAGATGTTATTTTTGTATTCTGCCTTTCTCATTAGAAACTGACACATCATGATCTGGATTGATAATTCTTCCATTTGGACACTCTGCGCCAACTAATTTTTATGAGCAATGCCTCCCTTTCCTTGCCCACCTCAAAATAACTTTTTTTTTTTTTTTTACCTTGCAAATAGAACAGCTTTCTTAGTCACAAAAATGCAATTACATTTCTCTCAATTTTTTTTCACAATGTATTTTCACAACATGTAGCATACATTGTATGGAAAGCCATCACTTCTTTGTTAACACTAAAAACAATGGATAACAACTCTGTTCATACAAATTCCCCTGTCACTTTTTAGAATTCTGCCTTGAGTCCAGTAGTACTGAAGAAGAAACACTTTTTGGAGATGCAATTGTCTGTTGTTTTGTTTGTTATGGTGAAACATTTGCTACCCTGTGTAAAGCCTGTTCACCATAGTTACTTGCCTGGTAACTAATTGCATCTGTGAAAAAATGTTTAGTGCTTGTATTAAAACACCAAGATGAATAATAATGTAGTGGCACCCAAATGTTGTAGAGGAGCTTGTTTTCTCTCTTAATTGCATGCGAAGGACAATCAACCAAATTAGGTGTTCAATCTTAGATGGTTAGATATACTCCAGAGCAAGAACGTGGTCAGCACAGTGCAGCTTCCCTTTCCAGATGGCCCGGAGACAGGACACTAACCATCCGTATTGGTTTACTAGCTTTCACTGCCATTTTTGCCATCACTTATTTAAACAAGTAGTTTTAAACCAGTAGTTGTGCACTGTCCTATTAGAGCATTTGGGAAAGGGTATTATTCAGAAGATATTTTTGGTATACTAAAGCGTTCACGAAGTCAAGCTTTTTATAGTGTATCAGATATCACAACTATTAATTATTCAACCACCAGGTTTTTTTCTTCATGCTGATGAATAAATTAAGAAGTCATTTTTTATGAGCTACCTTGATTCTTAAGTTGATTTGGGAATAGAAAATAGGAACGTGGTTCTGTAGTTTCTAAAGTGGAAATTGAAAGGAGTTTTTATACATTGATAGCATGAAGAAGGATCGTTTCACTGGGATTATTTCAAGAGATTTTATGTGCATAAAAAGCACAGAAAATGGATACAGATTTTAGAAAATCCAGAAACAGTTCCTGAAACATACACGAGCAGTATGTTTTATAGCTTCTGCCTTTAGGTTTTTTAGTTTTTAGTTCACACAAAAATCCATGTATTTTCAAACTGCACTTCATTAAAACCTCAGTGATTTCTGATATTAGCTTTGTAGAAGTTGAATTTATCTATTCAATAAATAGATGAAATCATAAATAATAACAATGCATAAGATACCCTAAATTGACAAAAAACCAAACTAATATGAACAGGAGACTTGCTGCATTGAATATGAACAAAAAAAATACAGTAAGAAGCATGAAATGTGTCCCATTTTCAAAGCTGCCTTGAATTTCTCTGCAGCATTCACAAACCACGGTTTTCATCCTTGTCCCTTGGTTGGCCTAAAGTATTCATAGTTTGAGACTTACCATAATTTAAGACCTGCTAATGAACAATTATTTCATGCATCGTTTTTAATCGTACTACTGAATGTATAAATATGCTGTTTCAAGTGATGGATATCCAAGCTTGTAATGACAAAATATTTCAATACATTTTAATTAGACCTAGAGTGGAAATTTTGATGGGTATTGCCATGCATGCTTCTTTCCATATGCAAAAATACATGTATGCATACAGAGGTACATGTGTATGTATGTGTATATACATGTGTGCATATAAACATATATATATATATATATATATATAAAATGTGCCTCTGTGTGTGCCCTAGGTCACGGAATACAGATGATAACCCACTCCTGAACACATCTATTTTCAGTGGCTGCCATATGGGTGAGAGAGCTTCACAAGAGCTTCATGTCCTATACTGTTTTGTGCTGAAAACATTGAAGTTGATGCAAAACCTAGTTTTCAAACTTTAAAAGTTTAGATAGATGACTCCCACTTCTGTTCCCCCAGGCCCATAGATACTCAGTAGTCTCTGGCAGGCAGGGTAGCCATATTTGTTCTTTCTTAACCCAAAATTACAGCTGTGTGCTGACCTTTGTTGTAATTTCCTACATGCCCTATTCTGATTATTCATTCTGGGAGAGGTTTCCTACTAATTTCATTAATAGTTTGAGCATAAAACAACATAATTACCTCAGCTTATTGTGAAATAAGCAATCTTTTGCTTAAAAGGTGGTATTTGAGTAGGCTTTATGTGGAAAACCACAGATAGGCAGTACACAGCAGTACTCTATGTGAGAAGAAAGTACAAGGTATATGCTGTTTCATCAGTTGTTTACATTCATTTGTTACATTCCTGATGGAAGTGCACTGATCGCTGTTGGTAACTGTGTAAAACATCAGTTTTAGTCATAAATAAATGTTTCAAAATAGTCAACTGCATAGCAGAAATGGGAAGATGCATTAGAAGTAACTAGATCTGTGGAAAGGCTTCCAATAGGGAGAAATTAAAAAGCTGGAATTACTTAGTTCTGAGTGGAGATTAATGACAGAAGCTGTAGGAAATAGTGGTACAAAAAAAAAGCCTGGTTAGATTTCTTATTCACCTGTTTTCATCATGTAAAGACCGCGAGGGAAAGAAAGCATCCTACTAAAATTAACTTATTTATCTAGGTATTTATCACTGTACAGTTTGACTTGTTGGTGAGTTAGTGTTTTTATTTTTATATTATAATTGTCAGGAGGGAGGTGTAATTACTTCCATTTTAAAGGTTGAAACTGGGGCAATGACTTGTGCAGGATGTCCAAAACAGAAGCCTGTTTGTGAATCCACGTGCTTAATATTGGTATGTTTTTATTCTGAAATGTAACCATTTCAAGTAAAGTATGTTAAATAAGAAATTGCTAAAGGTTGCACATATCATGTGCGCCATGAGCAGTAAATATGTGGGCCTGAGTTTCCGTGATGACGCTAATTACTGCTTTCCTGGAAAGGGGGGCATGTGGTGTACACAGACATCGCTGGGGAATCCTTGAAGGCGGGTGTGTAGCACTGCAAACCTGGGAGGCCTTTTGTAGCTTTTATTGTCCTCTGCCGTTCACCAATACATACTGTACAAAAACAAGTTGAAAACAGCATAGTTATGTACCAGAATGAGCCTTTAGATGAATAATAAGAAAATAATTCACGGCTTATGCTAGGCTGGAAAAAATGATACTTCATGAATATCAGTGCTTCATGGCAAAAAGAAATGAGAAGAAACTTTCATCTGTAGTGATAGTATTTTGTAGTAGTTCCTTAAGGAGTGGTTCATTGCAGGCATTTTTCAGCTTCTTCTTGATCAGCCGGTGGTGGCCAAGTAAAGAAAGAGGTGGTACCGTGTGCTTCCTGGGGTCATCGGTTGTACATTTTGCTGTAAAGCACAGGTATTCTGACGTGGTGTGCCTGAGTGCTGTGCAATACGTAACTTCATTTGGCTTTCTGTTTCGTCGTGTGCTCTGTAGAAACGGTGTGTTCGAAGCTGGAAAGTGGATGGGAGCCAGCACCTGGCATGACTTGAGACCTTCGCAGAGAGCTGAGCTCCTGTCAGCCATTTCCTGCTGGCACTGGATTTTTGGGGGATTAATCGTGATGAAGATTGCTAAATCAGTGACACAGGTTGGATTGCATAAATAAAGTACTGAATTGTATCTGTATTACTTACTAAACTGAGAATATACTGTATCTGTCAGAGATGGAAAAAACCTACGTATGGATGACCATGATCTGCTCATTGGTTTATGAACACAGTGTTCCTCAGGGAGCATTACGGATGCACAGGATGCCCCTTAGTGCAGGGGTTTGTCTTTAGGTCTGTGAGTAAGGTGTAAAACCAGAGGTAGGAGGACTTTCGTTTTGACTAAGCAATTGATGGCGTTTATGTGTAGTGTTCCTGCTAACAGATCTGTGGAACCTGTTGTGTTTTGAACACGTCCACCCGATGTAGAAGGACAGGAATATGGAAATACTGCCCACCAGTTAAAATACCAATTTCTCTCCCTTCTGTCCTGTTTTCATTACCTTTCAGCTTCTGTCACCCGACAGCTTTGTCAGTGGTGCTTTTTTTGCCAGTCAGATGAATTGGGCTGGGGTTGAGCTGACTGGGAGGTGGTGCAAACCCGCAGCCCAGGGGGAAGCGCATCTGTCCTTCTCATGGGGTGCCTTCTCATTTCTCTGCCCCCCAAGCTCCTTCTCCCTCTTGGCCCCCCTCACACATCACTTAGGGCACACTGAAACTGAAGTGGAGGGGAATGAACTCAGAGGTTAGAGCAGATTTGCTCCCTCCTTCCCACTCTTCTGTCTGCAACACAGAGCACTTTCTTCCTCCCATCTCCCCTCATCTTCCCTGCAACCTTTTGTGTAGAAAGAGGTGAGTATCCTGCCGAGCGTCCCAGGCTTGCTGTTACGGAAAGGAGGGGATGAGGAGACCCCTGCTCCCATAGGAAGGGGCAACGTACCTGGGGCTAGGTACTGTCCCTGTTGTCTCCATGGGCCATTCTGAATTTCACTCACTTGTTCAGTGAGTAAGAGAAGGCTAATACTGCTTTTCAGAGCAATACAACTCCTATTAGATATTTTTATTTAGTCCAGAGTTCAAGAGCTTGAGCCTTTTACCAAAACAACCACAAAGCCCACGTATATAAACAGACCTCCAAAAGTTGTCCCTTCGTGTTCTCTTAAAAATCACCTCAGCTTGTGTACTTGTAAAATTTACCTCAGCTTGTGTAGGGATTCCTCTTTGAGATTCTGTCTACTGAAACCTCAGCTCTTCTATTTGCAAACTGTGCAAGGTTATTCATGAAATGCAAGAAAATTCTGAAAAGGTTTTCTAAAAGCATTGTAAATAGTAAAAGCTTGTACACATAAGCGCATTTCATTACAAAGATTTTTGTGAGTACCATGTACGGGCAGGGCTTTGAAACGCAGTGGTAAGCCAACTTCTGACAGCGCCTGAAGTTTCTATATACATTACATTTGTTCTCTGAAATTTTTATTGTAAGCTCAGCAGCATAAAAGTGGTGGTGGATTCCAGCTCCAGCTTTGATGAGCTGTGCTGTGAAGAGGTTTGGAGAGGGAGACTTCGCATAACTGTGCTCAGGTTGGAAAGAGAAACTGGTTCTTGGAGAGAAACTTGGTTCTCTCCAAGTTTCAGATCTAGACCGGCGAGTGTTTCAGAGGAGAACTGAGGATTGGAAGACTCCTTAAAAAACAAAACCAAAACTAACAACAAACCAAAAAACCTGGTGTGGATATTGCTGTGAATACTCCAGCTAGAAATTTTTGAAAAGTGGGGAATCTGTCCAGAGTAATGGAAATAAGGGAGGGTAAGTATTAGGAGTAATAATATAGTTAGAGGGAATTTTCAGTAGCTGGATTCAAACTCTTTCCTTAGTCTCTTGTTTCAGTGAAGTTTTTGCTTGTTTTAAAACCAAGTCATGCATTTGATCTCGAACAGCCCTATTTTATATTTCTGCAGCACTTCAAAATACTTTCTTCACCAATTCCTGTATCAACCGTATATGCTGAAGTGTTCTAATTTTCTACTGAAATGCAAAGTGATACATTTGGAGGGTGTTTCCTGAATAGCTGGTGGCTGCTAAAAATCGCATCTGGGATTGATAAAAATTTCAGATTTTTGTATTAAAGTATTATTTACTGTAAACTTAATATTAGTTATGTGAGGCACAGCATTTAGTTTACTGGCCCAGTACAGAGTATGGTAAAGCAGAGACAGTGTCTAATAATTTCTATATTTAAAAACTAATATATTTATTAATAGTGAAATTTGACAGAAGTCTACATTTGTTTGAATGAAAAAAACTCTTATGCTGACAGATTTAGTAGTGTGTATCAAGACCTGCTGTTAAGAAATGGTCAGATATTCAGTCTTCAGATCCTATTTCTCTCAAATTCTTACAATTTATGGAGATCATTTTGTTCATTCTGTCAGCAAATACAGTAGAGAATAATATATATTCTTTGCGTAGGTAGACTTGAAAAGATTGCAGAAGAATGGTAAGACCTACCAGTAAGACCTACCTTCAAATTAAAGTCGACAGTGTTTGTACCTATGAAGGGATTTATGAACTGACCAAAATAACAGAGATGTATTGAGATTTATACTAGTTGCCACTCTAAAGAATAAATTGCAACTTATTAGAATTGAATTGTATATTTTAAAGTAGTGGAATAGGCAGTAAACTCAAATCGACTGTCTGTTATTATGGCTGGAATGAAGCCTGTTAATGCGGGCTGGGGGGCTGTGCCACGAGCATCAGGAAGCCCTGCACCTCCTTTTACATCCCTGTGCCACAGGTGCAGGTGTTGCTTTTCGAATAGTACGGGGCTGAAGCAACCATTTTAGTTGTGGTCATTTGGGATTAACGTCACTCAGCCACGTTGCTACCGTATGTCAAGTAATCTGTAACAGTGCTGAACTTGTAATGCTTTCTCACTCAGTTTCTGTCGACTCCCTCATTTCGTGTCTTGCTGCATCCCTTGGCATTCTGTATTTGGAGTCAAAACCGAGACCTGGGCTTGGAAGAGTCCCCATGGAAGTCGGGAGGCAGCGAGGTGGTCAGACGCTGCCTGCGTTGTTTCTGTCTTGGTTTAGTTGTGCGCTCTTCAGGTAGTCCCACAGCTGCGTAATCAGTAAGAATAGATTGTGGGAACCCAGTATGACTGGTGTGGTGGTTGGGAGAAGGGTCACGGGCTGATGTAAAATCCCTAATTAGCAGGGAACTTCTGCTGTAAACCTGTTGCTTTTCATCCTTTTTATTGCACAGGTTGCTAAGGCATAAGTAAAGAATGGTGTTTTTAAAGCAGAAAACCAGAGTTACTGTTTCTGCTTCCCTTCCTTACCCCATCCCATAGCTAAAAAATTAAATAAAAGTCAAAGCTAGAAGCATTTTCTGCTTTGAGAACCCACATTAACGAAAAAAAAAAAAAGCTTGGATGTATTCAGGTTTGTTTGTTTTTTTATTTGCACAAAAGCACTTTCGGGATTACCCTTCAATTTTGACTTGCTCTACATGAGTATGTGTTCCCACGTGTGTAGCAGTGCACAATAGTACAGTTTTAAATATATGACTTTAAGGAACTGTGTTGCAGACTATAGTATAATAAATACTATACATTTTTTGTGAAGTAGTTACAGCATTTAAAATTGAGATGTTTGTTTAGAATTTTTTTAATTGAAACCCAACACCACAGGGCTTTGTTAAGGCAGAAGCAAGAGTCTTTTCTGTAGCAAATCAATGATACAAAAAAGAAAAGAAAATTTTTATAAAACAGAGCAGTTCAGTAAAACTCAGGTGTCCACTTAATACAAAAGGCTGATCGTGTGGTGGTCAGATGGAGTCAGTCCATTTAAACCAGGCAAGTCTGACTTGCATAACCCGTGCAATTGAGAGGATATGCTGTATTCCTGCAGTTACTTATACTGAAGTGAATGGGATCTTTCGGGTGCTTGCTACTTTTTGAAATCAGGTCACATCTTTAGGTTTCTAAATAAGGATTTTAAAAAGGACTTGGGCTCCATGGCTTGGTGAGGGCAGAACCCAAATCTGTTATTCCTTTCTCAAGAGCTTTGAGAATCCTGTAATTTTTTTTCATAATTTGCTTCCCCCTGTGGTGGGATCAGCCAATGGCAGCCAGACCGCCACAGAACAAAAGACGTAAGGATCCGTCCATTGCTTGTATGACAGCCCCTCTCAGTTCCAATATTTCCTTGCTCTTTAATTTCACTTTTCATATTTGTCCGTGTACAGCAATCTTACTTGTCACTGCATGTTCATAAAACACTCTATGCACTGCTTAAATTGCCCTCTGTCAGGATGTAATTCTCAAATACTAAAAAATAATCATTCTTGAGACTGTTTTTAGGTAGGACATCATATAAATGGCAGTGCTGTTAATATAGTGGATGGCTATAGGTGGATTAAAATCTTCTGGTTCCCATACATTTCTCCTACCTCTTCTGAAACACTAGCTCATTTTCTCTTTGGCTAACTGCTTTGAACTCCACCTGAAAACCAGTATATAGACAAATAATGTCAGTGAACATCTTTTGCTTGGCAGTCAGCATAAAAAATTCCACAAGTGAGAGCAGGCTTTTGAAGATAAACCCACGGCACAGTATCATCACAGCTGTAAAGCACTGACAGCCTGTGTGTGCGTGTGTGTGCACATCTGGTATTTGCACGCGTAAGTTAGGCTTGCTCGGTTGCACATGCCTGCCTTGGAAAGTCTGCCCTGTAGTTATTAGAGGATGTCACATATTTTTCTGGCACGTTACGAAAGGCAGGGGAAAGATCTCTCTCCCGCACAAGATACAAACACAGACACACGCTCCTGAGGTTTGTGTCCACCAAGGAGTGCTTTATATTCTTGGTAAGCGTTTGCCATTTGGGGACCTGGGAGAGCAGGTGTGACAAATCAGGTAGATTTTGGCTCCCCTTACCACAGACACAAGAAACAGATGGCGTAGGTCGGTGTGTACTGAACAAACGGAGCGAACACACCAGTTACCAAGCTAGAACCTCAGCTGCACTAGCCCGTGCTTTCTGCTTGCCATTTAGCTGTGAGTACTTACTGCATATATAGAATATCACATCCTTTTTTCAGTTTGTCTTCTTAAATTCCCTTTTTCCTTTGGTTGTCTTTTCTCCTCTTACATTCTTTTGTTTGCTGCGGTCTCCTGCATTATTTTGCTCCCCATCTGACCGGATGCTGAATTTTTGACTGGAGGGATTGTGTGGCCAAGTTGCTAACAACAGGGAGCGTGCCTCAAATTTGCATTCATGCCTGCTTCTAAGACAAAGAGAGGAAATAAACCCGGAGGAATAAAAACCATGATAAGCCTACCCACGAATATTTGGAGCTTATGTGCAGGTGTACCAGAGTACAATAGATAGCATTATAAATGTTTCCCTTAAAAGGATAAAACCTTCTATATTATCAGCCATGGAGGGAGGAGAAAAGGAGCCAGAACATCCATAAACCCAGCAGAAAAGAAATCAGTGATTTAGCTGTGAAGTATTAGACTCATTGAACTGACTTCTGTTGTAAGTCCACATCTGAAAATCTTAAGAGGTGATAGGATTTTGAGACAATCCTTTAGCTTCGGTGGGAGTTTCTTGGCCCTCAGCACCACTTACCGTAAATGAGCCTGATTGTTTGGAGTCCTAAACATGAACGTGAGCGCTTGAGGCACCCGTTAAGGAAAAGCTTGGACTGGGATATTGCTGGTGATTTCTCTGTTGAAATAATGCTGCAATTGGCGTCTTGGTGGAAGGGGTTGGGCAGGACATTCTCCCGAGGTCCCTGCATTTCTGCAATCTTTAAATATTTGAAGGAGATGAGAGAGTGGCCTCAGGCCATAGTGTAGCACGTTGTGGGATGCATTTGGCCCTTGGGCCATATTCGCCTGTTTGTTTTTACTTAAAAGGAAAACCCTAGCAAACCTGACTACTAATGAACGTCTTAAAAGCAAATGAGAAAAAGCTGGCAAGGAGATACTAAGGCCGTGATAGTTTGTGCTCTGCTTGAAGCCTTCGCTCGCTCTCCTCCCGCAGCTCTAAATCCGGCAGCGTTTCCACAGGGAAGAGCCGGTGAGGGCGCAGAGCTGGGCTGCTGCAGGTGGGTGCAGAACCGCACACCTTCTACTCGTGCGCGGTCATTTGCCCCGTGGAGGGCTGCCTCACATGTGCTGCTTTATTCTTCCTACTGTTAGAGTGGCCCTATGTACTGGGCACATATGCTGCAGACCTGATTTATAATTAAGAGCAGCTGGCCATGCTGCTGTCCAAAATAATTTCCTCTAGTGAAGGATCAGTGGAGAAAAATGCAGACAGGTTTTAGTATTTTGCTGTAAGAAAGAGAGGAAGAAGAGCCTTCATGCTCCGCACGGTCGGGTGAGGTTTATTGCCTGCCTGAAGAACCAGGAGTGGGAACCTCTTCCATTTATGAGTCCCTCCTGTGCTGTGCCAGTAGTGAAAAAAAGAAGTTAAAGTTGCCTAAAGGCAGCTTATGGGGTTTCCCCATATAGCTTATTTAACTTGTGCTGGTGGCTGCATCTGCCCCGGTAGTCTGCAAACAGCAGAAAGATAGTAAAAAACCAAACCAAACCAAACAACAGGCTCTCTCTATCACCCCAAACCTTTACCCCCACTTTCCCAGATATGTTTAGCACTTCTCTAGGAACTTAACAATGTGAGGGCTGTTTTTATAGTGCTCTCGGAAAAAGATGTTGCATCTAGTCTGATATGGCTAAGTGGACTCAAATGGAGTCCATTCGTGATATTTTTTAATAAGTATAAAGGAAGTTAATCTTAGGTTATGATTTTGTTTTTCTCAAATCTGTATTTATAGAGTGAGTAAAGCAGGTAAAATAGTGCGATGTCTCCAAACATTTTTGGGTGGTCTGCTTGGCATGGCTTCTGTTGCAACGTTATGCCCCAGAGCCCTGCTGCGTTGCTGGCTGTATTGAGGCACTTCTCTTTCCTTGCCTTCCCTTCCCTCTGGCAGGGCAGGAGACGGGAGGAGGAGACCGGCAGAGCCCAGCTCCCCAAGGGAAGGGTCCTTCTCCAGTGCAGTCAGAGGAGGAGGGCACCACTGGTGGCTGTTGCGCTCTTGCTGGGAGTAAATACCGTTGCTGGTTAGGTGTGATCATTAAACTCAAATACACCGATCCTGTGCCCTCAAGCCCAGGATGCCCACTGTCGCGGGTAGCAGAGATGCCCAGCTTCTGCCTTTGTGGCCTGCAATTCCAAACAGGCGGAGTTTTACCCATTTTTTTAAGTCTGTACACCTAAACGCTCGCTGAAATGAATCAGCTGAGCTTGGTCATCATACTTTCACAGCAGCCTCAGCACAGCTTCGCACTTAGAGTGGGTCGTGTGCCTAAGTGAAGGGGTTTGACTACTCACGGGGCTAAAGAGATGGGTGTATTTTTGTGTTGTGTGTGCCGTTGATGCTATTTACGTGACCTTTGGCAGTCGCCAGAGCATCGTGGTCAGTTGCTGTCTCTGGTCTGCTGAATGCCAGGTGCAGGCCGAAAGCTTGGACTGCAACCCAACTCAAGTCAAGCAGTAAGGTTATGCATGTACTGTAAGATGATTTATGCAGGCCTTCACAGTGGGTATTAAGTTGGCTAAACAACGGATGCTGTCCTTTTTCTGGGCATTCAGCTCTGCCATATAAATATGCTGTTCAGGTCTGAAAGTTTTTATAAAATGCTGTTTCTGCCAGACTAACTAACAGGGCTTATCCAGCAGCGACACTTCAATAGCGAGATGTTTTGTGAATGATTTCAGCCTATTTGTTTTTATCTCCTGCTGTGATCCTAAATCTTTTTACAAAACTATGTTTGAGAGGTGTATTCACTTGGAAGGGCTTAGAAAGGGCAAATTAAGAGGTAAATTCCATAGTCAAAGATGTAGTCTATTTGCATTAGTTTGAAAGTTAAGATGCATGTATGACTGCTTGTATTGAAAGCACATGTTTGTAAGTAGTGCTGTAAGGCTCAGGTTTTCAATCCAGGAGAAAAAAGAAGTTGTTAAAGGTGGTTGATGAGGAGGTAGCTGTTTGTCAGATACCTGGCAAATTACATGCTGCTGTAGCGTGTGCCTACTAGCAATAACAGAAGGAGCATTTTCAGATTGCAGATCTGATGTAAAATACTAAATTTGTCAATAATTGAATTATGAAACAAACATTCCAATTATTATTTTGTTCATGTGATGGACAGGCAATGGTTCTTGCTTGTACCTGTCCCTAGCAATTATTATTTTGCGTACTTAAAGTTTCTGTATTTTTCCCATTTTCATAACAACTGCATTATGATGTGACATATCTTTTCCAGATATTTTGCTTGAATAAATAAGTAGGATATTAAATTCAACTAGGGTATTAGATTATAAATTAGTTCTGTAACAGGCGTCATAATGTTATTTAGATTTTCAGTTTACACAGACCTTGTAGCAACTCCCCAGAGCTATGCCACAGAATGAGAGGAAGATGTGAGCTGATGTAAGAAAATTGGTTTTGGTAATATGCTGATGTCAGTAGAGTTTTGCTGTGTGGAAAGATATTTAAATTAACGTTTTTACTTACTCCGTTGTATAAACTAAAGATTGGTAATGATTTCAAATTACTGATTTGTTGGCGTTTGGACTATGCATACATGATCATAAATGTCTTTTCCCTAGGAAGGCAATGTTTATATTGTGAGTTTGTGTATGAGCCTTATTTTTCTAACAAGCGGAGTAACATATCCCAAACTTCCCCATATAATATAAACATTTCATTTCATGTCAGCAGATTGAAAACATTTAAGAGCATTTATGGATTAAAAAACCCGGCCTGGCTAGCAGGTACAGAGCTCTCTGTGTCAAGGAAGAAAGAACAGACTTACAGTGCTGCTCTTGAATAATTGTATCATGATTAGCAAGCACAGTGACACCATGTTGGTGAGGGAGATGTGAAAACATGCACATTTATAAGTACATTTATTAGTCAGATGGATGGTAATGGTAACCTGAAGAGAGAGCTTCCAAGTGAAAAGATTTATAGCTGCTTACATAGGTATTCTGTAAATATTGGAATCTATACCCACTGTGATGTTTTATATATTCAGCGCAAGAGCAAAGGTGAAAAATAACTGTGAAAGGAAGTAGATGTCCTCCTGAGCCATTTTCCGAGATGATGGACAGGAATATTGGTAGGGGTCTTAATTAAAATCAAGCCAAACAAAAACCACCCCAGTTGCTTTTATTAATGAGGAGTACCGGAGTAAGGGAACAGATTATCTCCTTCTCCAGAGAAAATTGGCAGATGGAGAAAATGTGTGTGCAGGTATCAGCAAGATTGCCTTGAAACCCCCTCCGCTGCCTGTCACTGAGGTGCTGTGTCGGAGTCTTCCGTCAGGGCTGTAGCGAGGCCACAGCGTCCATTTTGTGCCTCTTCTCCCCTTGCCTTCCTTTTGCCTCCTCCCAGCCCCTGCTGCAGCCGCCCTCGGTGGAAGTCTGCGTCTGGTGGAAGGTTGAACAGCAGGTGACAACAGCAGAGGTTTCGATTCCTTCAGAATACCGCTCTCTTCCCCAGGAAGAGGAGGTGGTATCGGGGCTACACATCTCTTTTTTTTTTTTTTTCAGCTGTGCATATGACTCCTGTAGCCTTGGAAGCTACCAGCCCCATCTCGCTGCATCCCCAAACCAGGCACAGAGTTGGTCTATACTGGGAGTAGTTCTGGTGTGAAAGGACTATTCTGAAGTAGGAAAGAGAGCGAACTCAGGCTTGAGAGTTTACTGTCCAGGTCCCTCATGTTTTGGCTGCCCGTTGTTCAGAACCATGGGTGTCTCATGCTGGGGCTCTTGCAGGTATGCCAGTCGGAGGGCCTGTTCTGCAGCTCTTCCTTTGCCTTTGTGTCAGATCTTCCTTCACCAGGAAGCAATTCCCCCCTCTTCGGTTGGCCACCATTATTTTAAAGATGAATGCAAAAGCTTAGCTCCTGCTCACATATGGTAGGTTTGGTCTTTCTTTCCTTTGGTACCTGCTAAAATCCACTCTCTAGACATACATAAATAGTGAGGTTAATAGGTGCTGCCAGGTACGTGACCTTTAACGACTGAGTCACTTAATCAAGTGCTTAACTCTGAATTTAGGAGCCAAGAATAAGTTTAAAAAAAAAAGTTGAGGCATATCCTAATGCTGCACATCTGTTGATAATGCAGGCATGCTTATACCCAGTGTTTCTGTGCCTGTTCATGAGCCTGGGCACGCTTTTATATGCAAAACATGTCTGGAGCCCATATTCCTTGTCACATCATGGACATGCTATGTACATCCACTATTTGGAATGTGATTTGTCATCTAAATGTAGCTGGTGTTAGAGTCTGAGTGTCTCGTTACTGTGAAACATTTTGCTGCTTTTAAAACAACTTGAACAAAGAGAGCACTTCATATTGCACTTTGATGTGTGTCTTTATTGAAAAAGCTCCTCTCCATTGCTGAGGCACTGAAGCATTTGCATTAAGTGATACAGGAGATGCCATAGCAATTTCGTGAGAATTATCCTTTGCAATGAATGTTAGATTAAACACCTAAGTAAAATCCCTTGAAAGTGGCCAGAAGATAAATTAGAGCAGAGCTCTACCTAGGTAGAATTAAATTATGTACCTTCTTTTAAAGATTGTTTTTAATTGATTTGGTGCATACTCTTTAGTTAGTTAATAACGAGTGTTGTACCTGTGGCTATATGATCACTCATGTGAGTTAGATTTACAGCACGAAGAAACTCCCTTTATCAAAGAAAACAATTTCATAAAGGGGCTGTCCCCTCTCACTGCTCTGTCGCTGATAATGTGTCTGGACTGTTTTCTGATTAGTGCTCCAGTGTTATACTAATATTGAAGATGTTCTTTAGCAGATAAATGTAGGATTATCACATCATTTTAGCAACCTAATTTGTTCCTTGCTTGCACACTACAGCAACTTTCATGTCTCAACCCCCCCCTCCCCATTAGGGCTTTTACAGCACTACAAAACTGAAGCTAGGAGGGAGATGGGCATTGGAGGAGAAGAGGACAAGGATATAGGATAAAAACATGTGGAGAAAGGAGTTGCAAGGAGCAGGAAATTTTGCCAGCAGGAAGTTCTTTCTGTTTTACTTCTGTGGAAGCCCAAGTCCGAATGGCGATTGTAACTCCCAGTGTAGCTGATGGGAATGCAGATCTTCAGTTAGTACCTGTCCGTACGGGACACCAGTGTCGTCACGGGAAGGCTGTGTCAGGTGTTATTTTTTTTGGCCCAACTTTTACGTTTCGTTCACTCGTTAAGTGACAATGGCAAGAAGGTGTCTTTGAGGCTGCTGTGGTTGCTAACTGTGCTTACAGGCTTCTGATCTATAAGGGTAATGGCCAATCCTGCAGATGGGCAGAGGAGAGAATTCCTCGTTGCTTGGGGAAATCTTAAAGGTTTTGTCTTCAGAGCCCTCCTTGGAGAGCATGGAGCCTTGCCTCAAATCCCCATTTGGGCACAGTAGGGACACATTTCTTGTCTTCAGTCACTCTTCGATTTTAAAAGAAGCCTTAAAGCTACACATTACTTTTTTTTCAGATAATGGTTTCTTAACCTCTAAAAACAGAAGTCTAAATGAAAAAAAAATCAACCTAACAATTAGATAGCTAATGTTTGCATAATTTTAATTATCACACATTGCAATTATTTCTAATTCATTTCAGTATACAAATCACTATTTTCTGTATGGCATGTTGTTAATGTTTACTACTATAATTACTAATTTGCAATATAAGGCAGCAATTTTATAGTTATTCAGTTATGTATAATTACTATGTCAAATAGGAGACAGCAATTAACACTGAAATGTATTAGAAATGATTGTACTAAAATCACTCTAAGAATATTTGACACGTAATTGTCATGTAGTGGAAGACGGGCTGCATATTCCTACACTTTTCCCTAACCATGCTTTCATACCTTGTATTTGTTTGAAACCCCAAAGGATTTAATCCTGCAAAAATTCCTGTTTCACCATCCCATTGACAGAAGAGTTAGAGCTAGAACTAACGAGCAAAATCCAGCGAGCCTTCCGTAGCTAAATCTTGTCTGAGGTGTTAGGTGCCTCGTTCTGCCCTAGCACGTCAGCAAGTACTTCAGCGGCTGCTTAGAAGGAGACGTCTCCGTTGTTCTGCTGCCCGCGGATCTGCGGCGTCCCACGTCAGCAGCTGCGTTCCCAGAAAGTTTTGAGCTGTAGCTCCGCAGGAGGTGGGAGAGCCGAGGCAAGGAGGGAACGAGAGCTGTATGTCCCCTCTCCCGGAATGCGCCCGAGGGCAGGCCGTGGTCAGGAGGTGGCTGAACCTCACCTGGCGCTGGGCCGCGGTGCTGTGAGGTGCGAGGGGTGGGGGCCAGGAGAAGGCCTCGCTGCGTGGGCAGGCCCGCTGCAGTGCGAGTGGAGCAGAGCTCTTAGTCTGTGAGAAGTGACACCCGTAACTCCTCTGGGGAATCCTTAAAGAGGGGAAAAGTCCCGTTCCACGTCCTGATTCGCACAGCATCTAAATTAGCACGACCACTGAGACAAACTGTTGCCTTGTCGTGAAACAGCTCTCTGTGGCAATTCTTTTTTTTTTTTTTTTTTAACCAGGGATTTAAAATCTGGGCAGCTCTAAGCCCCGCTAAACAAAATTCATGGCTGTACATCTTAATAAAGCAAAGAAGAGCACAGCGTGTCAAACACATTCACCTCCTTCCTTGGTTTGACTGTAAGGCTGATGTAACTGCACACGGCAGTGGGAGATCCAAATAGGGCCCTCAGTGTGTTAACAGAGCATATTGACTTATATCAGTCCTTTTGCCTGGCTTCAAATTGATCCCCTTAGAAAAGTTAAATATCACCTATGTTTGTAGATTGCTAGACAGCTATTAAGATAATGCTTTTATAAATACAGATGGTGCCCTTATCAAAATTACATGGCAGTAAATAGATGCCAGTAGAAATAATATGACACTTTGATTAGCTAATAAAATGAAGCACAAATAGAATGAGGATGCTAAGTTGCTCTGACAGTTTTCATACTGTCTTATTTATTGCTTATTTAGCTTTGATAAGTTTCTATTACAGTTTTTGCTTCTCAAGCAATTCCTTTGAACTCTTAATTTTTAAACAGTAATCTGTTTCGTTGTTTTGGGTAGAAAATCCTCACTGTCAATAAGCTTTTCATCATGATAGTCAATGTTATCATTCTTTTTAAAGTAAATTGATAGGCCAAATTGCATGCTGCAAGTTGTGGAGATAGAAGTGGCAGAGGGTGCCAATTAGTATGTTACATGAAAATTATCGATTACAGAGTAAATTATTGCTGGAAATATGGCAGGCAATGTTGGTTCACTGATGTGGCACTATTTATGCCGTGGGGGATACAGAGAAAGTCTTTTCCCTATATCAGTATGTAGAATGACAACAGGAAAATTATGCCAGAGGATTATTATGCTTTTGGGAGGAACTTATACTGAGAAGTTAGTCTAAATACTTATGGCAAGATTCTCAGCTGTTTAAAGCTGGTGTAACTTCATAAACTTCAGTAGGATTGAGACATGGTCTTGTCAATTTTAAATCTGCTGATAATAGGTGTGAGGGAAGCTCTGCCTGATATTCGAGGCGTATCAGAAAAATGTCCTCATGGATGCAATAGTTGCAGGGATTGTAAATGGCAGTAATAATTAAGAAGCCTGGACATCACGTGAGAAGCATACAGAGCATGTGTCATTAACACAATCTCACCAGAATAATGCTGACCAATATTTCAAACTTCTTGGCACCTAACAAGACTTGACTCAATAACTTAAAAGCAGAAAGTGATTAAAACCAGCCACAGGTTTAGAATCATCTTGGAAACTTTCGATTGCCCCTGATTTCGTAGGGAGTATGAAGTTCAGTTTGGGTCTTTTGCTGCAATCTGTCCCTAATAATGAGGCTGCGGTATAGCAGTGTTCCCAGTGATTGCAGTGAGCTAGATTTCCTCTTCTGCTTTTACACAGAGAGAAAGATCTCAATGCCTATGTTCCTACGCTCAGTATTTTCCTCTGCACCTTGCGGAGCAGCAGTGCCATGGCTAAACATGACACCCAGTTCTCATCAGTCTTACTCAATAATTACTGCTAATTACTGCTCTGACGGGATCACTGTACCCATGGCCAGCAGAGTTTGGCACAACCTCCAGGGGGACCGTCAGCCAGATGGAGAGAAGGGAACAAGCATCCCAGCTGCCACGCTCTCCCGGATCCACACCGAGCATCCCGGTTCAGATTCTTAGAGCCCAACGGTGGCTCCACTGCAGTGAAGCACAGCAGAGTTTCTTCTGTGTTTAAAGGCCCTGCCTACAGCTAGGGCTGCGCTTGGATGACAAGAATTCGTCTTCTCACATTTAGACAGTTGGTGTGAGGATGCACGACTTGAGTAAAGACTGTGGGCTGCATGGGAAGTTTCCACCTGTTGCATCCTCACTGGGAAATGTCAGTGGAAATGGCAAAGGCATTTTTTAGATTATTTCTTTTCAGCTCCCAGCCATCGACATTCCTTTCAGAGTGGAGTGTTTGGAGACTATATGAACGTTTTACCCCTGAGTAATCCTATAGATTTAGTCCAAATGTTGCCTATATCTTCTTGTCAGAGAGCAGATAGGACATATATGTAGTTGCCAGATGGAAGAGTCCTTTCAGGTGTCCAGGCACTGGCTACATGAACCTAATGGAATTATGTTGCTGTTCGTGCTTTCATCTTTTGTTATAAAAATTTAAAAACCCATTTTCCAAATAAATAAACTTAAGAAATCCCAAACCATAACAAAAAAAACCACCTTCAGATTTCACATCTTTATGCCTATATTGTCAACTTGATGCATGAGGTTTTAGCTGTGCAAATCCCTTTAATGCAAGTGGGAGTTGTACAGCTAAAGATTTACACACTGACTTTAGAATAATATTCCTTCACCCCCCCCAGTGATCCCCCCCATTGATTCCCTCCCCATTTTTTTTGCCTTTACTCCTTAATGAAACATACGGGCTAATTCAGTGCTTCTCCTTCTGTTCCTGAGAGACAGGCACAATGATCCCTTCCTATCCACTGAACACACATAAGTCAAGGGGCAATATATGATTAAAAAGGTGATAATGTAAATCTCACCAGTGTTTCCTACCCAAAATAGTGTGAAGCAGTCAATACTGCAGAACCCCATCCCAGTGGAAAAAAAAAAATTAAACTTTTTTTCTTTTTTTCTGGATGGCTGTCAGCCTTTCTGGCTAAAATTTTCTTCACTCCTTATACGTAATGTGGTTGACACAAACAGATGTACATAAATCTAACATTTCAAGGAAGATCATGCCATATCCTATCTATATGACAGGGCAGAATTTGAACAGTCTTGTGCTAGCCTGTGGGCATAATGCAAATTCCCTGGGCTGGAGAGACTTGCTTTTGCTCCAGAATTTCAAATGGTTGTCACCTCATGTTAAAAAAATGGGCTCACTCCACACAGCTGGGTTACAGAGTTTTCCTTCCGTGTCTTAGTAGGTGACAATTGACCTAAGTGTTGAGTCCTTTGGGATTGCGAACAATAAAAACACCTTTGTCTCTTCATTTCTATTGGAAAGTGCATTTTCTCCATCTTCCTTTGTCCATAGAATTTGCATTTCATACTAGTATACTACTTGGGAACAACTTCACATCTGTGTATTGGGATATGCAGTTAGGTGTTTTCTTTTTCAATCCGAGGGAAATGGAAGGAATTGTCATGCTTCTGGGTGGGGTGATAATCCTACACAGCCCAATCGCTGTCGAAGCGAGAACACAACTCAGATAGAAGTGAGAATACTGTAAGGAAGGCACTTTGCCAAAATGTTTGTCTACAGAATGGCAGAGATTAAAGCACTTCCAGCTCTGATTGGATTACCATGGACCAGAAGCACTTTAATCTCTACCACTGTGGCTCTGGGGGAAGCCAGTGATTGAGATGTGTGGCGGGACCATGCTGGAGAAGCGGATGACTGTGCTTAGCTCCTTAATCTTCTAGTCCTGTGGCTGTAGTAGAAAAATATTTAACTGTTGCAGCAGGGAGAGAGAAATAGGTAGCGAGTAGTTAGTTCACCTTTAACCATGTGAAGAAAATTCAAATTGCACTCTCTTGTTGTGGAAACAGCCTTTGTGCGATATCCTGACTCAGAGCAGCCTGAGTCCACGCTCAAAATACGTAACTGAGTAAGCTGGTGTTGGAGATGAGTGTAAGCACATAATGGCCAATGCTGCAAGCCAAAGGTAGGAGGTATAAGCCTGTATCACGTCTCGGACCACTAGCAGATGCCGGTGGAACGGTACTAAGAGTGTATGTAAAGTGATTTTTCCCCCTAGTCTGATAATAGTTGGCATTTTCTGGACTCTTCTTGAATAATTTGTGTTTAAACTCTTTATATTTTGTGTGCAAGAGTGGTTGCTAACAGAGCTATTCAAGAATGATTCCAAGTATAGGAATGCCGTTTTGGAGAAGGGAGGAATGGAAAAACATGAAATAGTAGGAACCAACTTTGGATGATATACAGGTCAGTAAAGAGACAGAAATAACAGTGAAAAATAAACGGGGAACCGAGCAATTTCTCTTGCTCAAGTCTCAGTCAAGAAAGGACGCGCTCAATAAAGAAAAGAAGATACGGGCTAGGCAGTGGAAGTTGTCACGCGAGATGTGCAGTGTCCATTTTGTGCCCGACCTAGAGCACGCTGCCTGGCCTGTGGGATGCAGCATGCAGCCTGAACCGAAAGGTGTCCTTCCTTCCTGTGCAAGGGTCCCCAGCCTGAGTTCACCTTTGTGTGTCTGCCTATGCTGTTCTGGTGTTTCTACAGCAGACTGCCCCCAGTGCCTTGGAGCGAAGCTGAGGGATGCTGTGAGATGGATGTAGTCTCCAAAACCTGCCACTGGGACTGGATTTTTATTAAGCAGCAGATAGCTCCACATGAAGAGAAGAAGCATCCTGCCTAGCAGTTTCTGGAGCTTTCAGCAAGAAGGAAGGCTCCCTCTTGTCCAGCTTGTGCTGGCTTGGTAGGGCTGGAGGGGAAGCAGGGCGATTCAGGCTTTTCAGAACAGGAACAGAAATCTCTCTCTGCAAGGCTGAGAGACAGGGTGTGCACAAGCAGGCAGGAAGGTCACGGGGCGAGTTCTGCTAGCTTCAGTGGAGCTTAGGGCGCCAGAAAAATGCAACTCCCGTGAATGGAAGAAGTCTTAATTTCCATTTTCATTTACCATTAGGACTCTGATCCTTCAGTGAACAGGCTGCATGTTCAGCCTTTCTAAAAATATGTACGACTTGAATTGGAAGCATGTCTGATGCCATGTAGACTTCTTTAATTTTTAAATGATCCTTCAGACTGGGAGGGTAAAGCTGTGTAATCCTTATGTTTTATACGCTATTGTGCCAGCCTTTTCATGGTGAGAAGCTAAATATTTTTGTCATTTTAGTTAGCTTATATACACTGCTCTTGATTCACTGGCAAAGTAAAATGTCTGATTTGTCCCACCCCTGATGTCTGCATTTGGATTCAGGGTGAAGTGAAATGGACCCTAGAAGCCAAATACTGAGTTCCTTTCCATGCTTTTATTAGCTTTTACTTGGCAAATTCTCGTGGCTTTTATATATAGAACATTGTAAAAATGTGGATGTTTATGGAAGACACAGCATAACTTCATAAATGCAGTATACGTGTTAAGAGAATGGATGCTCTTTCCCTAAGTACAGAAGCTACATATGGTGCTGATAGCAAATGCCATATGTTTGTAGAAGAGGCTACGTTTGTACAGTGCCTTTTTCTGAGACCTACTAATCTGTGAAAAATAACAATTCTGCTTAATACTGCTGTTCGTGGCCCCTTGGTTTTGGCTTTTAACTTCTATGCGTGTACCCAGTCGGAGTGGACCTGGACGCATAGGTCCGCACGTCTTTTCAAGGCCATTTCATCCCAACGGGGCCCAGCTGAAAGATCTAAAATGCCCCTTACCCTAATCACGATGGAACAAAGTTAGACCGCCTTGTGTATCGTCTTCCTGTCCTTCTGAGCCCTGAGTGCCTCGCTCCCCAGTGACACTGCGCTCAGAGGAAAGCAGTTGTCACCAGCCTCGCCTGCGGGCAGTGGGACTCTCGCGGGAGCCGTGCTCCAGTCCGGGCTCTCAGGCTGGGAACGGGTTTGAATCCAGGTATCCCACCTCTGGGTTGCCCTAACCATCGGTGTGTGGTGTAACAGGTGTTGATAGCAGCTCCTCTGCTAGGTGGTGTAGCAGGGAGCTGCTGCTGCTTCCCCAAGGACAGAAGCAGGTGCTAACATTCAGGAGAGGATGCTGGGCTGTGGATGGAGACAAACCTGTTGCCTCGTCTCAGAATTTTGGAAGGGGGTAAGACTTTGAGTATACCCTGCACTAAACTTCCCTGTTTGTCTGCATGGCCATGTGTTTTCTGAGGTTTCTCGTACTCTAACACACACCTGAGGTTGGCTTCTGTACTCCCTCGGGGCCTATGTGTCTACCTCTGGGTTTCAGATTCTGTTTTGGGACCAACTTTCTAAACATGTGTGCCTTGTAATGCCTAGCTTCAGGGTGCCTAAGCCCTTCATTGGATCTAAGCTGCAGCCTAAATCTGCTTAGTTAGAGATCTGATTAGATGGCAGCCATACCTCGTATGGTTACTGCTTCCAGGAATATCCTGTGCTTTTTAATATAAACATGTCTGCAAATTAGTTTACAGGGGCTGGTTTGGATTAACTAGATCTCTCTCTGAATTGGCATGCATAAATAATATGCAGCTGCTAGCAATTCTTGGCTTTTTAAAATTATGATTTTTATTTGTTCTTTAAAGAAAAGCATGTGAAAACAATCACGTAAGTAATTGTGTTGGGTAGGCTTTTTAGTGACAGGCAATAGAGAGTTAATTCTGGGTGTTGTCAGCTGCTTTCAGTTTTGAACATGTATTGGATTCAGAAGACAGCCATATAGAAAAGAATGTTATCTTAATGTGACAGCAATCACGGGCACTGCTATTGAAAACTCACTGTTGCTCTCCCCTCCAAAATTAACATCATAACCTTATGTCAGTGACTCACTATTATCCTAATACCTGTTTTTGGATTCTGTCCAGTCCCATTAGATATCCCCATGTTGATTGCTCTGTTACTGGTGAATGTTAATTGCCTCCAAATCTCGGTGGAGTTCAAAAGCGTGGGGAAAAAGTACTGACTGGTAGAGCTGCTAGTTTTATTAACAGGCAAGTAAATAATAAATCTGTTCAGAGATTTGAGTGAAGTGCCTGAGACATGAGATATAAACAGCTGATTTCACGTCTTTCTTTGCATGTCTATCATATGTTGGTAATGAGATAGCGGTGTAAGCCATATTGACCGTGAACATTTAAATGATACTGGTAGTGCCTGTCCAGAATCAGTGTACTTGAAGAGGTAGTCAGGCTCCATATCCTTCCCATTGGGATTCTTGTCTGCTTGACATTAAATGATGCCCCTTATTACCTTTTAAGATGCTTTTTAGAGTTACTGGGACTATTTAATTAAAACGATGATGTCAAAATATGGTTATAGCAACGCTTGTCACATGCCATTTAATATTTTCCCTCCTCCTGGTAATGCATATTTATGAATTTTTATAGAGGAACTACTCTTTTGCTTTGCTTTAAAGGAGAACTGAAATCTTTATGACTTGTCTGCTTTTGTCTGTTCGTTTTAATCACAGAATTTTAAACAAAGTCCCTGCATGTTCCCTGATCTCCACACCAGAAACCTCTAAATGGAAAATCCCCAATATAATCGCATCGTGGGTTTGCTTCTTGTAGCACATTGCCAGGTGTAAATACCTGTCTTAGTAGTTTTTAGTTTGTAAAAATGTTGGTAACACTTGCAGAGCTGGAATAAGTGATGTGAAGAATATACTGTAATCACATACTGCAGAATAATTACATATTTTATATCACCAGTTTTCAGTTGGTAGATAATATTTAATCTCCTGGTAGAGATCTGTAATGACTCATTTTAGACACTGACCCTCTAACTTCATTTCGGGAATGAAATATTTCCTAATCCAGTAATGTCTGCCTATACCATCATGTCATGTAGATAAAGAAAAGCAACTCTAGGCACCCACTGCTAGATTGCTTAACAAAAATAAATGTCAGCAGGTGAATTGCTTGCTGAATGCTAGGCAAAAGTCAAATGTGAGCTGAACGTGTGTTATGGCTATATAAAATCTGTATTAGAGCAGGTGAAGCAAAGTTGCCGCTTTTGTTATTTTAAGTGATTGTTAGGCTGATATAATAAAACAAAAAAATCTGAACTTGTTTTCACATGTATCTGATAGGCATCATGAATCCAGATTGACGTGAACTTTTTCAGCAGTGTAGAAGTGGCCATGATTGAGTCACCACACTGGTGGTGGAAACATGAACAGAAGGCAAGAACCTCAGCCTGAGACTTACTCCAAAGAAAGCTAACCAGAACGAAGGATTGGGAGAGAGAAGCAAAATAATTAATGGCATTTTTCTTTTAGTAGAAATGAGTTTAATAGACGAGCAGTATTTATTATTAAAATACTTGTGAGTATTTGAACCTTGTCCATATTTTTGCAAGATATAGTGAAAAATACATACAGAAAATGAGCACAGTGCCGAACGCTGTGTATTTGTGAGGTCTCTACAGTAAAGATGGTGGGTGATTGAAACTAAGCTGCTTTAGCCACACTGAAGCACGTAAATAGCTGCCAGGGTTTCACAGCTTCTGAGCATTAAGAAAGCCCCATTCATTTCCATTCTGAAAACGTTGGTCACGATCTTCTCTGGCTGGTCACTTTGAAGATATGCTTTTCCTATCAAGCCCTATATGGCTGCATCCCTCCACGGCTATTCACGTTAATGAAGAATTTCAGCAATAGGAAGGACTCTGCATGTTATATTTTATAAACAATTTTACATTCCCTTTTTCATTTTTTAGAGTCCACAGTAACATAGAGTGTATACCAAGGCACAAAAAAAGGAATGGATAAAAGACTATTTTCTGTTTATTTAGTTCTACCAGGTTAGTATTTTGCTTTGTTTTAATGTATCGAGATATTAATTTTTATTTTGATATTGTACCCCTGGCTGCGTGGCCTTGTCCTGTAGCCCCGAAGCATGTGCTTGTCCCTGAATTCAGAGGAATGTCATCTGCCTAAGTGGCACGGAGTGAGGCTGTGTATGTTTAGTGCAGGATCTGCGTCAGTTTTAGTTCCCCTTCTCCCTCCTGGCTTCCAGCAGCCCTGGCATCCCTGTCGTTCCCTGCGCCCAGCTCTCCTGGCTCAGAGGAGTTTCCCACTCCTGCCACGGCTGCGTTGGCCGTGGGAGGAGATGGTGGGTGTCTGCGTGTGCAGCAGGTTCGGTAGCACGGAGTTACTGCCCGGCTCCGCTCAGCCCCGTGTGCCCTTGTCATCTCCTCTGGGAGGGGTTAGCTGAAGCCA
Source organism: Anseranas semipalmata (assembly GCA_013399115.1). Taxonomy (NCBI): domain Eukaryota; kingdom Metazoa; phylum Chordata; class Aves; order Anseriformes; family Anseranatidae; genus Anseranas; species Anseranas semipalmata. The sequence continues at coordinate 1,075,078 of VXAA01005302.1, forward strand.
GGGAGTGGAAAAGCCTGCCCCAGCCTGAAGCAGGGCACGTGCTGCTTGGCTGCCCTTCGGGCATGGCCACGCTGCGTGGGTTTGTTCAGCAGGAGGGCACGGTTAGTCTTCAGTACCTGGAAATTTTATAATTTGGGGCTGTGAACACTTGATTCGGCTTTGGAAGTGAAACAAAAAATTCGTCTTAGATGTAAACATCACCCTGCATCTGCATGCATTATAAGAGTTTATGCTAAGGATTAATTTGGCCCAGAGACTCTGTGAAGATGAAATTCTTTGTGTGCTTGTGGATTATGATGACAAGAGAGGGGATCGCTTTTGCTGAAGAGTGTCTAAGAGAAATAGGCCAAAAATAGAATCATTTCCATAGCTCAGAAATTCCCACAGAATCATAAAAAGTAATCAGCTGTTGGAAAGAATGAATTTTGTGCTCCTAATTTGCAGAAATCCCAGCAGTTGATACTGTGCCCAACCACTCACTAATACAATAAAATATAATTACATAATTAAATACAATATAGGATTTCCATAATAGGGAACTTTATTTCCTTGTCACAATATGCGAGTTGCTGCTGCAGAAGCTCATAGTTTAATGCTGGAACTATTATTAGATGCTTGCATACCACATACTATGCAGGATTTTCCTACAGTGGCACTTTCCAATCTCAGAGAAGATTGTGTGCTGTATACAGTGGAAGTTTCATAGAAGGTTGCCTAAGATACACCTTTTGGGTGGAGAAGTATCTTATTAACCATGTTTTGCTTTGTTAATGGTTTCCCCATTGCTGCTTGTTCTAGCTGATGGAATGTGTAGGTTGCTAAGTCTGGGACTTGCTGGAAGCTTGAATTCAAGTGAAGGGGTGATTTGATGGTGTAGAAATTTTCTTAGAACCTGATTCTTCATTGCTGAAGCCAGTGGAAACTTGAATAATTGCAGAAAGAACCACTTAAACTTAGGGACGATAGAGTCTCTGGGTGAGCACTGTCCATTGTGATATAGAAGCATCAATCCTAGCTTTATTGTCATATTTCTATTCAGACATTTGTTTGTATGAAGTTCTGCAGTATGTGAGATTGGTTTGTAGCTAGCAGAAACGGTAGAAAAACATCTGGATCCAGTGCCGAGCAATGCTAGCAGGAAGGGTAATCATGGAGGTGGGATTCCTTAGCTTACAGAACTTTGAAGGGTGAAGCATTTTCATTGTTTATGTATGTGAGGTGGGACAGAAGGAATTACCTGGGCTTTTTAAGCTGCTTTTGTTTTGTTCAAGGTACATACATAAGAGAAAAGAAAGAGACTAGGAATTAGATTTCAGAGGAAAGAAATGAAGCCATGCGAGATGTAATACAGTGTCGAAATAATTGGGTATGTAGCATCATCTTGACAATGCTGGTCTTTTTGTATTCAACCAGATACATGCAGTTAGAGGCAAACGTGAAGTGCTGAGTTGAGATAAAAGACTAGTTTTGGTTATCTGCAGGGCAGGTGTTGGTGACTTTAATGGTTGCTTCTGCTTTTGCTTTTAATATCTCTTCTAACCCCTTTGTTCCACCCAAACTTCTGCCCATGTCCCCTTTCCACTCTGGCCTGCTTACCTTCATTTATTATTGTCCATCAGTAGCCTTGTCCTAATCTCATTAAAATCAATGGCAAAGCTATTACTGATGTCAGTGATGCAGGAGAAATCCCAGGTCTGCAATTCCTTGCTTGTCCTGATCAGTCAGATCATCATCATTAATTTAATGTAACTTAAATCAAAACACAGAGTACTCTTAGTTACCTGCTAACACGTGAAGTGCATAACCCCGAGCCTTCAAGCACAAGCTTGTGTGCTGAGTTTCTCCCTAGCTGAGCAGTTGCCTTCCTTGCATTTGAGCTGCGCTGTAGGTAGGAGTCTGAAGAAGTGTAAAGACTTTGGGGTTGGCACGTCCTGTTTGTAGACTACAGAACCGACTGATTTGTGAGTAATCTGTGTAGATGTGCACGTGGAGTACTTTCACAGTCATAATCTTGAATAGTTCAAATTTAATTATGACTAGAGATCCTGTATTTCATTTATATGTAAAATTAAAAGAAAATATTCAGAAGCTAATCCTGTTCCGAGACCGACTCCAAATATTTCTGAGCTAAAATGTTTGTAACATAGAAATCTTATTAAAATTCCCATTTCTAGTCATTTTAGTAGTAATTTGGTTTAAAAATTGCAAGACTGTAGTTTCATTTGACTGAAAGAAGAATTATGAGACTGTAGACAGACTAACTGCAGTTTTAACAATGCTAAAATCCATTATAAATCAGAAAAGGAGGGAAAAAGTACACAGGCCATAATAATAATTTATTTGATGGTGCTATTGAATATACATATAGCTCGCAGATTATGTGTTTCTAGTACACTAAAAATAAAAAGGCTAAGCACAGGAACATTATTTTTAATATGGGGATGCGATGCTAAAAGGGAGAGAACTTTTTGGAATGATAATCAGACTGCTGCAGCACCTGCAGTTATGCAGCCTCCTGTACCAGTTGCAAAAAAAAAAAAAAAAAAAGAGAAGAGCAAAGAAGGCAATAAAGGCAATACAGATGTCATCATTGTATATCTTTCTTTTTTTTTGTATTCTTACTAGTGAGATTCCCCTGAATTTCGGAAGTGTTTTTTGAGCTATAGCTTTCCAAAGCCCAGTGGCAGAACTGCTCAGCTCCAGTACAGATCAGGAAACGTGTGGGGGCTTGGCTCTGTCCCGTTGGTGTGCTTGTGTCAGGGCTGGTGAGTGAGGGATGGTGTGCTTGCTGCTTGTCAAATGTGAAAACCTAGCTATTGCCCTGTCCTGTATATTCCCAGAGGTCATTTAAATCCTGTTGGTCACTGCTGGGATTTGCTTTGGGAAGCAGACTTTGCATCAGGGCCTAGAAACACAGCTGTGATGCTCTGACGAGCTATAGGTAAGGCTATATGGGAACATGAGTTAGGCATTTTTGATGTCCTTATGAAGAGGATTTACAAGATTTGTTTGAGCTTTCCTTTTGTCAATGATACTGTATGTCTACCAGGAAGGTGCTTCTTGTTGTCCTTTTTTCAGGCCAAACTCCGATTCTGAAATGTTCCCATTAGCAATATTTCTGTCATGGATAAGGGTATGATGGGGCTTTCTCTGAATGAGTTGCTCAGGCTGAGGCACAAAGTCTGGTCAAGATGCAGGTTTAGCTGGCTTCCTTATCTCTATTTACAAATTCTGTTTAATAGGAGCAATAATATGAAGCATCTGAAAGATAATTGTACTTACAGTTTAGCTGAAATCGGCTATCCTGAAGGACTGCGCTTTGTAATACTGGTCTGTGCTCTAACTGCTCAGAAATGCATTGCTGTGTAGTGCCTAATTGGCTAACTGTAATTGCCTATATTGAGAACCGATCTTAAAAGTTAATCTGTGCTGGAGTCAGGAAGATAAATTGGGGCAATCACCATCCCCTGGATTTCTAATAAGGTGACACCCCCTGAAAGGTTTGCTATGAGTGCAGTGTAGTCCAAAACAAAAGACAGACAAAACATGCCTCCTGAAGTGTGCCGTTTCTTGTCCAAAAGCTCCTCTGTAACTCTGCATGCCTTCACGTAGTACTTTGGACTCGAGATTTCTGAGGGACTGGCTGAGAAAAGGCACAGAAGATTTGAAGTATAATGTGTTAAGCGAAATCTGCGCACTTGCTTGCTCACAGCAATGCAGGACTGTGGCTTGTGTCGCTTTCACATTTGCTTGAAGCATGCGCTTGGATTTGAGGACGGTTCTGCTGGCTGGTTTGTGGTGCTTACACCAAGCCCCAGCCCTGGTTCCACCTAGGTACACGCCTGGGGTTTCGCGGTGTCGAGCTGCTGTCCAGAAACGCCTGGCGTGGTTCGAGCTGAGGAGACCGAGGCCTGCCAGTGGACGAGCCTCTTGCCGCCTTCGGCCCTTTCCGTGCGGCGACGCTGGCTCAGCAGGCCTCCCCACAGGCCTTATCGCTCGCCTGCCCGAGCCCAGCGGGGCGAGCGGCGTGGGCTCGTGGCCTCTCGCTTCCAGCGCCAGGCCACAGCCAGAACTTGGGTGCAAAGCAGGGATTCCAAAGACGTGTTGAAAATGTTACATAGATGGGAGCCTTCCTTGCATACTTTGAAGTCCCGTCCTACTACATGCTTCCACTGCAACAGCTGAATCATGGAGATGGACAGCTAAAAGGTAGTGGATCATGTGGCTTTGGGAGGAGATGGACTCGGTGTACTGCAGTGAAATGTCACATTCCAGAAGCTCCTGAAATTAACAGTGTCAGTGTCACATCGCACTACAGCCTCTGCTCACATGGTGCAAGTCCTGCTCATGTGATCTGTCCTGAAATAAGAAAGCCGTTTGCTTTGTTTATGAGGATCTGCCACCATTGCAGCCTGGAAGGTTGCATCGTTTGGTCGCCTCAGTGTGCGTTAATGACCTGCTCCCAAACGGAGCAGAAACGTTTGTCGGACACACCGAGTTAATTGCGAGAAGGCTTGAAGCTGCCTGTTGTGCTGTCTCGGGGGCTGCTTAATGCGTAACGTGATCCAGCTGCCGAACTGTGCAAAGTTTCTGTTTCTAACTTTAACTGTTTCTGATTCTTTAAAAGAACTTTGGCCTCATTCCAGGGGCGACAGGATGTAACTGAATATCAGGAAGTGAGGCGCAGGCTGAGGGGAAAGTTAGAGACATGGTGCTGGCCGCTGGAGATGTCCCTCTGCGTGGCGGGAGTGGTTAGCGTTCCTGCACTGTATCCTGGTGCACGAGGACCACCGTCTGGCAGCCATTTTGTGTTCACCGCGCGCCCACTGGAGTTTCTGCTTATTACGGGAATTCAGCTAAGAAGAAGGGCAGACTTCACGTTTGACAGGATGTTACATGTTTCTGGCACTGTCTTTTCTTTTTTGTTGAGGGTCTGGTTCTTGCTGTCTTTGAACTACATGAGCAATTGGCAGCTGTGGCAGACAGAGGTTTACATACAGGTTCATGGTAGTGATGCCTGAAGGGACCACTGTGACCACCTAGTTTGATCCATAACATAAACACACTCCTTGAACCCACCAGATTTTGTTCGTTGGTGAGCTAGAACCTCTCTCAGGGAAAATGTCTGATCCTGCAAATTGCTAATGACAGGCAGTGTACCGCAGCCCATGGTAATTGCTCCAGCAGTTAATTACCCACACAGGCGGCTTCATTTCTAGTCAAATTTTGTGTGGCTTTGACCTGCTGTCATGAGATCTTCCTTCTGTTTTACCTGCTAGGTAGTCTCTGGATCCCAGCTACAGACCGGTGCTGTATAAAGCCACCATGCATGCCATGGGCATCAGGGAGGGAGAGGGAGAATGGTGCTGGTGGAAGGGTTAATGCTGCTCCGGTCCAGGGCCCTGCAGTTGTAAGACTCCCTCTTTGGCCAGGGTGTCAGTGGAAATGACCCTGACCTAAAGCCAAGAGGCAAAAATCTTTGAATGTTGTGTTAGGTTATCTCTGTGCAAATTTCTGGCTTAGGTCTATCTTTAGCTGTTGAGAGACACCTTCTTGGAATACAGTCCTCTTGGCAAGTGCGCCAATACATTCAGCTTTAGCTTAAACTCTTGGCTAAACGTACATTTTATTGTAGAGTCAGAAACAATATTTCTCAATTACCATTTATTTGTTATTATGGAGGAAAAGTGAATTTCATTTCAGTGAAAAAAAGAGTTTTCCAGGTTTACATTAGACCTAAACCAAAAATCCAATACTATTCTTGGTGGGAAGATTAAAATAATGTATGGGAACAGCCTGTGCTTTGCACTCTGCGTTTCTGCTTCACAGGAGCAGCTGACCACGACTCCGTAGCTAAGTATCTGTCCAAACACTGCTGCGGGCACCCGTGAGTTGTCACACAGCTAATTCCCAGGAGGGGCTTGCTGGCTGGGAGCTGTACCTGTGGCTCTGCAAAAGAAAACACTGGGGTTTGCCATCCCGAGTAGTCCTGTGGATTCCAGGACCTGCGCAGAGGCGATGGTTAGAAACACAGCCTGCTGCAGCCGAGTGCATCCTCAGGGGCTCTGCCAGCCCACGGAGCTGCGAGAGCAGGCGGGCCCTGAGGGAGCAAGAGCACGCTACTGACCGCTGCAAATTGGCCAGTAAGTGAGCAGAAAGAAGGAAAAATGGTGTGCAAGTGTTGGAAAGTCTACCTTCATTTATTTTGAAAGTTAGTTTTTCTTGTAAGAGTAAAAAAAGCAACAAGAATACCTACCGTTGTATGTTTAATAGTAGCACTACACAGTGTAATAAGCAGTGCCTCACTGGTATCATACAATAGCATTTTGCTGCACAATCTTCGCAGCCCATGACGACGTAGCGGAGATTCTCCTGCACGATGACTTCCTAAGCAGCTGCCACTGCTGGAAGTGTTGGTGCACTTCATTCATCTCGTAAATAGATTAGGACCAGTGGGCAGACTGCAACCTCCCTACCAGATTTCAGTCTGATCGAGAAATGCTTCTGCCCAGAGTAGGAAGGAAAATGAAATAATTAAGTAACTGGAAAAGCTGAGCTGTGGCTTACAGACTGCTTCAGTAAGAAAATTTCGTAGACAAGTGTCTATACTCCAGAAGCCTTCCCTGGGTCCAATTCATTTTGCTCATCTGAGAGAAGACAAGGGCACCACGACTGCTCTCAATTGCTATATAGAATATAGGGTGAAAGACAATCTTGAGAGTGGCTCACTGCTGGGTTATTAAGGATATTGTATCTAATGAGACCTTGTACTTGCAAGACCTTGAAATGCACCAATGCCTTGCTTACTGACTGCCAATGCAAGGTGGGGAGGTCTGCATTACCCAGGTTTTCATTTTTCACTTTGATTCTTGTTCTAAAGGCACCAAAAGGAGAGCTGTGTGCTTTTGTAGCTCATTTTTTAGGCCAAGTGAGCTTAATCATTTCCATGGGTTTCCATAAACTCTTAAGGTTGTGGTACAAGTTGTGTAATCAACCATGACAAGATTATCACTTGTCTTGAGGTGTATTTAGATTGACTTTTTAGGCTACTCAGATGTTAGGAATTGAGTTTTTTTTCTGAGTTGTATTGTCGGGAGAAAAATTGATCTTGAAGAGCTGGTTGAAATGAAACTGTATCATCCATTAAAATTAAAATGATCATTTCTGAATAAAAGTGACTTTTAAGCTTGCTCCTGGCACCAAAATAAGCTATCAGTATATTTCTCTCATGAACACTACTTTTTTATTAGGAGACCATGTAATGTAATGTACATTTAACCATTTATAGACCCTTACAGGTGTCTCACAACTCGTATTTTAAGGCATAATTCCAGTATTATGACTCTGGGGTAAAACGTTTTGATCCAGATACATAAAGGACTGTGGATTTCTTACTCCTAGTTTCCTATGCTGGCAGATATTTTAGAGTGCAAGTTTTATGCTATTGTTTTTGTATAAAAGCAAGAGAGCTTACTGGTGTCCTAAAACTTACAAATCCCTATCAGTTAGGAGTCTTTAACTGATCGGTACAGAACTGTGGCCTTTATCAGGTTTTGATGATACTGGTAAATATATGTAAATAGGATATAAATTTAATCAGCTACTGTTCAATAAAAAACCATAATGTTTACTTCAGCCTTGTAGCAAATTTGCCCTCCTACAGGGGCTATTTTAATTAGCAGCATGAATTTTGTATAGTTGAATTTATATTTTGATTGTGTAAAAATCCTCTTTTGGAAAGGTTTATTTATATACTGCCCAGGTACTCAGCAATAATATTTCAACAGCATCTGTAAAAGCAGGGTGTCACATAAAACAATTTTTGCTCATCTTTAGCCTTGCCAACAGGATAGTTAGTGGGGTGTCTTATTTTCTTGCTGCTCTTAGCTGGTGACAGCGGAGTGAAGCAAAGTGAGGATCGGATAATGAAATGAAAAAAATAAAAATTTACTCACTTGTCTCACCTGACAGATTCTTCTGTATAAAACGCTAATAATAATCCCTTATATTTCAGTGATGATTTCCATTCCAGCAGACCACAGTAGACTTTACAGACTTTAGGATCCATTCATCTGCTTGTTGAAACCATGGCAAAGTTTCCGAGGACTTCAGTATTTATAGCACTGAATGTTAGATGTCAGTTGGCAACAGTTCTGGACCACTTTGTGTTACGCTGCTGCTCTCTGGAGCCGAGTACATTTAATGTCTTACAGAATCAAGCCTAAGTAAACACTCGCATAACCCACATACTTCCAGTGAGATTCTTGCATGGGGCATGTGAGCAAGGGTATGAGTATTGAGACAGATAGAGACTTTATTTTGCGTGTAACTGGGCAAAGTCCCTTCATGGGTTTGGAATACCATAAGTGCCATTGTATTAGTATCTGGGTTTAAATTATGAAATTAAACTATAAAATTTATGAAAGCTTTCCCTGGGATGTAGTTACGCCATGAATCTTAAGAAGGAATGGTAAAATTATGTTGGTAAGTGAAGACGTGTAAATGTATTGGTCCTGCAGTCATTATTCCCACATGGAGCCATTATTCAGCTGAGTGAGGGTTACTCACTCACTGAAGTCACTAGGAATGGGAAAAGTGCCACTGGGTTTGTTTCCAGAAAACATATTGCGCAAATACATTTAACTGATAAAGTTTATTTAGTTTTATTTTTACAGTGGGAAGAAAGAACATCTTACATGGTGCTGTCTTTTGGGTGTTTGCAGAGAATCGGGAATGTGAGAAGCAGATGTATTAGGTACTTACGGTCATACAGTAAGTGTAGGACCATATTCCAAAGATCTTGCTTATGCAAAGCTCTCACTGATCTGTATGAAACTTTGTCTGAGGAAAGACCAGATAAATATGTTGAAAAACTTTGGGAGATGGAGCCACCTATGAAGTTCAGAGCTCTGTTCGGGGAATGCCAGCATTCCCAATGCAGAATGACATTTCCAACAGTGAGCATTTTGTAGATGTCAATTTGAGAATGCTCTCTGCAAAGCTCCAAGTGGAAAGTTTTGCAAAGTGTTAAAGCCATTAAGCAATTAGACTAATCAGATGTTCAATCACCATAATTTCCTGAAAGAGTGTTCCATACATACAGTGACCCTTTCAAGAAGCCAGATCAAAAAGTTACAAAGAATCGAGAAACTCTTTGAATTTCCTAGTTTTCAAGATCATGTATAAAATTGTGTCTTGCAAAGACATAATCCCTAAATGAATGCGATGTCCGAGTACAAACAGCCTTTTCTAGATGGTGTCTCAAAGCCAATACGCTGTAATGGACAAATTATGGCATTTATCCACTGTTTTTATCAGCTTTGCTCTTCCTACAAGTTAGGACTGTGGTTTATTCATAAATGAGATATTTGGATGTTTATTTAAACATTGAAGTCTCTTTTAAAAAATAGACTATTTTTCTCATAAAAATGACGTACCGTGGACAATACTATGGTTCCTGCTGTTAGAAAAGAGTAATTACTTACAGCCACTCTTATAATATGCCTGCTTGCTAAATGCATAAATCTAATAATACAACAATACAATGCTACAATGAGCTTCAAGAATTGGAAAAAGATAGAATTTAAATGCTTTTGGCACCTGACATACATTTCTCACAGAAGGTCTATAATTTCCTGTATTAGAGCTAGCTGTATCCTTTAATGAATGCAGCTGGAAAGAAGAGTAAAGGATGTTTTAAGATTCATGTATTTAGTCTACTAGGTACCATTTTGCTTATTACTTTTGATTTTAAAGCTATCAACCTTATTTGAGCAGTTTATCCTTTTTGTGGGGAGAAAATGGAAGCAAAGGATGGCAAATTGTGTTTGGAAATTAAGACTCAATAATGCAAGGTTAAAATCAGGGTCCCGTCCGTTGTTGCTGAAGTGTGTTTCAAATGCCTCAGTATTACTTATATGCATTTTGAGCCTGTGTTTGTAAATGTTAATGTGTGCTTGCCTGGCTCACGGTGCATTTATGAAAAAGCAGTAGATGATATTGTAGCTCTCTGCGGTTTCTTTGACCTAAGCATCAGCCATGAAATTTTAATGTAATCTTCTCTAGTGTACCCAGCAGTCATACAGGTGTAAGCACAAGTCATCATTCCCACAATGATCTCTTCAGCATTGATGCAGGACTTTCTTATTCCACACATAGGTTTGGTTTACAGAAGCAGCATCAGTGATGAAATAAGCAGCACTATTTAGAAATCACTGGAAAAATGCAGTATTTTAAGGCTAAGTCTGATGCTGAAGCTGGCAGTACAGTGGAAGTCAGCGTGTGTGGTTCTGGGAACAGTGTTAGGATACTTGGAGAACAATTTTGTCCATTTTAGAAATGCATTTTGCTGTATTGGTCTCTTTTAAGGCTGTACTTATGATAAGAGGAAGCTATCTAGTTCTCTGATAGATAACACTGTGATCTGTGCAAGAGAGCAAGCAACTTGCTCCCCAGAGGATCTCCAGCACATGGGATGCTCTCTGCTGACCTGAGCTGAACACGCTGCTCTTCAAAATGGTGCTGTTGCTTATTCCACGTTTGTTGCTGCTGGAGGAAAGCTAGTGGATTGCAAGCGAGAGGAGCTGGCTGCTGACAGAACTGAGCCTTTACGAGGCAGAAACGTTTAGTGCCGATACGTCAAAGCAACGCACGGCGTACCTTTGTGAGAAGACTGCTGTGTTTCATGTACGTGTATTTCATAACCTTCTCCAATCTGAATCTTTCCTAAGGTCATTTTGTACCCGTGTTCCTGAACTGCTGGAAACCAGAGTCCTGTGGAAAACCTTTTCAGGAATGTCATAAAAATCTTAACAGGAAAACCCTTAGCTTTCCTTGTGACATTGCCTGTCCTTCAGGTGTGGAGGTCATGTCAGTTCTCTGGCCTGATCAGGAGAAATTACTTAGATATTTCACATGCTGAGTACCCTTTTGCGTTGACCAATTCCATGCAAGCCATCAAATGATTCTGCCTCACCTTTGCCCTTAGTCTCATTTAATTAGATCCAAGTCTACATACAATTCAGTCCAACTAGTCTCTCAATGTAAGCTGTGGTTTGTCTTTTTGGCTTACTCTCTACTTCTTCTGTGATTGAAGCTGTGGAATCTTGTAATTCATTTTGTTCCACCATTATTGATTTGGTGGCAACAGTCCAAATGTTGAAAAATATTTTCCAGGTTGTTGTTGCCCTTGGTTTCCAAAGACATTGCATACGGTGAAGTGTGTGGATCAGGAATTGACGTATCCATAATGTCACCAGGGTTTGTGGAGAGTGCATTTTCAATTGTAAAAGCAGTTTATTGCTAATTAGAGAGATTTCCAAGGGCATCCTGATCTCTTGATAGTCTGTGAAGAGTACCTATGGTAGATTCTGCTCTGGGAGGGGTTGCCAAGACCATCGCTTGCGTAAATCCTGAATTGATTCTCTGATGGAGAAGAGTTGTCAAACTTATATAAAAGTTTAATACTAAATTTTAAATTCTGCTCTTTCGTTAGTGGACATTGCTTTTTGATTACTTTTGAAGACTTACCTCTGCACCAAAATACTTCAGCTTTCACTGTGCTGTTAGATGTCTGCAGATGTCACAGAGAATGGCTTTCTAAGGACCCTGTACTGGGTTACATGAGAATGCAGTGGTGTGGAGAAGAGTCCATCTTCTTCAGTGCCTTGACTGTATTTCTATAGTGCATGCTTTGGTGACCAGTTTGAGTTAGTGTAAAATTACACAGTTCTCCATTTTAGATGTCTGTTTCTTCTTTAATAGGTAACAACACCTTTATTCCTTTATTCAAAAATGTGTTTGTATTTGCCTGTCTATGCCTGTATGTAAAAAACGATCTTTATAAAGATGAAGTCTTTTTCTTGTGTCTCTGCCAGTGCTGCTTTGTTATAATGGAATGACGAACTGTAAATAGAGTTGACTTAGAGGCTGAATCAGTTGTTGGTATTTTGTTAATAATAGTATGAGCTGCCCCCCATCAGGTAGTGTGAAAATAAATTCTGAGTTATTATAAATGCCAAATAACTTTGTGAAGATTACTAATGCAGCTCATCAAATCTGTTTTGTCATGTATCAGTCATTTTGACCTGCTGTATGATGAGGTATATTTTTATTAACTAATTTTGCTTTCTATTACATAGACACGAATGCCTTTTAAAAATCAAGACACTGCAAGCAAAAGCTCTGGATAGCTTGTCCTGTATTGTGCCTGCAGATGCTTATCCTGTTTATGTCGTAAACTAGTGAGCATCCTCTACAGTTCTGTGTTTTATTTTTGATAAATCTTTTAAAGTATGAATAACATGGAGGAGAATTATCCGAGTAAGGTGCTGACCCAGTGCTGGCTTTATGCAGAATGTGCTCCTCTGCTTCTTCTGCTATTACATTGTCACTTGGTTATGTGCTGGACTAAGTTTTAGATCCTGATCCTGACATTCACTGGATTATATGGATCACTTTTTTCCTGTCTTTCTGAGTTAACAAACTATTAAACTCTGAACCTCCATCATTCCTGTGCCAGGCCAGAGTTTGGTCTTTTATGAGCATATGGGTTAGACGAGTTTAAATTCTATTCCTGATTGTATCTCAGTTTTGAAATCCTCTTCCTGTTAAGCTTGATTTGATTTAAATTTGATTAAAAAAAAACCTACAAAATTTGAGATTATGACTCCCTTTTTTTGGGGAGGAGTTAGGGGTTATTTGTTTTGTTTTGTTTTGAGAAAGCTTACAGATAGGAGTGGGGGCTAAAACATTTTTGCTCTGAAAACGTCTTGTCTTTGCATCAGAGCAGGCCTTTCTCTACAAGTGCTGGCGATGACACAAGGTGTCCTGTTGTCTTTTCCACCAGTTGTGTCTGCCACACTTTGTCCCCCGTCTTACATATGGTTCTGGCAAGCTTTGCAGGCGTGATGGGAAGTGCTCGGGTGCACGCAGCTCCTCACTCCTTCATGCCAAGGGCATGAAGGTGGGCATGGGTGCCCACCCATGGGTCAGCATGGGTGGGCATCCACGTTTAGTGTTCCGAGGATGTGATAGACACGGGGAGAGGATGAGGAAGAGGTGGTGTCTGTAGCTGTGTATTCGGTGGGTGATTGGTTTAGGGTTTTCATTGTAGATTCGTGAAGATGCTCTGAATCCAGGGATTCTCAAGATCTGGTGAAAAACCTGTGCTTTGAGAAAGAGAAAATGAGGGGGAAAGACAGCATGAGGAGGAAAGTCTGATCTCTTATGCTTTTGTAGGCATATGTATTCATTAATTCCTCCCCATGGTGGTTTGAGTGGGAGCTGTCAGGTTTTAGTGGGTAGCGTAGTTCAGAAGTGCACAGGGAATACGCAGTTAACCTAATCCACTTTTCCTCAGTTTCTCTTTCAGATTCTCATATCTTGGTAGCTCACAAGACCCCATATTACAATTTAAAAAGGCTTATGTGTTGTTTCCCTTCTGGCTGTAAATAAAACGGATAAGGATTTGTTAGGTCCCCTTCCCCGCTGGGAGCATTAAGCAGTAGTGTATTTAAGCTTTGTTTGTTACCATCCACGTTGAAAGGAGCAGCAGGGCTTTAAAGCAAAAGCTGGTCGTAGGAACACGCATGGACTGACTTCTGTTGGTCTGATTGTGAAAGCACATTTTTCTTTAAAATGAAATGCCGGCCAGCTGTGACCACTGACTGGTAGTAAGGGGGGTTTTTGTTTGTTTGAAAGAGACAAAGCATACTATTTTTACCCAGATTGGATCAAGAAGTTAACATAAAGTAATAACACGTGACTGTCATATTGCATCTGTCTTAAGAAATAACACTTCCTTATCTTAATTAATGGAAGTGGATTTGCTGAAAGGCCTGCTTATTGATTACTGCAGTTGCTGAATTTTTATGTGCTATATCTGCATGTTCTTATTTGTGTTATCAAATATTCAAAGACCATTTGATCAAATTTTTTTTTTCAAAAGGCAAAGTATTTCTGTCTCTCATTAGACTGACACCATTTCAAGATATTCACTGTGAGCCTAAGGGGAATGGTAGGTATATATTTTTAATGGGGTCATTGAAATGCAGGTGTACTAAGTTACAGTACAGGAATGGGAGTAGTCTCTGCTGGGTTCATCATGAGATCTACTGAGATCATTTTTGCTTCTGGAGGAACACGGGTGGTGTAATTCCACCACCAGTGGTCAATAAACTTGTGAACACTTGGGATGACCATAAGCTTTTCTCTTCAGTTTTGCAGGCCAGTTAAAAGACAGCAGTAACCGTGACGGAGCTGGGGGCTCCGGAAAGGTGCAGGCAGTTCTCTGCTGTAGCATACGTTTTCGATGTGAATTTTATAAGTAAGAATCAGAAGGTGGAGATGGCAAGAGTTGAGCTAATGTTGGGAGGCAGGCTTTAGCTGACACTTCACAAATTTAGAAAAATCTGTTTTGCTGTATTTCAGGTACTGGCTGAAACCTCTGGTGTGTGACTTGGAGTCAGGATTGTCTTTGCTCTCCAGTTTTGCACAGTGAAATGCCTAATGGGGTCATGCAATCTGATTGATGTCATGATCCATTATTGTTCACTTCGCAGAGTTCACAGAAGTTGTGGACTGTTTTTCCAGAGTATACATTCATGATTTCTTGGTTATTGCAATCGTGTGGTAGAAACAACTGTTTTTGATTTTTAACAGTGTTTGTCTTACTCTGTCATTTACTTGTAAACACCGGCTGTCACAAGTCTTTGTAGTACTTCAGAGATATACCTATTGGAACATTTTCTTTGCCTTTTTGTCTTGTACCGTAGAGCAGAATATGAAACCTTTAAATAATCATTTCCCTGTTTTCAAGGTTGATTACATTGTTTCATGGCTATAATGTCTCAGAATAACCAGTAACAACACTCCCTTTAAAAGAAATCCAAATAACTGAGTGCTGATATATCCTAGAAAAAGAAAGCATTATTTTCAGCATTTTGGCATCATTCTTTTGTGCTTTCCAGTTTGTTTTAATTTTGTCATGCTTCCTTTCTAATGTTATATACTAATTTAAATAATAGAACTCGTACATAAATATACAGTCATGCAAGAATGACTAAGGATGATAAAATTGGAACAGTGATGCTAAGTGCAGCATTGCAATCAATAGGACTGCAATGGTAATAACACCAATATGTCTAGTTAAAGAGATGTAAATTGCTCTTAATCTGAAAGAAGGTTAGAACCACAGTGGAGCAAGGAAATGAGTAAGCTGCAGTGCGAGAGCTAGCAAAGACGTCTGTGCCCACTCAGAATATGTCTTGCTTCACAAAGAGCAACCTCAGGGGGCCTTCAAGGGATTGCTATAAAGTGAGCAGAAGCTCTAGAGAACAGAAGAGATGTCCTATGCGGCAGAAAAGCCCTACTACTAGCAAAGAGATATTAGAGAAAACTAGTAGGAGGATTTTTCAGGACTGGTTCAAGGTAAGCTTGAAAGCTGCGTGCCTCATTCTGCCACCTGGACTCCGTGAGCTCAGTGTGGCTAATTGCAAGGGCAAAGAGGGCTTCCTGAAAGCAAAAGGTATGGAAACGGGCGCAGGATAGATCAGCCCAGGCAGACTGGGCAACCTGCTGTACTCTCAGCTCCTTCCAGGACCTGTACGCCACGATGTTTCTACAGCAGCCCGTTATATTCCTGTGCAAAATGAACCATGCACGAGCAAGGGATCCAAAGACAAATGTGCAGTGGACAAACCGCGAGTGTTCTGAGCTAAAGCTGCCTTTGCAGCTTTAATTTGCCCTATTGCGTCCACTCAAGGTATTTCAGTTCACTTGATATGCAAAAGCACTCCCTGTTCAAAGATCCCTGCAGGTGACTAGGCACCGTGAAGGTGCATTAAGGTTAGAGCATTTATCTTAGCTCTGAATTCCTCTGCTGGGTTGGTGTCAGGTCTCCACTGTTGTGCTCACATTTCTTCCAATTTATTGTGCTTGTTTATTTTTAGTGATGCTTTAGAAATAATAAGAAAATGGGGCCACCCTTTCCTTTCTCTCCGTTGCCCATTTAGGTTGAAAATTTTAATTAGGATTGGGAAATTTGGGTTGCTTGAGAACCATATTTAGATTATGAAATGACCTGCTTCCTATGAATAAATACGTATGGAAAAGGACCACCAAGTTTGTATGAAATTTTGACTCCCTAGGGAGGTGTTTTCCTAACCGTTGTGTTACTTGGGGTGGGAAAAAGAAGGTCAAAAATTGGTCCCTGGCATGCAGAGTTGTTTAATGCCTCAGCACAGCACTAAGTAGGGGATGAATGAGGGAGTAATGAGCAGTAAACTTCATTTAAGATGAGAGAATAGATGGTTGTGGTGCACAATAGTTTGAAAAACGTATTTAATGGAAGAAATATAGGTATCACCGAGGTTGCTGATTCTCATGTAATGAGCTGAAGATTTTGTATGTAAGTGGGACATAAGCTGTGGGCTAGACTTCTGCACAGAGGTCTCTATCTTACAAATGTTATCATCCAGCAGTCTGGGCTCAAAACTGATAGCTTCAGTCTCAGCAATATGCGAAAAACAGTTCACAGGCCAGCTATTAATTGACATTAACTGCCATAAGCCCTTAAAAAGAATGAAGATATAACTGTTTGCCATTTTATCCTATAGAGTGCAATGCTGTACCAAAAAGCAAGCAAATTTTGTATGCTATAGTAAACACATGCTCTAAATACCCTTTTTTGATAAAGTCTTTACTGCATGTTCTTTGAAAATGGTAACTTTTGAGCCATTTATTCCTGGCTCTGTCAGAAATGTTGCTTTTAGCTGACATGCATGGAAACCTGCTATCTACAAAGAGGCTACATGATTTGTTAAGAGAAAATAAGGTTTGGTCCTAGAGCTGTTTGTCGTACCGTTGGAAGAAATTATTCTTATGTGAGTAAAATAAAATGCTTCTATTTTGTAAGTATGTCTCTAAAGTGATGTAACAATTTGAAAGGTTTGTGTAGAGATTCATGCAAGTTTTCCAGGCTATTTTATAAAGTGTAATGAAATATTGAAAGCAGAGGTGATGAATCGTCCACAAATTTCCAGTTCATTATGAATTGACTGGCACTGGTAGAATACCATTTTATTACACTTACTCTAAAGAGTCTGCTGTTGCAGTTAAGTATCTGTATCCCTTAAGAAAAGGTTCATCATGCGCAAGAGTGGTAGTTAGCAGTAGCTTTTCAGCCTCGACAAGAGGTGACAACTCTGTTGATCACTTGAACAGCAGTAGGAAAGAAGTGAAACTGTTTTAGTCACTGAGTTTTACCCGCTGAGTTGTTTGTCTGCCGCTAGGATTCTTGAGTGGGTTTCCTTCACGGACTTCAATTTTTTAAAGAGCATAAACTCTTATTACTATGAACTGTTCTTTAAAAAAGTTACATCTGGGTCCTTGAGTAGAGTACAGCAAAGCAATGAAATAGAGCTGTATTTCTAAAGTAGAAAAGCCGGATATTTGCTTGAGGAGCTGGCTGTAAGTATAGTGGAGCAATGCACAGAAGTTATCATGCTCAAGAAATTAATTTAATTTTTCTTCCCAAACAACATGCTTTCTTTTTGCTTTTAACCTTGATCGGTGCATTAATAGATGATAGGGGCACTGACGGGAAAAGCATAAGAAAAGTGCTGAGATGCTGGAATACAATGATCTGAGGACACTTATATCACAGAGCAGATAACCTGTTTGCTTTTATTTGTGAGCTTTCAACCATGAATGTAGAAATGGCACTCCATGATTATCGATCAGCTTACCCCACTGTCTGCCATTAGACAGTGCTTCAGTTAAACCTACTGCCAAGCAAAGGACACTGCAAACAGATGCCACAGAAAACATGGCTTACGTATTGCTTGCTCACTGAGCTAGAATATTGTATTAACTTCGCAAGGCTTCTAATATTTCAAGAATTACAAGTTAAGTGATTTTAAAAATCTCTTGCTCAACAGCATTATCATGGAAGGGCTATTTATGGTATCTGCATGAGTAAACTGATAGCAGCCTCGTCGCTTATTGTGGTCCTCCAAATTCATTTTCCTAATAGCTTATTGGAAACTTCGGTGGGGACAGTGCTTTTGTGTGGTGTCTCATCATTCCTCATACAACCAGCTTTCAAATAATTAAAGCTTCTTCATTCTATCAGAAGGTGCAGCTCAACCTGATGTTTTGCAGTCATTATGCATCATTCAGTTTTGCAACAAGACGAATATATTACTGGTATTCAGAGGCGTAAATACCGCACTGGACATTAGCATACATCTCAGCTGGGACATCATAAGGTGATGTCTGCTCCTGGGCTGTGAAGACTTAGGGGATTCACCGGGCAAGCTTCAAGGAAGCCTGTTCATTTTGTAAACTTAAACTGGGAAACCCAGGGCTAAGAATCCCTTGCTGAGGAAAGGAAGCAATGAGACAGAAGCCAGCAGTAAGGAGTATGAGCTGTGCAGAAGTGGCAAAGGCACCGTAGAAAGGAAGGAGATCAGGGGCAGAGAGACTGAAGTAGCCTGAATTGAAGCAAGATGCCAAGTCCTGGAAGAACTTGGATTATATGGAGCAATAAGAAAGGGACTCACAAATGGGGGTGCATCTTGCAGTGCAAATTTCCTGCTCCTAAAGACCTGTCATCTCTCCATGTAGCGGCAAATTCATGGTGGATATAGCTAGAATTAATGTTTTTAAGCTGAACATAGACCTACCCTTGCCCTGTTCCCAGCTTTGGCTGTGGCTGGTATTTCCCAACCCTTAGGAAAATAATTTGAAATAATGCTGTTGTTTTCAGACAAGCATGTCATTTGTTTTACCGGTCTGTAGTTGATTAATTTGCAAATGATATTCCCAATAAAGTGCTTAGAAGTAGATAATTACAACTATATTAACAGTTACCGGGGAAGCAGATGGTATTCTGAGGAGCTGCCATGTAGAATTAGTGCTGATGCTCTACTGTAATGTACCATATACCCCAGCAACCCACAAACAACAAACTAAAATCCTGCTGATGTTCCAGATTGTAAGTAAATTGTGCTATTGCTTCGCATTCAGTTCTTATCTGAATTTTTATGTCTGTTTTCTAGATAGCTACAGTGCTCAGTGAGCTGATCCTTTTTATGTTCAGCCACATAACTCTCCACGTCTGGATTTTGTATTTGCTCGCTATTAAACCTACTAAACCCAAGTTTCTAGGCTGTATGTTTTCTCCACCATGCTCCTAGATACTTTGGAGCACAGACTAACTGCACAAAGAGGGACTTCTAATTTACTGAGTTATTCAAACCGAAATTCCATGTGAGGTGGTGAGTTGCAAAGGCTCTGAAGCGGAACAGCTCTGTTTCACACGCTTTCTCACAAGCACACACACGCACACACGCACTCTCTCCCCATTCCCTGCTTTTTTAGTTAACCTCCATACTTGCTCTTGCTGCCTGCCAAAACACGATCCTTTTTATGCTTCCAGCTAGCAAGTAAAAGGCCATCATGTCCGTGCAGTCCTGCCTGCGCGTCTCGCCATCGCTAGGCTGTGTTTTAAGCAGGCTGGAGTTATGTAAGCAATAACACACACCAGGGCTCGGGGTTGGAGCGAGCTTTATATTCGTGCCCGGGGTTGACGGAGTGCCGCGAGCATCTGCAGACAGCTCGCTGTGGCCAAGTGGCCTGGAGTCTGTGTAGAGCGCATTTTTACTTGTTTATTTAATGCATGCATTTGTCATCTGCGTATTTAAATAGAACTGAGAACTTTTTTTTTTTTTTTTAAATGAAAGACTTTAAAACCACTGGGTGTTCTTACTAAAAGATTTTGTTACTTTTTTCCCCAAGTGCACTTTGGCATAACTCCCTCTCAAACAAGCATATAGCAGTGTGTCTGGGGTGTAAGTCTATCTCTGTACAAAGAAGCTAACATGGACACCTTATGGGTAGAGGATCAGACAAGGAACTTATGATATTTTGGGTAAGTCGCCTGGCTTATTGCATTGCTGGAAATACTTGGTTTCTGTGCAGCTAGATGGGGCTCAGACTGATGTTATTTAATCCTGGGCTTGCGTTAAAGCCTGGAGGGAACTAGTGGACGTAGGGCCCCCTCTTTTTCAGAAAGAAATTCTTCAGGAGCTCCTTTTAGGATAGTCAGAACCTCCTTAAAAAATACACACTGTTTTGCAGCCAAGTGCAAATTCAAATGGCTGAGCGTTGTTTTGCTGGTTTGCTATGATAGAAATGAGCATGTGCGTGCGTGTGTGTGCCCACAAGTGCACAAGTCGACCAGAAAGAGCACAGGCATCAAGACAGACAGCAGTGGGAAGGAAGGGCAGCCAGAAAAGCATTTGAAACGCAAGTGTGAGGGAAAGCTAAAAAAAAAAAAAAAAAAGAAAACAAACACAGAAACAAAACACTTTTAAATATAATTTGAAGGCTTAAAGAAGCGTCTCAGGCTACCAAGCTGGGACAATGTTTCATTCCTGTTCTTTCCTATAAAGGAGTATTTTGTACACTTGATAAACAGGATTGCCTTAAAGCAGTACCTGATTCCCTGAGCAATATATTTCTGAATGGAGACTGCAGCCAGATTCTGAATATTAGCTAATTGCTTTGGTTAAAACAGAACAACAGAATATACTGCTGCCTGCCATCCTGTTTCTGTACTTAAAATTAGTGGAATTAGTATTGCTGACTTTTGGGGCATGTTCGGGAAAATGTGAGAAAGAGGACTTTATCCAATAAGGTCTCCTGACCCTGGAATACTCTTTCCCTAATATGCATCAGAGTATATCTCTGGCTTCTTTCCCGGCTTCGCTTCTGTTGGTTGAAATGAGAAGTTATTGGATTTGTTATAAGGAGGGTGAGGGGGTGACACTGCTGATTGTTTTTAAGGTTGTATAGCATGTCCTTCTAAAGGATCTTGTTTTCAGCTGCTTAAAACTGCAATGATTTTACCAACAAACTTTCCAGCAGGATTTCCGTGCAAATACTATATAAAGTTACCAACTTTCTGAAAAAGAAGTGATGAAAATTATGCTGTTTTGCTCTTTTTCAGAAACATTTCAGACTTCTTGAAAAGCTTGAGCTTTGGAGCACTGGTCTGATAACTAGCAGGGAGATGGTCTCCTGTGTCAAGGATGTTCCTTAGGCGCACGTGAAAACAAGCCTGTTTCTTGAGTGGTTTATGAATCTTAAAGGAAAAAAAGACTGGGATGTGTCCTTTACAGGTTTCATTAGTTTTTACATGTTGCAATTAAATCTCTCTGCCTGTGCTTGGTCTTGGTAGAACCCATACTGTTTGCATGAGAAGCTGCAAGTAACTGGTGGCGGGCAATTGTGTCCCAGGTGGACTCATATCTGCTGGGACTGCACCAGGCCTGGCTGGCCCTGGGTTCCAGGGCAGAAAGGGGGAGTTTGTCTGTTTGATGTTGCCTACGTGACGGTGAGGTTGTGCAGAAAAAAAAAAAAGACTGAAATGCAAAAGAGAGAAAAGCTAGACCTCAGGAAATGAATGGAGATAGAGTTATTTGGCCAGGGAGTTTGGCAGAGTGGGACTGGAATGAAAAAGAAGTGAAACATAATAGAGATGATGCTGGGACTGAGTCAATGAAGAGTGTGAAAAAACTGAAGGAGCATAAGACGAGTAGTTGGGGATGTTGGGTGATACGGGGGAATCCTGCATCCATAGGAAGTTACATGTGAGACCGGAATTGGGAGCCCACCAGGGTCATGCAGATGAGTGGGGAACTGCCTGTTCTCTAAGGGGAACGTGGGATCTGGTTGGGTAAGACGAGCTGCGAAAGAAAACCGGGGAGGGGGAAGAGATCGTTTTGACAAGGTCCTGGTGCGATGGGGGAAGTTGTCTTAAGTCCTGGAGCGGGACATGTGAGAGAGTGCAGCTGGGAGGTTCTGGGGCCGGGGCCGGGATTAAAAAGGAGAGATGTCACCCAGTGCGCTCGGAGGACATAACAGGTAAAATAGATGAGTCTGGGAATGAAGAAGGGAAAAGACAGATGACTGGATGTGAAAAGATTGGGGATTGGAGAGCAAGGACAAAGAGAGTGCTTAGTCCAAGCAAGGAGACTGGGATTGCTTTGAGAATCGTAAGGAATGTAAACTGGGAAGGTCGTACTCATCTGTCTTCCCCCGTTTCCAAATACCTGTAAATTCTTCTGGTAGGAGTATTTGTCATCCATTTTCATGTGTTTGTCCACATCAGTGAGGATAATATATTATTGCTGTCAGTTACTCCACAAGCTGCAGAAGTCTATGTGGCATAGCTTTACACTTAAAACTCTGTCAAGTAAGTGGGAGGATAGCCACATGATGCCGCAGTTCTTGTATTTTCATTTTTTGGGGGGAAAAAACGGGGAAATGCATGTAAAAATCTGCAATAAAATGATATGCTTGCCGTCTTGCTATTATATAATTAGGAAATAGGGGAATTAAGAGTCTTCACGCAACGCTGATTTGCCCCTTGTACATTATAATAGTCTTGCGCACGTGAGCACGTGCCGATCTGTTCTGTGGGATTTGTGCCTCGTCAGTTGGGCAGGGTGAGCGGTGGCATGTGGGCAAGCCGGGGCTGGCCGGTAAAGAACCTGTGGTCAACGGGACTGCGCTGTCGGAAGAGGTGGAAGAAGTTGCGGCGATTGCAGAGAGCCAGGCAGCCTCCTGGTGCATTACCAGGCCCCAGAGAACGAGCTTCTGTCTTGCTCTGGCACAGATTTCTTCGTGACACCGAGTCCCTTAAATCAGACTTCTTAAAGATGATCGCTAATTATGTATTTCCCAGTTTTCTGGAAGCCCAGCCTCAGCCCCAGGGCCTGTTTTGCAGAAGAGCGTAGCTGTGACTGAAGTCTGTGAGACTCGCGCTTTGAAGATACAAGGCACTGCATAATGTTAAAGATTCTGAAAAATCGTGGCCGAGACATCGTAAGGCAGGCTTTCCTAAATTAGTGGGTACTCTTGACTTTAATTTACCTGTGCCTAAGCTCCCTATGTATAAAACAGAATAATAGTTCCCTCAACTCGCAGGGATTTTGTGAAGATTAGTGAAGTGTCTGTGAAGCCCTCACTTATTTTAGTGATGAGTGCTATAGAAAAGCCCATAAGGAAATTAATAATTTTGTCTTCAGAGCACTATTTGAATAGTTAGCAGGAAACAAGCCGTAAGGCCGTACCCTGAACAATGATAAGACAAACTATTGAATAGTTGCTTTATTAATTCAACACCATCCATCCTGTGCTGTGAAGGAGAACTGCACTTAAAAAAAAATGTTAAAAAAATTAGACTGTATCGTAATGTATACGCAAAGGATACCAGATTAAGTTTGCATCAGCAACCATAATTCTTTCATTGCCTGATGTTGGAAGCTTGATTCCGTAGCCTGGAGAATGTACTTTTTAACGGAGAGAGAGTTTCTTGTGTGTGTAATGCTGCATTTTAATGGGAATGTGACTTTTAGATATTCTTAGGAATTGTTTTATTCAATGCATAATTCAATTTTTAAATATTTCTTGCTTCTTTTAGATGTAGGGAATTTCTGGCACTGACATTTAGTATCCTTTTTTCCCTTTGCTAAAGGTCCGACTCTGTAACATTTATTCATGCCGAGTAGCATTTACTAACACAGCTGAAAGCACTGGGGATGCTAGAATGAGTGAGGATGGCAGAATCGTGCCCTCAATTTTTCATGCAATTATAAGCAGATCTCTCACAACCTATATTGACTTTTCCAAAGATCAGAAAGCTCTTTGCGGGGGAGGGAGGGCAAAGCACAGAGGGTACATTCAGCCACAACAAGGTTAATGTACTTGCACAAAATTGTACGTGAAGCTATGAGAGAGCCAACAATAGTAGCACCCAGAAATCCCGTCAAGGAGTTTGATCTTGTGAAGTGATGCCCTTCGTGCAAGGTGCTGATCCTCTGGAAGTTGTTAAGTGTAGAGGGCACTTAGCCCCCTGCAGGATCCGGCTCTCCTTTCCTGCCTTGTGTACCTGAATCTTGGTCTTCTTGGATTTCACACTTGTCAAGGTGTCCGTGGGCCCCAGTGGTATTCTAGGAGCAAATCTCCAAATTTCTCATGATTTTTTGCTGACCCCGTGACTTTTTTTTTTTTTTTTGCCATTAGCCAGTTCCAGAAAGCAAGCACGCAGTGCAGCCTGTCTGGAGGGTGTGTGTTGTCTGCTAGTGGAGAAGGAATTCCAGCATCACGGCTGCTGTCGTGTGATGCCGTTCGGACTGAAAAATGGAGCAGCTCACTGCCCTGGTGTATCTCTTTGCAGTGTTGTAGCTGCTGCCTTTTGTTGGCTGCAAAATACCGTCAGGTGAAAAGAATGCTATTTTTTGGTTTTAGTTTTGTTATACAAGACACTTTAAATTTACTGTGGTATTAATATGGGCATGTGTGCTCTTTTCCCTGTCTGAAATTTCAGTAGATATCATTAGAAAGATTCATAAAAATTGGAAAGGAGGTGTTAGACTGCCATTCTTTCCATTTCAATCTCAAAAGATAATTACTCATTTTTCTTCAGATGAATGTGGAGTGAATCTCCACTTGCTGAGAAAAATTCTCCATAAAGACTACAGAAGTCAAAGGACATGGAATAAAGTATCTATTTACTTCTTTTCGTGGCCACAAAAAGCTAAATTTGCAACCTCTTGGTTCAGAAATATTTTTTTAATATCCGGATCATGAGGTTTTGATCTATTCTGTATTTGGAAAATCCTGATATAAGCAAGGCTGTAGTCTGTTGCTGAAGTGCTTAGCCACAAATTGTTCCAGCTGTTCTGTGATGATAGCAGACTTCTGATGTATCATACAATATGTAGATCACTGCTAATTTTATCTTATGTGGTTTGTCGCAGTTGGGCTGTGGTGCTGTGTAAGGCAGATGACAGGGGTGGATCTGCATGGAAAAGTATGTTGTACATATTGTAATTGCACCTGTTGAACGCAGTTTCTTGGGTCTGTGGGATTGATATTAGTAAAGATTGCTCTACACCACATGCCTAGTATGTATTTTTTTCAAATTATCTCAAAATATATTGGCAAAAGAGAACAGCTACAGTGGAACAGACTCGTGCCTTATCTGCGATGGTACATTTTCTTGGTTTAATGGAGGACGTGGTAGTGTTAGGTTACAGGTTGGACTGGATGACGTTGGAGGTCTTTCCGAACCTAAGGGATTCTGTGATTCTGTGATTCCGTGATTTTAACCAGTGATGGTCAAGGCCAGCTGCTTTGTAATTCTCTGGTCTTCCTTCCTTCCTTCTCTTTCACGCCCAGACACAAAATAACTACTTGCAATTTTGATGTGCCCTGGGTGAATCTGCTAAAACAGATCTGTACTTAAACACATCAGTTCTGGATCTTTTCTTTTTTTTTTTTTTTTCTCCTGCCTGAGCAGTATCCTGCACCATCCAGTTCCACAGATGAATTAAACATTGTACAGACACTTTTTGCTCTCTGTTTCTGTGTCAGACAACGCCTGAAATCCAGATCCATATGTCTGACATATGGCCTCTCTAGTATGAACTGTCTCTGCCAGAAACATCAGAAAATCGCTGGGAGACTGGCTCCCCTGGATGACTGGGGCCTGGAGTAGGAGGAGGTGAGGCAGCAAACCAGCTGCCCTCTGTTCAGCCTTTTTTCCATGTGGAAAGCAGGTTTTGAGCTCTGTCTCCATTAGGAGCAGTCTGCTGATGCAGCTATACCCACCTCCTCCAGCAGCACAGCAGTCCTGGGTGGACTGCTGGAAATAGCTTGTTCTGGCAAAACTGCGCTTTTGACAAGATAGCTTATTACAGCAACCCCCATCCTTCCCCGGCAAAATAAGCAATACCAGCAAAAGCACAGCCTTGTCAGTGTAGCTGCCTTTACGTTCGTGCCTTCCGCCCGTGCTTTCCGCGCCTCCTGGCTGCGCCCCGCCGACACGGCCTCACGGGCCTTGGCTCGCAGGCCCAGCGCGAGGCCCAGCGCGGCCCTTGGGCGCCTGAGGGCGAGGCGGGGGAGCAGCGGGGCCGCAGGCCGGGCCTGCCCTGGTAAATTCGCAGGGTTTGCAGGGCCGGAGAGGACCTTGTGGCCATTTTACCCCAAGTGAGGTGAAATGTTCGCCAGCCGTGGGTTTGTTGAGAGTAGGGTTAGAGCCACCCCGCTGTTTCACAGATTCACTCTGCTCCCTTCCCATACATTGCATCGTAATTCCTTGATTTTCCCCTCTTTCATTTCCAACGTACTGTGCTCTTTATACGTGCAGCTGTCCCCTCTCATCTCCAAAGTAAGGAGCACCCCCCAGCAGGATCACCCTCCCACTGCAGCGGGAGCCCAGCAGGGCCTCGCTGGAGAGCGATCAGTGCGGCAGTGGGAGAGAGCTTGGCCCTGCTCACAGCATCACACAGGCACACAGTGGTGGGGTTGGCAGGGACCCCTGGAGGCCATCTGGTCCCACCCCTGCTCCAGCAGGGACACCCAGAGCAGGCTGCCCAGGACCATGTCCAGGTGGCTTCCGAAGGTCTCCAAGGAGGAGACCCCACAGCCTCTCTGGGCAACCTGTGCCAGTGCTCAGTCACCCACAGCACAGAAGTGCTTCTGGGTGTTTAGTTGGAACCTCGTGTTCCAGTTTGTGCCCATTGCCTCCTGTCCTGGCACTGGGCACTGCTGACAAGAGCTTGGTCCTTGTCTGGATGCTCTCCTCCCTGTTTCTAGCAGCACTGGTGTCTTTACGTTGACATGGTTTACTTTGTGGTGATGGCTTGCTTAGTTCATCTTATATTTTAATATGGCTCTGTTTTTTATTTTGACCGGTATTTTATCTGAATGAGATGCTGCTAGGGTTTGCTTAGGAGTCTGGCCATTCTCTGTCATCCATTCCCCTCATCTCTTTCCGCCCCTCGCTCCCAGGCATCCGCAGTCGTTGGACTAGGAGCAGCAGATGTTAGCGCAGAGCGAGCCTTGGAGGCACAGAGGCTGTGGGGTTCACTGGCAAACAAACAGAGGCAGGGCAGTATGCATACTTGTGGGAAAAAGTTTCCTAACTTCTGTCTAAAACATAAAATTTTCTGACCTGCCTCCTTTGGGTGTGAGAGGGGAGGAATTACTTCACATCAGCGGGTGTGTAAACGGCTGTGTGATACATTGCTGCAGCAGCACATGGAGGAGTAGGCCAACCACAAGGACTTGTTAAAACAGTATTTACAGGACTTTTTTCCACTCTCCCAGAATAACTCTTCATTTCTCTGCAGTAGCAGGAAAGAATTTTTTTATGTTGTTCTTTTTCCATGGATGGCAGGTCACATTTTTCCCTTGATATGTTTGCTTGTCACAGAACCGGTATCTAGCTTTCTCTGATTTTCCAAGTTTTGAGATTCAAAGATAATGTTTGTCAGTCCGTGGGGATAAAAGTAGCATACCTCTATCACCGCCATCATCACCAATTACAGGAATCACTAAGGCATCTGTCACCATGGTGGAGAGGTACTGCAATATGCCTGTAAAGCATCTGGTTCTTCAAGAGAAGGAACTAGTTCTAATTCCCTCTGCTTCAGTTATACATCTTTTGCTTATGGGTACTTGAATTCGTGTAGTTTAATTCAGGATTACACTCCTGGGGCCATTCCACTGTTCAGCACTTAGTAATGTAGAAGATCCACTGCCAGCTTTGAATTTGTAGTCTGATAGTTTTAGTATTTGTGCTCAACCTCATCTCCTCGCTGACGGTGAATTCCAGAGGGGGAGACCACTGGCATTGCAAGGTCTCTGGCCTGGTGAGTTCAAATGTGGTCTCCATCAGGTTTTTATGGCCCCGTTGTATATAGCTGCTTCTTCTCCAGTGCAGAGACATAGAGTGAGCTATGCAGAATTTCAGCTGAGTTTCAGGACTTTGTCATGTATCCATCCTTGTCCCCATCTTTCAGATGCACATGTGGTGTATGCTGCTTGCCTCACTGGATATGTAAATACAGGAAGTTATAATAAAATTAGGAGCACAGATGTTCCTCTTACAACCAGTGCACCCTGTATACAATAATAATAATGAAATATACCCATTGCTGTTCTCTGTGGTACTAAATTTTCTCCAGTGAGGCATCTTGCTTTAATAATAAAACCACATTTTCTTAAACAAGAGAGTATCAGATTTACATTGGCAGTAAGTCACTATTTTCAAATACCATCAGGAGAGATATCCAAGATAACCATAAGACTGTCTAGGACGGCTGATGGTGCACGGAGACTGCAGCCAGGTGGAATGGTCCACCATTAGTCTTCATTTCTTTCCTTCATCAGAGCAATTAGTGGAAGAGGACTGGCGGTCCAAAGGTTCACTTTCAGCTGCCAAAGGGGAACTTCCTTTGTTGGAAGGCTGGTCAAGGTTTAAAACAATCTATTTCAAACTGATGAAGTTTTTATTTTCCAACTGTGGTTGTGGCCAAAGGTTCTGGCCAGGGACCTTTCCTCTATTACCCTGTAAGGGAAAGCAGATCGCTCTGAAGAGGTTACAGCCCAAGTCCTGATGCTGCATGTGAGTAAAGATAGGTACGGGCTTATGAGATTGTCATTTTGGGGCATACCTTCGCATATGTTTTGTTTTCTTGTTGTTGTTGTTGTTGAGGAATACTGAAATAATATTGGTGAGGTGCTATAAAGCCGTCCATAAGCGTCTCCTGGCTTTACTCTGGCACACCCTCTCTTGTTACGTAAAAGTAGTCCTTTTGACTCCTTCGCACGAGTTTGCAGAATTGGGTCTCTGCTGCACTGCACTCTTAATTATCCGGGAGGATGAATGCGCTCGCAGTGACCAGGGCACGGCTGCAGTAAATGTTATCCTTCTAGGTGGAAAAGGGGTCAGACCATAGTGAAGGAGGAAGAGAAATACAGGAAAAGGATGACAAAAAACTGTAGGAGAAAGGTATAATGAAAAATATAGGGGCAAAAACTTCACCACTAATAACTCTGCACCAATTTGACTTTTCCCTAGTAGCATACCATTCATTTACACTGTCTGCATTAAATTTATCATCTCCAGGCTAGCTGGAAAATGGAGGTCAAATTTCATTTTGGCCTGCAACTTGATAAAAATGACCTGCAAAAGGTAGATGACAGGCTGTTATTTTATGCACTGGAAAATAGCAAAGATCAGATACTATCTCTTGTGTGCCCTCTTTTTCCTGCATGTCTGATGCTAGCTCCTATCCATAATGTATCACAAGTGAGTGTCCTGATATGTTGGAAGGCTGGTCAAGGTTTAAAACAAGAACAATCTATTTTAAACTGGCAATCTCAATCAGCTGGGTTGACTAGGCACCTTTTGCCACGTGGAATCTCCACTGAATCACTAACAAGTCATAAAAATACCAAGTTCATTGATGTGACAGTCAAACAAACTACTTGCTGTAGTTCATTTAATCTCCAAAGCTATCTATTAATAGTAATTAATGATTCCTCAGCAGTCGCATTCACCACGTCTCGACAACTTTCACGAAGCAGGAAAAATCCTGTTAAAAAGGCAGTGCACCAGCAGAGCTCGTGGATAGCAGTAGAGTATAGAAGTTAAACTCTATATGGGAGGAAAAAAACAACAAACAAATGTTTCTTTAGTACTTGGAGTATTTTGGGATCTACACCAAATAGAGCCTGTAAAGGATTAGTCTAGGATTAAGAATCCTTTAAACTTACGGAGTGCTTAACCTTCACTGTGTCTGCTTCCTACACTGTTTGCAATATTGCTCTGCCACTTTTGCAGGGGAACTAGTAGCAGCGCGATAGTGCTGCAATGCAGCCTTCTCCACGTTGGGGCTTTTATGATTCAGTACTACTTTTGGTTTGCTTTGTAAAGATCATTGCAAGGGCTTATCTTGTGTAATTGTTTTACTGCCATCTGCATTACAGTATAATTACCTTTCAAAAATGGTAGATCTCTTTTGCTAATGTTTAAAGGCAAATAATAGGCAACTAAATTGCAAAGTCTTGGGATGTAGCAGCACATAGGCAGTAATAAAATGTATGCTATATTTACAGCATATACTTCTGTCTTTCGTTCTCCTTTGCTTTTTTTTTTTTCTTTTTTCTTTTCCCTAGGAATGGTAGATGGTGATTATGGTTTTCTCTTCTTAGTATTTTTTCCCCTTGCCTGTCCTCTTTTTACATAGAGTTAATCATAACTCGTGAGGGTTTTTTTTTAGAATTTGTTCTGATCCTTATCTGATAGCTGTCCTACAGTTCAGGAAGGATGGATATTCTGGTATTTTCCTGAAGTATGGCAAATAAATCTAACACAGATTGAACTAAATCAAAGGAGTCTTTTTTTTTTTTTAAATGGAGATTTAGCTATTCCTTAAAAATACTCACTACTAGCTTTTTAAAGTTTTAAATTGTATAAATACAATTTTAAATCTCTCTGTCTGTTTTCTACTTGTAGCCTATAAATGCCCTTAGGTTGATATGATAAACTACTTGTCTGATAATATCTTGAAGTTTTCTGTTCCCTGCAATTATGTACCAGGAATTACAGTAGGTGCCTTTAGTTACATGTGAATGCTTGTTCCCTGACTGCTGCTGTAAATCCTGTATTACCTGAAAGGTTAAAATATGGAGGTGAGGACATTAAAAACGCATCCAGAAAATGTAGATGACAGGAAAAAAAGAAAATACAGTGATAGAGGGGAAATACCATAGATAAAATGATAAGGTAGAGAAATAAAGCATGACAAGACCATGATAGTTTGCATAAGTAATGAGAATTGAATTCGTGGTTTTTAAATTGCTGTTTAAACTCCTATTTGCATGTTTATCGGAAATCTCCTTTGCTTAAGTAAAACTGGCCTATATACATTTTAAAAATCCATGTATAGCTTTGATTTCGGTAACCAGAGGAGTCGGATCCAGTTGGAGAGATGCACATGTACGATAGTATTTTAAAGGTGGAAGGGCGCGCATTTCAGTGACAGCTGCCTAAGACGCGTGCCTTCTGTAGAGGGCAGCCTCCTGCCTTCCCCACGTCAGCGGGCAAACCTCCGCCGCCTTCGTTAAGAGCAGGACTGAGCCCGGGGTGACTTGTCAAGAGCTCCAGGAATAAGCCCACGTGGCCTCGAGCCTTCTCAAGCCATACGCTCCTCTGACGTTTACGAACGGGCACTGGAAGCCCCTTCCACCGAGCTCCCAGCACCCTTTTGAGGGCTTGGTGGCCTCAGCTCCCACGTCAAAGGTGCCCAGAGGACGGAGGCCTGGTTTTGTGTCTTCCGTGCCGCTGACCCTTCCTGGTTGCCTGTGATGAATTGCACTGGCCGCTGGGTGCCCTGATACCTCGGGTAACTGCAAGTACCAGAGCATAATTTTGGTACTTAAAAAGTTACATTTTTAATGGTGGAATATTGGACTGCTTCACTTCTGCAGTTCACGCATGCGAGGATTTGGCTGATTTTGTATGTGTGCCTAGTGTGCTTGTGGCTGTGCGAAAACCGACGTGCTTGGACACAGCCGTGCTCCTGAGGTCTCCTGGCCCCTTCTCCCAACAACCCCAGGTGGTGAGCCATGGGGGGTCTCTGGAGGCTGACGGGGACGAGGTGGGGTTGGGCATCTCTGCAAGAGATGCTTGAGACACCTCAGAGCGTCCTGATCACCCGAGAGCGGTTGGTAGCACTTTGAGGAGATGGAGTAGCATCTCATCCGAAACTCCGGCAGGCAGGAGACAACGAGCGTGCTTCTGAAGAGGCTCTCCAGCATGTAGAAGCCCCGAAGAGGCAAGGGCAGCCCTCTCCTCCTCTTCTGGAGTGTTAGTGCGAAAGGTCTCCTACTGGACTGTACAGTCCTTTGAAGGCTACAGTAGCTTGTGAAGAATGGAGCCACTGCAGATCTGAGTCACGTGCCTGCTCCTTATATGCATTCTTATGGCATCTCTGAAACAGATGCAAATTGAATTTCAAACAAAAGATATCACTACTGCTGCTACAGTGGTGAATGACCTAGTCTTTGAAATCTGACACTGCCATACACATTTGCAGGTACACATCCTGCGCTGATAGGTTTTGGGTACAATGCGGAATTCCTAGCAGAAAAATAATCATTGACGAGCTGCTGTTAAAACATAAAAAGCTTCTTCCTCTCCTTTTCAAAATGTGTATATACATTTTTTATCAATATATATTTTGGTTACAGAATCAAATGAAACTAACTTGCGTTTTTCACATTTACAACCTCTTTAATTAATCTATATATCTCTCCTGGATTTCTGTTTTCTAATATACTGGTACTATGGAAAAGTCGTATGTCTAATTTACATGTCCAAATTAGTTTCAACTTAGTTATATTGAATGATAATAGATTTCTTTTTCATATAATTAATGTTGTCTGCAAACGTAACGTGGATTAAATTTATCATTGTAAAGATCTTAAGATTTTAATATTTTTGCAGAGGCATAAATACAGTGTAGCTATAATTATTTCATTATGTATGTATAAAAATAGGATACGGGGAAAAGTGCATGCTTTCCTTCACTGATTACTCTTAATGTCTCCCAAATTTCCTGATTTACAATATTCTCCAAGGATGTAGATTTTTCTAATTGAAGTACAGTAATTTGCATATTTTTAGACCTTGTGACACAGTTAATTGATATGTCATTACTTATACGGCACTGAATATATTTTACACGTTCGCTGCAGAGCAGGCTTAACTTGAGATGCAGTGGCACTTTGCAAAGAATCTGGAACTACTGCGTTCAGTTTAATCTTTTCCTTCCCTTCCTCACCCTTTCCTTATAAAGGCTAAGCAAAAATGGATGATGTAGTAATTGGTATAGTTCCTGTTCAAATGTACTCGTTAAAATAATGTTACTGTGTAAATGACAGGACAAGAAAAGTAAGAGCAAGTAAACAAAGAAAGGAAGAATAATGGGAGAGGCAAGGACAAAGAAGATAAGGTTAAGACTGGGGGGGAGCTAAATGTCAATAGTATCAGTGCTGTGTGTTTGAAAACCAAATTGTTCTGTTTTCTTTTACCCTATTCAGTATAAACTTGTTAAACGTTCACTGTGTCTCAGAATATTTTAAATGGGTCTTTCAAATTTAGGAGCACTGCTTGTCACAGATGGTAGCAACGTGCCTAATAATGCTCTGTTGTTCGGCGAGGGGCCGAGCTTTCTCTAGGGACAGCTTGCTTGTTTCTCCTGGTGCACACCCCAGCAGAACTGAACGCTTTTGGTTTTTCTCTGCCGACCAGGGAGGTGGGCTCAGTCGTGTAAAGAGGCGTGAAGGGATCCTTATTTTAGCTTCCAAGTTTCTGGTTAGAAGTGTGGCTCATAGGTGATGGTGTTGTCATCTCTGCGGATAGCTGAAGGAGGAGTGCTGCGTCTGGTGGACTTTTTATTAGTAGTGATCATTACTTATGCAGTGGTAAGGGTGACCATGGGGCCTTGCTGCAGGTTAAGAAGATAAAATTTTGCTCTTTACAGCGTAAAGAAGACGTTTACACGCTGAGAAAGACGGTGCTTGAAGGTGCAGCGGGCAGCAGGATGGTGCGAGTCAACGTGGTGGAAGCGGTGCGTTCCTGTGCACCTCCCTGCCCCTCCAAGGCACCGCTTTTCTCTTGTCCCCACAACGTGCGCTGTGCCCAAAGAGTATTACCGCCGCCTGTGCTTATGCCACCTGGATTTTGCCCCACAGAATTTACACTGGGAGTTGCTTATGACAAATTTCTTATGTAGGAGGATAAGGTGGGGTGTGAGAGCAGAGATGTCACCGGAGTGACAGGTACTAAGGGAAGCTATTGCGTTTTCTTGAAAAGGATGATATCTTGGCAGGAGTTTCTTCTGAGGCAGCAATAAGAGAAAATATAAAAGCACTGAGGACATCTTTTAAAATGCTCGTACACCAGAGGCTTCTAGCGTCAAGGTACTTGCTGTTGAATCAAGCTGGAGAGACAAATACGAATTCTGAATCCTGGCTGCAAAGTAGAACCCACTGGCACACGAGCTTGCATTTTTTTCCAACAGAAACAGTGAATAAAGGAGAAAAATGCTGAAAGTGGGGTCTGTCCCTCCCTCTGAATGTGGGGTACCTACATACTCTTACCTCAGACCAGTGCACTCATGCAGCTGCATAAGATGAAAACGATGATAGAGCAGCAGCTCAGAAACATATACGTTTGCATTTCATTTGGATCGGATTTTGCTGCAGCCCCAGCCCTGGTTGCGCTCTGTCTCTGCTGAAATAGGGAGTGGACCGTTCTCCTGTCATAAGGGCACATTTTACTGCTCTGTAATAAAAACACCTTTAGGGAACTGTGGAAACCACAGTTGTTGAAATTGAGGGAATTTTCATTTGGCGTGCTGTTTTTTATTTTAAACAAGGCCATGGTGGACCTCCCCAAATCGTAATCGTTACACAGTACAAAACTCTTCCTTTACTCTTGCAGATTCATAGCATGGCAAGAAGGTTTGGTTACTTAGGATAGCATTGCCCTCACATGCCTTCAACTGTGTATGAGGTAGCTGCATGTGATAAAGGTGAGTGTTTAGGCGCTATGGTCGTTGGAGAGAGACAGAGGGAGAAAGGCATCTCCAGGATGTAACATCTACCACCAGTCTTGGATGCCAGACTGAGGATGTGACAAATGAAGTAGGTGAGAAAATCAGCAAAAAAATTCAGGAGACTTTGCTGTGCTACCAGAACAGCTTTCTGTGAAGATGCAGTTTCAGGATGGTCGGAAAGTAGAATTTTGTTAAAGGTGAATCTAACACCAAGAAAAAAATACAGGAAAATACGCAACATTTTCAATTAGAATTTCTGCCCCTTGTAAAATGGTCCCATTTTCTGATTGAACTGTTTACTAGTGGTCCAGCAAAGAAGAGTAGCATTTATGAATATTAAAATATAATCTGCTCTGTATAATTAATAATGATTAATAAAGACATTCCTTGATGATTGTATTAAATGAGGTGATTGATTTCGCACTGGAGAGCATCTTTTCTTACAGGATACTTTTAATTTTAACTACCCTGAGAAAAGGTGTTTAAAATGAAAATGTGCAGCACTTAGAAAAATATTTTATCAGCTCAAAACAGTTCTGTGCATCAATAAATTTATACTATAAAGCACTAATTTTGAAAAAGTAATGAGAACTCTGGCTGTTTTTGCATAGCAGCGTTTCTCACTTTGCCAGTCGTACAACTCTCAGGTTTTACTGCCCTTGAAAAAGAACTGCACTTACACATCGATTGTGTACATACAGAATGCTGTAATTTCATAGACGAGTACGTAAGGTGCTGCCGTGTTACAGCTGAGCGATGTGTATGTGAGTGGTGCTAATCTTCTGTTATTTTGGAATATTTCTCAAGGTTACTGTACAAATACTAATGATCCGAAGGCTTTTGCTTTGTTAACAGGAAGGGAAAGCTGTTAACGCTCTTGTCTTTCCAAGGAAAGAACTCACATTTTGCTTTTCCGTATTTTATTGTAATGCTTCTGGATCTCTTGTAACTTTCTTGCAGTTTCCTTTTCAAGATTGTGTGTCACTGATACAGAAAGAGTTACTGGCAGATGAGGTGATGGTGGAGAGAATGTTGCATGAGCACAGAATGTGAGGCAGAGACAGGAATATTTTGTACGACACGTGGAGTGGTGGTTTGGAGATCATGAGAGCAGCACGGCAGCTTCTTCTGTCCCCTAGCTAACGTGTCCTCCCTCTGAGACCGGAACACCTCGTGAACTGCCCAGGTAGAGATCACCTGCACGTCACCCAAGTGCAGCCACTTCTGGGACGTCCTCCCGTAGCTACACGTCTTTGCAGGTCCGTCAGGAAGGGACGTGCAGATTGACTTCTCCAAGTGAAACTTCAAAGGAATTTCAAGAGGGCAGAACATAATTACCTGAGCTGAAAATTTGCCAAGACACAGGTTGAAATTCCCACTCTTTCAAGTTTTCTGTTAAATCTACTAGCCCGGATAAAATCCTGGCCCTTTAGAAGTCAGTGGTGGTTTTACTCGGGGTTTTACCCAGCGAGTCACCTTCAGCCTCATCTAAATCAAGTCTGAACTTGCAGTCCTCAACCCTGCGAAGCTGCTGGTGTCTTCAGGGCAATTTGTGTATCAATGTGAGGTGTGTGCACTTAACTGATCTCCAGGTAAGGATGAAGAACAGCTAAGTGCATAGCTAGGGAAAGGATCAGGAATCATACATTGGAAAATAACGCTAGCTGAAAAACACTAGTGGCAGCTTTTCAGTCTGGCTGACAACAGCATAATGAAATCCAGTGGCTGGAATTTGAAGTTTGACAAATTCAACCTTGAAATAACACACCATTTCTGAGTTACGAGGGCAGTAAAAAACTGGAGCAGTTTGCTGTGAGGTGCAGGGCGGGAATCGCCATGGCTTGTGTTTTTTGAGATGAGGTTGAATGTCCTTTTGAAAGAAGTTGCTTTCATTTGTAGGAGAGTTTCTATGGCTCTTTGCGGGCCTGGTGAGGTAGGAGAGTGTGTTTTCCTTCAGGTCTGTGCTCAGAGCACCCCTTATCCCATTTCCTTTGCAGGCTGCAGGCAGATCTGGGTTGCCTTTGCTGCTTTCAGCACTTCCATCAACCTTGCAGTCCCACGTTAGGAATGTGCTTATAATAAAGCCTCATGCGTCAGGGCTTCAGCAAATCACATGCAGCGAGCAGGACATTTTTTTCCCTCCCACAATTAACTGGATTTCTTGCTTTTTTTTTTTTTAAAAAAAACCATTTACCTCAAAAGTGTGGTATTTTCCACACTTGGAAATGGAACTATAAGACAGGGGAGTACCAGACTTAGTCCTGAGATGCATTATTTGTGTTTACTGACATGGACATAGTCTTGTTTATTGTCATGTGCAGTTGGGAAGCAAGTCTGTCACCTCGCATTGATGCGGATGTGTGGTTGCTTTCCTGGGCTGTTTTCTGCTGCTAGGATCTTGCCTGATTTCCTCCTATTTGCAGGGTCTTTGGTATTTGATGGAGCTTTAGCTTCTGTGTATTGGGTGTTTCGCTCTGGTCATCTGAGAACTGGACTATTGTAATTTACCTGAAATTTCGGTTTAACACAGAGCGTCTGTGTGAAATGCAACAGCCTGCGAGGTACCTGCAATCGCATGGCATAATCCAACAGTCTGCTCTGTCTAGAAGCTATGAAAACTATCTCCTTTCATTTTTGTTGTCCACATATTTTGATGAACTGATTTCAGCCTAACTCTTACCAAGAATTAGAATGAGAGTTAAGTCTTTATGCTCCTCACTCATTAAGTGTGTGTGTTATTAACTGGTCTGTAGGCATGAAGCTTTTGAAGTACTTCCAGAGAGGCCATGCCCACAAAAATGCATCTTGTCTTGTATAGAATACATACACACACGTGTGCATGCATACAAAACTCTGGCAAGATCCTTGCTAACAGAGAAGACACTGAAAAGACCAGGAGAGCAATTCCTGGGAGTGCAGTAGACTACAGGAGAAGGAATTGGCATTGCCTGAAGTTACTGCATGGTATTTACAAATCTGAATGTCCCTTACTACATGAAGACAGTCATTGCCTTCTTTTGATCCCTCCCACTTGTCCTTCAGAGATTAAAAAGCAAAGAGCTAACCGTAAAGGCTAAGAGGAGAGTGTTTACCACAAAGGTGGGTCCATGCTTATCTATCTGTTAAGTTGCTGACAGATGTTCTGTCTGTCCCACTGAATGAAATAATAAAGTCTTTGTTTATTCTCATACATCTAAAAATTTTCATACAAATTAGTTACCCTGTAAGCTAATATTCCTAGTGCTTATTTCCATACTATTAGAATTGCAGAAAATCTGAAAGTAATATAATACGTCAATTAATATAAAATGTACAAACAGGTCTTTATTGAAAAACATATTTTTCTAATCTCTTGATTGTTTTTAAAATCATTTATTTTTATTAACTAACAAACTTGCTTTGTTGGGCAGTTCATTAGCTGTAGAAAGATTTTATTATTTGCACCAAAAGTCTGTAATAAAATTCTAGCAGTATCGTTTAGAGCTGATTTTTTCATAAAGCATTATGCATCAGGTAAATAGTCTGAATGTAAATGCCTACTTTAGGCAGGGCTCATTAACGGGTAGAAAAGATGCAGTTTTGAGTAGGAATGAAAAATAAAACAATGAGCTATTTCCTGACATAAATATAATGTAATAGTTCAAACTGGCTTGTACCAAACCCTTAAGATTGTTAACTTTTAGATGTAGCTACTATTATTTTTGCCCTACAGTGGACCAAGCGTATAGGGCTGAACAGTAGATCTTACTCAGACATAAAACTAAAATGCTTGCTGATTTTAAGCTCTGCACAGTGAAATGGCAGCAGATCAGAGCTCTTTCTGTAGTGAATATGTGTATAAGCTGGGACTCTGTTAATTCACTGTGTAGATTGGATCGTAAGTTTTCATGGTAAAGATCAGGTACTGACAGGTACCGAGATGAGACCATTGATCCATTTCTCCCCAGTGCTTGAGTAATTGTTATTAATAGTAATTATACGTTACATTTACATGCAGCTATATATTCATAAGTTTCCAAAATTGTGTAACAAGCAAAAGCATAAATCCTGCCCTTACTACTCTACAAGTAGTTCCTTTGACTCGGGGAACAGCTCATGCCTGCAACATATATGCAATAGATTTTTATGCCTGTGTTTTTTCACGAGGAACCGATCAGCCTTTATTTTAAGCTGAAAGAAACCTTTGATTCAGTATGAAATGCCTCTGCACTATCTAATATCATGGCAAATGCAGCCAAAGGCTAGAGATGACATTTATACGAGATTTCCAGTGCATGACTGCCAGAGTAAAAGAGCTGGGGTAAGTATAAACTGACTAAAGGGTTTTTCTTCCAGTTTCTGCTGCTTATGGGTAGTAGAATATCCCAGAAGGTAGAATAATTTGTTCTGTGTTCTTAGTTTCCTTCTTTATGCAATTAAAGCTTAATCTCCAGTGTCACATGTGGTGGACAGGTATCCTTGAAACTGGTAGGTAGTATTACCCTCCTTTTGCAGGTGGGGAGTCTGGGGCACCTAACTAAGATGAGCTTCTGAAAGCCATCAGTGCTAGCACCACGTGAATGCTAGGACCAGAGGAGACCAGAGAGGAATCTGCAAGTTCTGGCTCTTAAGCTTCTGCTCACCTTTGGTGCTTCTTTCTGCATGTGCTATGAGGGATCTGTCTATAAAATACTAAATGCCCCAGTAGAGGACTGAAAACCTTGTTGATACTCCCACACCAAACCCGCTGAGACAAAGGACTTCGAAAGCTGCTTGCAAAATTTGCTTTCTGCTGCAACCTGACCATATGTTCAGCTTGCCTGTTGGGAGAGA
The DNA here is from genome assembly GCA_013399115.1 of Anseranas semipalmata. Taxonomy (NCBI): domain Eukaryota; kingdom Metazoa; phylum Chordata; class Aves; order Anseriformes; family Anseranatidae; genus Anseranas; species Anseranas semipalmata. The sequence continues at coordinate 1,114,377 of VXAA01005302.1, forward strand.
ACTTTCTCCAGAAATTCAGAAGCTTTGATTGCTTATCCTCCGAGTTGAAGAGGTGTCAAAGATGCAGAGGAATGGACCAGATTTAGAATCTGGCCTCCATCCTGCAGGTTAAGCCTCCCCTCATCCCCAGTTGGATTTAAATCCCTGTTCCCAGCATGTCACTGTTTCTTGTGAACTTGGCCTGCTGGCTATAATATATAACAAGGGAAAACAATGAAGAAAATAACCTTTACAGCCTCCACTGTACAAATCCAGTAACTTTTATCACTAAGGGCGCTAACCCTTTTGTTCGGGTTGCATGGATGGACCAACAGGGCTCCCAAGGAGACAGTCAATTTTCTAGGTGAAATAATGTGTTGCCCTTCTCCCCTCTTCTCCTAATTACTTCATAGAGTAAAACAGATTCTTGGGATCCGATCCAGTCTGTTGGGTAAATGGTATGTTTTCTAATTTCATTGCAACTTGGTAGTGAAACTCGTGAAATAATAATATATGTACTGAAGGCTCTGTGGGGGACTGCAGGGAAGCAGTAGTTACTTCTCATAAAGTTTTTTAATAGGACGTGAGCTCCAGGATTCAAGGGAGAGAACATTAATGTCCTTTTCGGAACATCGTGGAAAATAAATACTGTGCAGCACCAATCTCTTGGCAGTTTCAAAGAATGTCTAAAGAGGATCATTATGAGACCATTTATGATGGGAACATGACTCCATTGCAAGTCTTTGGAGTCTCTGCTGGGATGTTGTTCCAACTACTTGAGATTAGGAGAGGAAAGCAATTTCAATAGAAGTCTGTGGAGACCAAATGGCAATTACATTACTGACAATATCAGTATGATTTTAGTGCGAGTCTCTGGAGACCCTTACTTCTCAGTGAAATGAAATGCATCATGCCCATACAAATTATATTATTGTTTGAAATAAACCAGAATAAGTTAAAGCTAAACAAGTGCTGAAATAATACAAACATTCAAATCGATAAGCCAGCAATGTGGGCAGGGAGCCCTACCCACAGCCTTGCTGTGCCCGCTGGCGTGGCTGGGTGCAGCGTGGGGTTGGGGATTTCTCTGGAAATCTGTAGCGGACCCAAACGGGAAGATTTGCTTATTTAGGTGCCTGTGTGGTGAGCAGCCAGTTTAGAGAGGGGATTCTACAAGCGAATTGTTTTACTGATGTCCTGCTCTGCCCGTAGCGATTTGTGGGGTCTGGAGTAAAGGAAGGTAAAGTGCTTTGTGGCCACGGTCTGTCTAAAAGAGACTGAGGAAGGAGCAGGGGTTAACACTCCAGTGATGAGCGAGAGCTGCTTTTTGCCTCATGTCAGTGGTAAGACGATGCAAGCCCTGGGCTTGGACAGCAGTTGACGTCCGCTGAGCTCTGGGAAGCATTTTCCAGGCTTTTCCATTCTGAAAGTACACCGAGGCTGCCCTTGCACTTGCTCGCGCTTTGCAAAGAGCCTGCTCCCTGCGAGGGGATCGCGGCGCGCTGGCTGCTCCTGATGCAGTGCAGCACCAGCCAAGGAAAGACCCTTGGGAACTGAGGAAGCCCCTGATTCCTCCTGCCCATCGGTCACCCGGGACCTTTCTTTCCTTTAGCCGCTTTACCTATGCCAGGCTGTAAATGGAGAGCTGCAGCATTTCCAGGGCTGGAGGAACGTAGTCTGAAGCAGGCAGGGTAAAGTGCAGTGTTTGCATTTTATTGATTCTTACCTATTGATTCCGATGGGATGAAGTGTCTGCGTAACAGAAATGAGACTGACAGGCAGACAGGAACTCGGGAATCAGAGGCAGGCCAGGCCCTGCATGACAAGAGCAAAATTATATAAACAAACACCCCAGATATTGCCTAGGTTGAATCTAACCAGAACCAAAGAAAAGGAGTGCTGTTCCTCCGAAGGGATGAGGTTTGCTGGATAAAGTTGAGTTTGCATTTGATCACCTCTGCAGATAAAATGGGGAAGGCAAATATGTGAGCATTTCGTGACAGATTGCCCTGCGCCAGCCACATTTATGGTGCCATTTCGTGTAATCTGGAGGGTGACAAAATGTAAATCTACATCTCCTCACACAGTAGATGATTCTCATTCTGTGACTCAGATGTGGGAATGAATAGATGGGCAATAGCCCGACTTCCACGTAGGAAGATGTCTGAAGGGCTACTGAATATCCAAAATGTGTGCTGAGTGCAGAGTCCGTGTTTTACTCAATATGCTTTATATGAATAATTTTATTCGAGAGACCAAGCACATACTGAGGAAAATGTGCTCAATATGAGTATTGATCTTGTTAAGGGTTTCTCTGCAGATATATTTATATAATCCCAAACCAAGCTTCTGTTCTCATTGTGGCCAGTTTATTACTGGCTTGTTAAAAAATGTTGCCTGTGCGCTATGTCTGCATATGTGGGGTGGAGATTGAGGTGACGCAGGATCATCTTTGGTGCCTCCCGGATTCTGGGAGCTGCAGAAGTCAAAAATATGTGGATGTAATTCCCAGTCCCAAGGGATTCACTGGAATTCAAGCATCCGTCCCCACGCAGTGTTTGCTGCATCTTCCAGAGGCACGTGGCCAAGGCAGGAGAGGACCCGGCCCGAGCCAGAGGCTCCGTCCTGAGGCAGAGCTGTTCCTGAGGCTTTGGTGGAGGGAAGGGTTGAGCTGGTGCTGCTCTGACGGGCAGTCCTCGTCTGCCTTCAGCAGCTTTGTCTTTGCTTGAAGGAAAGCACATGAAAACGGTGACGCTGGGAAGCAGTGAGAAGAAAATGCGTTGTGAAATCCCCACTCAGCAGCCTTGTCGAGGACCTGGAGTTCTGTGCTGAAGCAGCCCTTTTGGAAGCGTTGTTCGGAGGTGGAGGATTTGACCCGCTTCAGATGCAATGAGATGAGATGAGGGTCCTGCAAAGCAGGGAGCTGGCGCCCACCGACGCTGCTTATCTCCCCCCTGGTGTGCTGTGTCACGTACCCCCATAACCACTGGGCCTAGCAAACAGAAACCCTGAGAAGTGACTCTCTCACTTACTTTCTGCCTCAGAATTAATTTCTGAGCCTCCAGATAGCATTGGTCAGCCAGCAGGACAATCGCTCTGTACAACTCCGCAGAAAGCACTGCCTCCCGCCCTCTGCTACAGGGATGCCCAGCAGTAAATTCGCAACAAATGGGTACCACGCTCCTGCTCCGTTCCCCGCTTCTCCCTCAGGGATGGTAAACCATCAGTGCCTTTATTTCCCCTTTCCCTCCTCATCTCCCAGCACAGATTTCCCTGCAGCACTCTTCCTGGCTGCCAAATGTGTTCTTTTATGTACATTTTGCAGAAGCAGCAATAGAGCTGTGCCTCCTCCCTGCCCACCGCTTCTCCCAGCTCAGTCCGCCCCTCCTGTCTCTTAAAGGACCGGGAATTTCAGACGTTGTTGGATGTTGAGCATGGAAGCGGATCTGATTGTAAACAAAAGTGCAGCTGACTTCATTGCATGAAAAAAATGCGGATGATTGTAAAAAGACAGAATAGGGAATGGGAAGACGGGCTTTTTTCTTCCATCTGAAATAATTTTAATCAAAGGACTGTTAGTAATGAAAGAAATTAAGTAATTTGAACCGCCAGTTCTTCCCATCCTGCAATTTCCTCTGTGCTTAAATTTAAGGATACATTAAATTTTATTAGATATGAACACAAACTCTGTGCGGGAAACATGTTGGAACACTGCTCTTTAGTTTCTTAATTTATTTCTTTAAGTAAATTCTTAAATTCGCTTTTATTCCTGTTTATGTGTTTTCCCTGCTTAGTGGTTTGTAGGTTTACCGGAAGAGAAAATGATGTCAGATTTGCAAACCAGAGGCCTTGCTTCTGCTCATATTGTAGAAGCAAAAAGCAGAATAAAAAGGTTAAATAATTTTATCCTGCTTCTTCCCCCTCTCCTTTCCACTTCCACAGAGGAATTAGCCAGCATGGTCTGACGGGCATCTTCCCGCATCCTAGGCACAGCAGTCACCGTCTGATCCCGCCTTGCCCTCCATCCCGCGCGGCGGTGCCGCTGTCATTTCCAGCTCGGGCTGAGGAACGGCGGATGAGTCGTTCCTTCCATTTTGTACTGGAAGAAGCGTGCTTAGCATGCTGCTCCGCTTGATGCAGCGATGCGTGGCTCAGTCAGTGATCTGCTTGATGGTCAGCTGCAGGCATAAGAGGTCCTGCTCTTCCTAAGATGGGAGCCAGCACCCAAGGGAGAGATTTTGCCTGTACAGTAAGGCATTAGAGTTAAGAATACGTGTTTTGAAAATGCTGTTGCCTCTAATTTTGGATTTCTTGTTACCCTGCATTAATGTTGAATGATCTTAGAGCTCACATACACATTGTGGCTTTTTGCTTCAACTATTGAAGGAAAACAATCGGCCTACCATTAAGTTTAAATGCAAGATACAATTAAAAGCTCAGAACTCTGATGTGGTACTTTAAAAATCTCTCTGTAGATGGAAGGAGGTTTCTTCTCCATTGGGACCTCTGCATTATTTAGTAGATTTGCCTTGCAGGACAGATAGTTTCAAGGCTTTACGATTATATAGAGGATCAAACATTTCTGTGGCCTGAATTAAAGCAAAATAATCACCAGCTCCACAAAACTTTGTGGTTTCCTGGATGGGCTTTTTTCTTCCCTTACCTTCTTGTCCCTGAGCAGATTCTTTTTCATAAACCCTCTTTATTTGACTCGTTTTTTCTTCCTGTAGTGCATCTTCGATCTGTTTCCCCAGTGAAGCAGCTCAGCCACCTCAAATAAAATTATTTCCAGGCAGCTGTTCTCTGCCTCCTGTCGTGAGCACCCAGGCATCCATGTACCAAAAACCTGGCTCCCAGAAAGCCAGAGAACCTCTTTCTTTTACTCAAGGAAGAAAAACAATGAATTTCACCCTGTGCTGTTCATAGTCTTTCAGTGCTCATTACTGTCTTTTCTTGTGGTGGAGGAAAGACTTTCACCAAATTTAGAACTTTTTAGCTTTTGTCATATGCTTTCTTTTGGTTGGTTTTGTTGCTGGCCTCTGTTCCTCCAGCCGCGCAGCACTTTTCTAATACTTCTTCAGTCTTCTTGGAAGAGTACTGTACTCCTCGGTGCTTTTGTTGGTCCCCTGGGTGAAGAGGTACAGCTCCAACAGACGGGGAAAAAAAAAGCAAAGCATTATGCATTTTACATCTCCTTTAATATCCAGAACTTATTGGCATATGCTGGAGTGTTTGGTTCGAAAGAGAATATTCATACTGAACAAAAGGTTTCGTTTCTGTAGTGCCTGAGACTTTTCCAAAAGTGGTGGTTCTTTAAAAAGTACTTCTCCTCCCAGTATTTTCAGTGAAATCCTGAATCCCAGCTGCCCACTGCTGTTTCTGGTGGGGGCACTGCCTGAGCCTGGGAGAATTACATCCCCCTGCTGTAAATGATGTATGAAATGCAAAATCCTCACTTGCCCCCCGCGCAGGGAAGAGGGAGATGTTGCTTTGCTGCCGCTGGTTCAGTGCTCTCTTTTAGCTGAGATTCCTAAGCTGAGAATCATTAAAAAATAAATATAACTATAAAGGAAAAGAAATGACAGCTGGAAAACATTGCAAAACTGCAGAACAAACAAACAGGAGAGCCAGTTAAGCCCACCTACCACTGCCCGTGGCTTGCTACAAAAACTGACTGCCAGGCACGCTCCCTTGTTGTGACTTGGCTCTTTTTTTTTTTTTTTCCTGAGGAATTGCTTCGTATCAGCCACAGCACCTGGCTGAATCTGTCTATTTATCTTTTCCTTTAATTAAGAAATGATGTCAGTGGGATGAAAATAAAACCCGACAGGATGAAGATCTCCTACTGTATTATAAAAACAATGGGAAGGTGAAATCGAGATGTTTAGTTTTGAAGGCAAGAAATCACCTTCTAGTTGCACGAGCCCGTTACTGTGAGCTTATTGTTGTTACATTAATGAGCGACAGATCCGCAGAGTGAAGCGAACGATGGCAGATCTGGCCAGACAGCCGGAACGCAAGGCGATGGTGCAGCAGAGGCTAGTGGTTGATGGCTGGATTCGGGCAGCCGGTCCCGGCTGGCTCCGAGAGGGTTTTGTGCTGAGTGAACAGGCTCCAGAAACTGCCAGAGCCTTGTGGTAAGCGATGGGGCGTCAGGCACTTAGTGCTCTGAGCTCCCATTCACTGCATGGGAGTTGGCAGTGGGTGGAAGGCAGTATAGACATCTATATGACCTCTGGGTTGAACCCAGGGTTGGTTGTTGGCATTGCCAGTGCATGGCAATGGGAACCCAACCCTGCCAGCCTCCTGAGGAGAAACTTGCTTCAAGTCTGCCTACTCAGCTGCTTAATGCAATAGCAGTTGTGTTTTTTTTTCCTTAATTTTACCTTTCAGACCATTTGCTTATAGCTGCAGGGAAGGGTCTTGATCCACTCAGGCTCCGCAGCCCTTTGCCAAGGCGGGCACTTGCACCTTTCCGTTGGAGGAACCGAGCTGGCTTCGCTTCTTGCTTTTGGAAGACAGCTGAAAAAAGCATCTCCCCTTCTGCAGCGTGGCCAAGAGCTCAGGTTTGGCTGGGGTGAGAAGGTCTAGGGTTTTGGTTGCTTTCTTATTTTATTTTATTTTTTTGGCTTGTGGAGATTCCCACCACCATCTCCACTCCTTAGGCGCGTGGCTGCGTGGCTGAGCTACAGGCTGTCCCTGGGGGAGCAGGAGGTTTTCTCCCTCCCTCCCCTCTCTTCCTCACCGAGCTGGGGGCTCGGGGCTGCCTGGCGCTTGGCCCCAGATGAGCACACAGCCAAAGGCACGTAACGAAGGGCAGCGATCGGGCACCCGCGTGGGGAACCCCGGCTCTGGCTCCCAGGAACACGTCCGCAGTCCTCGTTTAAATCACTCTTGGATACAGCGAAGAATAAAGCATTTTGATCAGAGTTAGCGGTGACCTATTTAACATTTAAACTGGTTGGCACTTACTTCAGCTCGTTTATGAGTCCTTAATGAGTTTAATGAGTTCTCTTGGATGTCAGCATTTACTACTAGTATAGCTTTATGGCCCTGGATTTGGGAGATCTGAGTGACTGCTTTTGTGACCTTGGCCAAATCCCTGCTTATAGTAGTGCCTCAGTTTCCCATAAATAGACATGCGAGGTACCTTTCATGGCTGCTTGCACTGCAAACTATATAGGACAGTAATTTTATTACATTTTGTTTGCGCAATACCCAGCATAATGGGCACCTGGTTTTCAGTAGGGCCTCTGAATAATGCTATTTTAAAAATGAAAGATGATCATTAAGGAATGCAGCATAGCATGACAGGGACACACATTTATATGTACAATCTTGTCTTAAAGAAGGCAGAAAAATAGCAGTGTCTATTAGTCAAAGTAATGCAGTCCCAGGACACCACAGCAATTATTTCATTTGTATTACTCTCTGCCGGTGTGAGAACCCTTACGTACTTTCCAGATTTTCAAACAGATAAGCAACTTTTTAATTGATGCTTAGCCTGAATATATCTAATGTCAGCCAACTGTTGTTAATAGGAGCTATTATAACATAAAAGTGCTGATATTTTAAATGCAGTTGGTCAATCCCAGCAGGACTATACATTCAGAGCTCTTCTACAAGGTTGTATTAGTCATTTGACACTGGTGCTGAATTTATGTTGTCAGATCCATGCCAGCTATTGAAACTTGACAACTAATTCTGGATAAGAATGATTGGAATTGATAAACCCTCTTTTATTTTGGGGGGAAAAATTGGAAGTGGCTGCTAGTTCAAATAGAATCTCTTATCTAGTATGGCACAATGGCATTTAATGAAAAACATTCAAACAAATCTACTCTTGGATTGCCCTGAAGATAGAGAGTTGCAGAGTTGGATGCAATTCAAATAAGTAGTTCTTTATTTTGCATAACTTTGGGGCATGCCAAGACGTTTCATCAGTACCTGATGTCATTAACTATGGCGGCCACCGCCTAAATGTCTTGCTCCTCATGTGTATGAAAGATTATTTTATTAGAGGAATGCTTGGAAGATAAGAAATGTTTGTTTCATATTCTTTGCATATGTTAATAATGACACCTTAAGTTATTAGTCCTGAAACACATTTTAAATTCGAATGTAGTTTTACCCCACAGAAAAAATGTTACCTTGGGCTTGTAGTATTACAGAATATTTGACATTGAAAACTTGTTTATTATAAGCACTGGCTGTAGCTCTGCTCCTCCTTTTTCCATGCAGTACCCCAAAACAAACTAGAAAGATGCACAGAATGTAGGGTGCACTGTCAGGCCACTTCCTCCTGGTTGGTGGAGCTGCATTACTGTTGGGTCATGCCTATCGCAAAACCAGTATGAGCCTAACTCTGTGACAGCACGTCTAGGTGACAGTGGCACTGGGTTTGTCCTGGTCCCTGCTGCCGTGCCATATAGGCAGAGCCAGTGCCTGAGTGTTTGTCCCTGCTGTGTGGATGGTTTCTGGGGTGCACAGGACAACCAGACATCAGAAGCCAACTCAAGCCATGCTGGCAGGTTTAAAAATAGGAGAGAGATCAGCAGGGCTTGGCAGCATTATCTTCAGCCCTTTCCTGACTGTGCAGCACCGTGATATGTACGACACCGGGGCTGCGTTGTGTCGACCAAGCAGTACTCTCATTTCGAGGTCTCTCTCCCCACTTTTGCAGGTGGAAGTGGCTTTTACAGGATTGGTTTTTGGGGTTTGACTTTCCAATGTAATTTCCATCATTCTTCAGTGCTGCAGCATGTTCTGATACATCTGAGGCGCTACTTCCTCTTGAAAATACGGATAAGTGAGGCATTGCCGCAGATGCTACCATGTGGTGGACACTCAGTGGAGCAACTTTCAGCTGGTTATGAGTCTGCTTTCCCCACCATGCCTGCGTTGTTCTCGTAGCATTAAACTAACGTTACTTTAATTCGTACATAGGAACTAAGCTACGGATAGAAATTAAGCTTTTATCAGGTAATAAAGCACAGGCTCGACCTGCCTGAATTCTGCCTTATGCCTAGTTCTTCCAAGCAGGGTGTCTCTGGAGGCTTCTCAGTAGGGATACAGAGGACCAAAGGAGGCTCAAACGGGGAGGCAGCCAGGAGGCACCAGCAGGAATAGCGATGTAGGTGTGATTGAGGCAGGCCGAGTTTACCCTGAGGAGGGTAGCTCAGCTTCTGGGATGGCCTGCAGGCAGTGGAATCGCCCTGGGCTGAGCAGCACGTCACATCTCTCAGCCTGCCTCATCCATCCCTGTTCCAGACCTGCCTCGCTCGTAGTGAGAATTTGGCCACTGTCCCGTTTCCGCAAGCCTTGGCAGTGAGAGCACATCCTTCAGAAATTGCAAGAGCGTTATCATCGTGTCCCTCCAACCTGGCCCCCCACCCTCTCTTTTGCTTACCAGAGTGCAAGTGAGAAAATGTTGACAAATTGTCGTCCACTGAAGGCTCCCAGGTTCTTTTGCCTTGCTTCTATTTTTAGGCTGGTTTCCTTTGCTTTTTTTTTTCCATTGTGTTAAATTTTGCCAGATTTCTGCCCAGAGGAAATTTTTATAGCTCAATTTTAAAGCCCTTGCAATTGAGGATTTATCCTGGGAATGACACAATCCAACTGGAGTAGCACAAATGGCACAGTACTGAAATAAAAGGTTATCAAGACTGTAATTTATTTGTTTAGGCCACTTGGAGTACAAAAATGCCTCTTATCTCTTCAGCTCCCTGAGTGTGTTGCAGCACAGTGGATGCTTTCAGACTGTCTTGCTTTCTCTGTCAGTCATTTTCTCCACAGAAGCATTTTTCAGGAGGTGCAATTAAAAAGCTGTTTCCTCAGCTTCCCCCACCCGCCCTGGCCCTTCCCTACCCCCTGCAGACCCCAGCTTGGGCACAGTTTGTTGCCTGCTTTCCCGTCCAGGTGACTCAGGGGTGACAAAGGGTAATGAACTCTCTTCATGCCTTGTTACGTGGAAAAGGCCCGAAATAGCAAAGCGGCAGGCCCAAGCTCCAGCAGTTAGGACGAAAAAGAGAGGCAGGATGCGAAACCCACTTAAAATACGATTCCGTGCTCTAATATACATTTTGAATTTATAGAGAATTGACTCGTGCCATTTGTTCAAAGCCAGAAAATGCATGTGATCTGCAGCTGAACTTCTCCTGCTATAATAACGTGCTAGGCAGTTTTCAGAAGTGATGGATACTGTTTTTCATGAGTCCTTTCTGCTGAGCTGATTCAAGGCCAGCAACAATAACAGCGGTGATAGTCATTAGTGGTGCCCCCTGCGACGCTATTCAGGTAGGCGCTGGCAGGCTGAAGCAGTCAGGATTTTTGTGGCCCTTCCTTGCTGGCAGCCCCTTGGTCTCGCCGCAGAGGAAGGTGCCAAGCCCCCGTGGGGTGAAGCGGGGTGAGGAGTGATTAGTCTCTAATTGGGAGACGACTGAAGGCTGTGGGGGGTGACGAAGAGCAGCAGTAGCTCCGTGCTGCGCGTAAGGAAGTCGTGGTGCACTGCAGGTAAGGTCACACCGGAGGGAGACATAACCCAGTCCCCAGCGCTGGTGGCACCTGCTGGCGTCAGTGAGGAGTTCCAGGGCATCCCTCATCTTCCTCCCAGCGAGAGACAGCCCTGGTCGGTCGGATTGCTGTTGTCGGGAGGCAGCAGTGCCCCAGTGCCTGGGTGGGGGCAGATGTGCCTCCGGCTCCGGCCTAGGAAGAAAATCCGTGCTCAGGTAGGCCGGGGCGGAGGCATGGGGCACAGTGGGTTTCTGGGGGGAGATGCCTCTGCTGGAAAGTTGTCTCTCGCCTCGGCTCTAGCCAGAGGCTCTGTGCGGCTGGCAAGTCGGCAGCGACTGGAGGCTTAAGTGCATTAGGTGAGAGCCCGGCCCGGCTCGATGCCAGTGCCGCGTTGTGGTGGCCGGCAGGGAGCGCGGGGCGCCCGGGCACGCTGAGGAGCTGCTCCCCAGCGCCGGTGGCTTTGTGACGGAGCCTTCCTGCGTCCCGCTCTGAGGGGACGCTGGAGGACAAGGAACACGGAGTTTGGCTTGGACAAGGAGCGCGGTGATTAATGCGCGGCTTTTTGACAAATGGGTATTTGGAAGAATTGGAAACAAGCGAGTCAAGGGCACTTCACCTCTGCCAATGTGCAGTGTTGGCAGCTGGGACACCACACAAGGGAAGGTTTTCATCTTCTGCTTACGGCTCTCAGCCCGCGCTACAGCTGGCTGAAGGCAGAGCATCTAGGTCCCCAGCGTTTCTGTTTTCACTTAAAAAACAATGAAGCAATTTTAGATGAAGAGTGTCTCTCTGGACTTCTCTTTTGGCCTTCTTGAAGCAGGTTGGAAAAATTTTGGTCAGTTCTCTTGGGTCAATGAGCAGAGGTGAGGGTGACTGGCACGGACCAGACAGGCTTTGCTGAGTCCTGCGATCAGGCTATTGCGCTGAGTACCATATGCAGATGCACGTTGGATATATCCGCCTCATACAAGAATCTATGAAAATTCTTGCCTGCTTTCTACCACTCCTGGAGTAGACCTATTTCTTGTGCTTATATCTAAAAAAAATTTCTACATAGCCTCCCGGCTTTTTTTTTTTTTTCTGTCATGTAAATTTATAACCAAAAACCAGTCCAGTCCATCAAATATAAAAACAGATAGACTTTCCTTTCTCTGTGTTTGTGTTTCTGTCTATGTTAATGAATAGCCCAAAGCAGAACCTTCCACTGAGAAGTACTTTATCCCACAAATAGTCCCCCTTCACCCCACTGCCTGCCAAACGACTTGTTATGAGGAAGGGAATCAAGGGTTTGTTTCAGAATGGTTATCGGCACCCCCAGTATGCTTGCACAGGTGGCTCGGTTCTGTGTGTGAGGTAAAATGATGGTCCCGCAGGCAGTAACACCAGTGTCGGGCTTTGCTCACATGAGCAGGGACCTCCACCGCCATCTGAGTGGATCCTAACCATGTAAGATGAGTGCACAGAGGAACCAAAATACTGGAGGAAGGTCCGCTACATGGGTCTGAGCAGGCTTTGGCTTCTCCCTGTGCAGCTCACAAACCAAAGTTCCCAACTGTGCTTATACAGGCATGCCCATTAGCCAAGTATGTAAGATGCTTGGGAAACACCACATTTGTCAGACTAGAGGTTGGCCTTTATGGCCACTGATCTTATTCCCTTAGCAAGGCATGGAGCCCAAATCTGGACACTTAGGGACATAGCAAATAAATAATAAAAGGGCTCTTTAGCCACCCTGCATTTTTAAGAAGTAATAGTGGCTGAAGTCTGTGAGAATATGATAAGTATCAAACACTTATTTTTCCAACAGAATGACAAACGTGCCTGGTTAAAAAAGGGTAATTGGGTAATGTGGAGTACAATAATATCTTGGCATTCTCTCATTTTTTTAAAAAGAAACGTACAAACCATAATGCACGCAAGCTAACATACAGATGAAACCCAACTCTTTCTCAAACATATGCTGGCTTCTAACTAGTGTCTCGTTTGGGCACCTGGAAAGCAAATACGCAATCTTGATTTAGTTGCTTTGATAAGCACATCAGTCATTTTATATTCCTCCAAATTTTAAGGAGTTTGGGATTTTTTGCTACTTTTAGGATGCTGTGTAGACTACAGAACTGTAGCCCGGTTGTGCTAATGTAATCATTCGAAAATAAGTACTAAAGAAATAAATTCTGTCATGGTTTCTGCTGCTGGAGCAGCTAGTCCATGTCACGACATTCCAGTGCTCGGATACCCCTCCTTGCTGGGGAGGGGGTTTTCTAACTACGAACATGTTCATCACTACTTCAGAAGGATGATTTAAACTTTAGAGCAGAACGAGGCTGGAGTTCCCTCTGCAGTAAAGCAGAGATCTGTGGTGCCACAGGTGAGGAGTATAAATGTGATGTCCTGTCCACCTGCTAAGGATTGCTCTCCTGTCCCTTCAGATGTGCAAAATCTGCACAAATTTCTGTATGTTCCCCTTAAATTTAACACTTTTTATGTGGATACCAGACCACAGTGACCTGACAAAACTTCCAAATTTTACTGCTTGACGTTCAGCTACAAACAGGCTTTTCTTTTGTACATTTTTCTCCATGGGTTGAGGAGAAGGAGCTGGGTTTGCCCTATATTTCTTTGACATTTCCTGGATAGAGTTATAGGCACAGGGGCTATGCAGGTGGCCTGCACATGCTCTTTAACCATTTGCTTGGGTCTTCCTGACATCTGCATCTGTGCCTGTAGAGATTTCTCCATCTGAGGCATCTGGCCAAATTCCTCTTTTTTCACCTGGAAAAAAACTTTCAGATGGAAGAAGAGGCCTTGCCTGGGGATGCTGGGACATACAGCAGCCCTGGATGAAGGTTAAATTGCATGATTTGGGAAAAAAAAAAAACAACCAAAAAAATAAACCATGTAATACTTGGAGAAGTGCTGCTTAAATTGCTACTTAAATCCCCACTTGACTTTGCCCAGAGAGGCCGTGGGGTCTCCTCCTTGGAGATCTTCAAAAGCCACCTGGACATGGCTCTGGGCAGCCTGCTCTGGGTGTCCCTGCTGGAGCAGGGGTGGGACCACATGGCCTCCAGGGGTCCCTTCCAGCCTCACCACTCTGTGATTCTGCGTAAAAATCTGTCCATGTACTTTTAGGAGGTACATGTATGTGGTGGGTGGGTGGGTGTGCACGTACACGAAAACTGACATTTCCCACCCGTTCTGCACTTCATGTTTGACGTGACATTTCCCATAGACTGAAATACACAACGGTTCTCAAATTAAAGGATACACACACTTTTCCGTTTGGTCAATGTTCTTGTATGACTCTAGGGTCTTGCACAGCACTTCTGTGCATACACTTGGAAAGTATTAACATTTAGATGGGAGAGAGGTACTGGTGATTACAGCTTAATATTGTGAACCAGGCAGTCAGAATTACCCTAACGTCCCAACTTACTTTCTCTGTCCCCATCAGTCCAGTACCTCGGACAAATACAGAACAGAACTCAGGCTTGCTGCAGGTTCCTAGGGGCTCTGTGTGAGTGCAAGTAATGCTTCTGAGATCCTTCTGCAAAGAACGCCATGCGAAAGCCACGTGTCTTTATAATGTCTTTTAACATCTGGCAATGTCAAAGGTAATCAGAGCTCATCGAGATCTGATATGTAAATATTAGGAAGAAAAATATTCTTTATGATTTCTTTGCAGTTGTTCACCATGTACCAATGCATATCTACAAAAAAAAAAAAAAAGTGTTTCTTCTTTATATAAAATGCTTTCAGATAGTGAAAAAAAGAAGGCTGTGCAATCACCTGAATAATACTGTGTGTCAAGATCCATCGTCCTACTTTGCAAGTGGGAGATTTTCCATTTTTCTGTGCAATGGTTAAAGTCTTTGCTACACCTCTACGTTTGCTTTCTATCACCTGAATCCACCCCGTTTTTGCTGACACTGCTTTTTTAAAATATTTTCCTAAGTTATTTTAAATGCAAAAGAGCATATTGATTTTTAAAGCATTATATTGTCATTTTTCTGTTTTATTAAAAAACAAAACCAGCACCAGCTTAGCATATTTCACAGCTTGCATCCTGGGCTTGAAAGCTCTGCAGCTACAAATATGATCACAAAGGAGAAAAAAGAATGTATTGAAATGCAAAAGATCGGTATTACTAGATGAGTAGAAAATTAGCATGGTAACTATTTTACTGCTAAGACTACCTTGCCCAGTGTATTTCTTACTTTCTGATTGAAGAAGAAATAAAGTTCTCTCATCTTGTTTGTGTTCCTGATTTGTTGGATATTTATCGATTTACGGATCATAATGCACAATTTTTTTTTCCATCTAAAGTAAGAATATTCTGTATCTGTCATGCTTTCTATGAGTAACCGATTTTCTATGATCTGTAAAACTGGTTTGTACCAATAGTCACTAGTCATCAGCATTTCTAAGGGGTGTCTTGAAAGATATTCATTCATTCTGCTAGGAATCAATGAATTACAACTGAGCACTAATGTTGTGCTATCAGATTTTCCGTAAATCATGAAGAAATGGATTTAGATGCAGGTAAATTTCTATTGAGTAGATAGACATCTTTTGTATCTATCATGAGACTTAACTGTACTTCCTGGAAAAACCAGAATAACCATATCTCATGGGAAAGAAGAGGCATTCATCATCCTATTTAGCCCTTGTGCTGTTGAGAACAATAACATCACCGTGGTCATTTCCTCTGTTAGGAGCTTGAAGAGTTCTTGATGGTCATTCATGGAATCACAGAATGGTTTGGGTTGGAAGGGACCTTAAAGATCACCCAGTTCCAATCCCCCTGCCATGGGCAGGGACACGTCCCACTAGACCAGGTTGCCCAAAGCCCCATCCAGCCTGGCCTTGAACACTTCCAGGGATGGGGCATCCACAGCTTCTGTGGGCAACCTGTTCCAGTGCCTCACCACCCTCACAGTGAAGAATTTCTTCTGAATATCTAATCTAAATCTCCCCTCTTTTAGTTTAAAGCCATTACCCTTGTCCTATCACTACACTCCCTGATGAACAGTCTCTCTCCTACTTTCTTGTAGGCCCCCTTTAGGTACTGGAATGGTCCTACTTGGTTCGAAAGTGCCTAAGGACAAAGCAGTATCCAGCAACATGTCCTGCCCATACAACAGTTGTGACAGAACAGGGCTATAGGTTGTGACTGCAACTTCAATACTTTCTCTGTTCCTCTGCATACAAACAGAGGCAGCAACAAAGTTGCTTCTTGTTTCCTGGAGATTTGGGTTGCTTATGCACTTGCCCAGACACTGCCGAAATTGCGTAGCTCTACACATGCTCTGAGTTTTGCTTGAGCCCTGACCTTAGGAACTGTTGGTAGGAGAGGCACAGAGCAGAGCGTCATCCTTACCTTTGTGCCCTTAGGGGTCTGGGGACAGAAGTAGGTGCAGCTCCTTATTGCCTGAGAAATCTTGTTAAAAAGGAAATATCCCTGAGGTTGAGGTCTGCTGTCTTTAAGCCTCTTCGTGCTACAAGAGCAACAGAAAAGGCCTTAGGGCACCAGAGAAAATTTGATCCACTCCATTTAGAAGAGTTACTGTACAGCACCTTAGTAGCCATAGTTGAAGTCTTTGCCAAAGTCTACTAATGCTCTTTTATCAATAATGCTATTGAGAGTTCAATTAAGTATTGCACCGGTCTGTTTCAGTTTATCTTCAAACAATGCTAAATCTGTGGAAAAGATGCTGACACTTACTGCAGTGTAATTTGTAACTAAAATTCTGATGATTTTTATGACCTGACAAGACTATGGTTTTTAATTTAGCTGAAGAAGACACCTATGGCTAAGAGTGCGGGATGTTCATCCTAAATGACTTTTCTTTAATAGGTTTTTTAATCTTAAGTGCAGAAATATAGCTTTCTTGTGGATGCTTACAAGGTGCAGTAAACCAGCAAACTGAAATTAATGCCAGGTTCCAGTCTCTGCATTCCTATGGCTTCAGTTCCAAGTGTATCTTAAAAACTCTCCTAATAACAGACGAATTTTTCTCTAAATGTGTAAGAAGCATTATTAGCAAATGACTTCTTGTAACAGAATCTGATTTTTTCATTCCTTTTAATGGTCATTTCAGGAAGGTACTAAACTGAATCATTCATTTCTTCTTTAGGTGTTTCACATTTGGCTGGAGCATTTGCTTTCTTGTATATTGTTTCGGAAGAGAGTGTACTGATTAATTAATTTTGAGACGTTTGAATTCTTAAACCGCTCAGAGCTCAAAACTCCCTTTTTCCTTTAGTTAGCAATATGAGTTTCAGTTAAAGGATCTAATCCTGACGCGCTGAGCTCAGTGCCCATCAGAACTAGATCCTTCATATGCTGTATCTTTATGAGGCGTTACCTGTTAGATAAAGATTTGGTCTAAAAGTGGTTCC
This sequence comes from Anseranas semipalmata, assembly GCA_013399115.1. Lineage (NCBI taxonomy): Eukaryota > Metazoa > Chordata > Aves > Anseriformes > Anseranatidae > Anseranas > Anseranas semipalmata. The sequence continues at coordinate 1,131,270 of VXAA01005302.1, forward strand.
GTTTTTTCCTGTTTTTTTTTTTTTTCCTTTTTCTGGAATATTACAAAAAAAGCTTTGTCCTGTGTTGTGTTGAAGGATTTGAAGGAGGAGTGTGCCCCACGAGGAGGGCGGGTAGGCTCTTCGTAAAGGAGAGGAAGGAAGTGCACCCGTGAGATGCAAAGGGACATTGATAGAGGATGTGGGCTGAGCAAGGCAGCAGGAGGACATGACAGCAATCAGGACATCAACGGGTAGGCAGGGTCAGAACTGCACAGCTTTCAAAGTGAAGATGAATTGCTTGAACTTAATGTGGAAGGAAAACGAGAGGAGGTGTCAGTAACAGTGGAGCGTCAGGGATATTAGAAATGGTTTTTATTTTGTTCCTCCAGGTGACTTCTTAGCCCTTTTTCATTATTTCAAGTAATTGGCTATCAAATGATTCTCCTAGACTTTGGGCCAGTCTAATTTGTTATGACAGGTGTGAGGCCTGTGTGATTCACTTCCTCTATTTTAAGGCTTTGGAAATGCTCACGTCAGGTTTGTATTTGCTTGTGACTGGGTTTGTTGAAATAGGAGCTCAGCATTCAGGTTCATCGGTGCATTATTCATCTGCTGTACCCATCAGGTCTTTCCCTGGTGCTTCCTGGACAGCATCCATGCAACTTATCCCTCTGTACGGACTTGGATTCCTTTTAAATATTGTGAAAAGAAATTGTCACCTTTTAGAGGGTGTTACATTGATGTAGCAGCCCACAAGAACAAGGCATGTATTTTCTCTCCTCTTTCTCTGGTTCTCTAGCATCTTTTCACTCTTGAACTGTCTTAGGAGCATCCTAGCTCAGCATCTTCTAGTGCCTGCAGTGGCTGTTCAGAATCTGCACTTAGTGATTTGCTTGCCTATGAGCTTTGCAGCCTCTTCTCAACTTCAGTTATCTGCAGTTTTATTCAGAGTAGTATCCAAGGAAAAGCCAACAGCCTATCTTGCTCTGGACAGATTATAGAAAATAACGTTAAGCAGCAGAAGCTTTCTTTCCTTCCAGAAGCTTGCATTAGTCACCAGGTGCTTCTCTCTTGTCATAGTTGTTCCAGGAATAAATGCAACAGTGACTGGGGATGTGCAAATGCCACGGGTCACATTTTCATTCTCAAATTACCTTGCATGCAAAGTTAAAATGAGCAAAACACACCCTTAATCAGGCAGTTATGTAGGGTGTCCTGGCTTATGATGCAGCTTGTTGCTAGAGCCTGGTCCTGGCAATTAATTATGGAGTTTAAGGTCCTTGTTTAGGATTGTTAAGCTGCTCTATGGATATCTTCCCCATAGATCTCTATCTCCTTTCTCACTCTTTTTAATTGGACAATACAGCTCAGAAAAGTAAAATTGCAAGAGTTTGTACAGGTGCGGGCCATAGGAGGGAGGGAATTGAACTCCAGTATCATCGTACATGAATTTTATGTGGTTCTTCTTTGCCTGGGTTTCATAAGCAAGCTGCCTTTTTTTAAAAGAGTAAATTCTGTATTCTGCTCCGGGTGTTCGTGGACTTCTGTCGAGATGACTGAGAACTAAGACTGATGTTTTTCTAACTGTGTAGACAAAGGCAGGCAAGGCCTTGGTTAGCTGAACTTGTCTCTCTCATTTCAGCATCTACTACTTTAAAAAAAGCTTCCTGCCTTTGGAGAAGGGAAGCACATCGGGCAGTGTCTTGGTAAATCTGAAGTAATCGTGTTGAAGAAAATGTGTTAAATGATTTAAGTGAATAGGATAGGTGCAGACAGAAGATGGTCTGCGTATTTTCATGCCTAGTCTTTTATGTTAATAAAGCTGAAAGCTATCACTGCATATGAGGTTAAAATGACATCTGCATACCTTTGGGTTTTGCTTTTTTTTGCAGAATTTTTCCCACATTGCCTCTCATAATAGGGTATTGACAAAGCAGCCAGCTTTGTAATTTTTCAATATTTTTCAATAATTTCAATATTTCGATGAGTACCAGCCAGCTACAGAAACTATTTTGGTTTGCTTGTCATACAGAGAATGAGGATGCGGGATGTAGAGTTTAAGCTTCCCCACTACCATGCATTTGCTAGGTTATATTATCATTCATACAGTGTGTCACTGGCTGTTTTACATAATATAGCTAATTGGAAATAAAACAATACTGGAATGTAGAAATTGTCACAGAGTTCATTAGACAGCAATAAAAATAGAGCCTTTTAACCTACTGTAAAAGCTGTAGTGTTAGCTGAGCCTTCTGCTCTTCCAGCGGAGCAGAATTCCTCGGAGTAAAAGCTGTTACTCCAGGAAGCTTGCAAGCAAAACTTAGAGCAAGTGACAGATTTCCCTCAGCAGATTCGAGTGTACATCCAGGAACATAAAAGAGTTAAGAGATGCTGGACAGAGGCCATGTAGTACCTTGTAGGTTAAAAGAGCAATTTTAAAATCAATACTTTTGTTTAACTGGCGACCAAGGTAGTAGTTTCAGACCGGGTGAAATATGTTAAGAGCAAAGCCTTTTCACAAGGAGCCTTTTCAGGTTATCTGTGCTGGAGTACTTTGCGATGTCGTTTTGGACATGCACGGCACCTGGGAATTGCAAATAAACTAATCTTGATGTGACAAAAGCGTGCATAATTATTTTGAAACCCGAGGGAGATTGAAATGGCCCTAACTTGGTGATATCCCGTAAGTGATAGACAGGCAGCCGCAGAATTTATAATGGATCATTTTCCTAGAAGATGAGAAGGAAACTTAAAATAACCTCTTCTGCTGCAGCTCTAATACGCTTGCACTTCTAATTGCGGGGCTTGGAGCAGGAGCAGGCAATGGCAAGCTCTTCGGCCGCAAGCAGGCACCGACTCTGGCTCCTGCATAGCTTGTGCCTTGCTCTTCTTCACAGCCCCATGTAACAGCCTCGCATCGACCGCACGTGTGCTCCCAGGTGCCTGAATTTAAGAGAAGCCTCCCATGAGGTCTGGGAGTCTTCATTGGCCCCTGCTATTTTTTTATTAAAATTATTAGAAGAAATCACAACTCCATCAGGGCACAGTAGTCTACAACTGTCATCAAACAAGCACTGACCAACTCTAAAATAGTGAAATAAATTGAGGTGGACTGTTTCCCATTCTAGTTCCTGAGGAAAATCTCTTTCCTCCTCTCAGTAATTCTCTTCTGAACTTTCACTGTCTGGAAAAAGAATCCAGTTACACCCTGATAATGATATAAAACACCAAAAAAAATCAATGTATCGACCTCCTTAGTGTATACCAAATTCAAAGTGATCAATCAAAACACAGAAGATAAATCAGCTAGCTTGGTTGCAACTCACTGGTTGCTTCAGACAAAGTAGATATTTTGCAGTCCTATACTATAACGAGACTTTGCTTTTCTATTTATTACACAAGGCAACAAGTAGGAAAAATCTTCATAACAGTTCTTGTATGAGAAAGCAAGGAATGCGACATCTGCGGTCTGGAAACATCAGCCAGCAAAAAGAGCATAAACTCCAAGCAGAACGTTTTGGGCTTTGTGGAGTGTACCAGCAAGGATTACACACCGAGTAAAGAGAAAACGGAAATCCCTAATTGTTCTGCAGTGTTCACTGCGGAGCCCATGCTTTGGCCTCCCCAACTTGCACCGGGATGTTTACCTGTTTGCCTTTGCCTGTAATGCATCCAGTGCACGATTGGAGATAATGTCAGTGTGTGTGGGGTGGGGGGAGCTGGAGATTTAAATGTTAGCAGGCAGGGAGAAAAGAAAACTTTTTTCTCTTGTTTGAAGAGGCAAAGTTGTTGAGGAAGGGAGAGGGGAGGGAAGGAAGCTGGGCAGTTAGTTCCTGGAAGTTTTGGACATGTTCCTGCTTAAAGAGGATCAGAGAAATAACAGCAGGCGTTCTAACAGCTGGCTGCTGTCTTGGTTGTGGTGCTCGCTGGTGTAAGACAAGAGGCTCAGTTTTCTGACCCCCAGGTCCCCAAAATGGGAACTTCTCAAACCACGCCCTGCTTTTGGAAACCCAGCTCTTTGTATTCTTGGGGCATTGAAAGTGAAATAGAGGAACATAAAAAAGGTCGGTAACATGCAGAAAAACATAAGACTAAAAAAAAAAAGAACAAAAAAATCTTAACATATCTGCTTGACATACTAAAATAGTTCTGTTTTCTTGAAAATGTTTATTGGAAAATGCATTACAAAACCTTGTAACAGCTGGAATATGGTGATCTAATTGCTGTTTCAATAGCACTGTGAACATGCAAACATATTTCCTTTGCAAAATGTCAAAAAGGCAGCAATCAAAGCGAGGCTTTAAGCTTCGAAACAAAGAAGCAATGAGCTGATTTGTAAACATTTATTTCTGAGGTTACATTTAAAACCAAAATGGAACAGCATAGGTTTGGAGACAGTGCAACAAATCTTTTTACAAAACACAAGATCTGGGGAGAGCAGAGGTTTATGGGCTAGGAAGTGCTTGGGCTTCATCAAGAATTCGTTCCCGGTGGTGCTGGGAGTCCTTTAAACAATATATTTCTTCTGATTCAAGCAAGGAGCAAATCTTGCATTTGAATAAAGGTGTGGGATTTCCACTGTCAGAAGTGGCACGCAGGGAGACCCAGGGATCCTTCCCGCACAGAGCAGGAGTTACCATCTACGTTCACTTGCAATAACATGCCCCTTCAGTTGATGTCCACTCGACGCATGTGAGGGGCAGTGCTGAGGGTTGGCGCAGGATTTTGGGTGGCCTGGCGGTCCTGCCCCACTCTTGGAACTAACTGGCTCGGGGGCCTGTGTTTGCTCGCTTGGATTGCGGTCTGGAAGGACGCGCTATCGCTTAAAAGTACAGCGGGAGTTCACGGGAGCTGCGGCAGCCTGCCTGTACAGTGGTGATCTATCGAAGGCTAGATCGGTGCAGCCCAGAGGCCTGGGCAGCCAGACCTGCCATCCTTCTCGCCCAAAGAGCTCCGTTGCTTTGCTGCTGGCATGCGGCGGCGTCATGAGCATAATGCCGCGGGACCGGGAAATCGGGTCACAGCGCGTGTCCCTGCTCCGCACCAACCCGCGCCAGCAGCGCAAAATGAAAATCCTCTTAAATATTACTTGATAAAGAAATAAATCTGTTTGAGGAGTGAATTTACTTTTCACCAAGACCATCCATTTGTAAGATTCTTACTGTATTGTGCTTGCAAATAACATTTATTTCTGTAGTGTAAATATGCAAGAGTTCATTTTAATAAAAAGTAAGCCCTAAAATAAGATAAACCCCATGACTAGACTTGCATTGAAGATTTAAAGTGCATTCATCTGCTGTTTTTCTATATAAATATTCATTGGTTTAGTGCTCTCAGGTGTTGGAACTTTTAATCTGCATTCAGATGGAGGTACTTTAATCAGAGAGTTCATAAAAGTCTCTAACTTTTTTCATAAAAAATAGAGTAGTAGATATAACAGAGGGTTGCAAAAGCTTAAAAAAAGCTAAACCGCAGCTCTAGGAGAAAAAAAAAAGTAAACACCAAATGGCATTTTGTGCCATAATATCAATATTCTATTAAAAATAAATCTCTCACTGTTAGACCGAAGAGTCTCAAACAACCTGTCACTTTACTGCAGTCTTCAGAGATGACTGATAATGGGGAAAAAATCCCATAGCATCTGTTTACCATGTACTCACACAAACTGTTAGGAATGTTTTTAAATGTCAGCAGTAATGTATGCATGTATTAGCTATCACAGAGCAACAGCTCAACAAAGACAGCATCACTGCCACACTGGGGGCTTCTGCTCTAAATTAGGGAGGTCAAGTGACGGAGATACAAGCTGGGTATTTTTCAAACCATATTGTTTGCCTTATGAAAACCAGAATAAATTGTGCAGTCAGCTGCAGTGACAGTGCCAACGCATAGAGTCTGTACACTTTGAAAATGGCTAAGTGGGATTAGGGTAAATCTTTCAATTGCAAGAAGGTTAATTGTGGAAGGCACCGAATTTAAGGTCAGTGGGATGTGCGTGGGGGGTAAGGTGGTTTAAGCTGTCGTTTGCATTAGCAAGGTATCGCGTTTCATTTGGTAACCTAAGCGTTCATCAAGTGTAGGGTGTCATATAGGTGCAGTTGCTGACTAAACAGTGTTTGTGCGGCAGCATTGTTAGCAGCTGCTCTATTACTTGACAATTCTGCGCTATTTAACTACTTAGATATGGAGCAGGGTATGTTGTCCTGGCAAAGTCACTGTGCTACAAGCCACTTTTCACGCTGAAATTCATAAATCAGTTTTTCCCCCGTTATTCTGTAATAGAAATGTATCTCTCTCTCACTTTGACTCTCTTTTGAGTGTGCGCAGGTTTCTTGCTTGTTTGCCGCTAAGAGCGTACGTTGTTAAATGTTAGTTCTGCAGTCAAAATGTGTGAAGAGGTTTTGTTTTTTTTAAATGATCGAGCAAATAACATTTTCAGTGCCAAAACCCTACGTATCCTTCCAAAACGCAGTAAGCCTGGTCCTGTCTTGAAAGTTGCGTGGAGTGCTGGGTGTTAAGAAAAGCGACAGTCAAAACAGATTACAGATAGCAATGAATTTGTCCCACTGCCTTTTCCAGGCCCCCCGGCCAGGAGCTGCCCCCCAGACACTGGTGTGGACACAGATGGGGCACCCGGGTCGGTGTTTTGGGGGGCTGGCTGCACAGACGGGCCCCCAGCCTCGGGGCAGGCCTGCAGTGAGAGAACATGCTGCAGATAAAATGGCTGCCGGGCTTGACGCTGGTCATGTGCTTGAGCGTGCGGAGGCGAGGGACAGAGCGGTGGGCTTTCCAAATGCCACCTGCGCGTTTGGTTTTCTTACTCCCCCAGCCCACAGTGAACGTTTTGGAGCTGCCCATAAAGGTATTACGGTGCGTGGCCTTTAGTGAGTTAAGGGAGCTCTACCGAGCAATCTTTAGAGAGTCCTCTGTCCTGACATTTCTTTTATGTAGGTGTGGGCCATGATGGCTGATAGGCAGTTTCCATACAGTCATAGTGGCCTTTAAATCTGGCAGTTAAAAAAAAAAAAAAAAAAAGCCAAAAAAGAGCAGAGATAGATCAAGGACATAATGTTCTTGATGAAACAGGCTGAAATCCCTGAGCAGCAAAGAGAGTTTTTTTCTCCGTTAATTATCTAGATCATTTGGCCAGCTGCGAGCCATGAACCCAGCTGGCCAGCTGGGGCATGTGAGGGAGTTCCACTGGGCGGTTCTGAGAGCGTAACTCTTCAGCCTACGTCGAAAGCCAAATGTAAATGTTCTCCTCCTTGCGAGCTGACTCCTGGGGCTCGGAGAAGAGGTACCTCAGGTACGTGGGCGGGAGAGTCCATTAGGAGATGTGGGACTGCATGGATCAGCAAGGTCCCGGCTTGCCTTAGTGAGGAGAACAGCTTCTGGGGGCCAGCCAGCTTCTCGGTCGGCTGGGTTAGTTGGATCTTAGCAGAGCTGCGAACCGATTCTCTAACTTCCGTAGTGGGTAATTGCAGTTGAATTAGAGCCTTGAGAAAGTAATTATTAGAGGCATTGTGGAACACCCTGCTAACCCAGCAGTAAATTAAACCGCAGGCTGGGAACAATTGGAGATTGCGAGATTAGAGCTTGCTTTTGGAAATTTTTTCACTTCTGGTTAGTGTATGTCTTTCTTTTTTCCACTTCTGAGACTGAATGTTGCCCCTTGGAGTGGTAGACGAGTGTTGCTCCTGTGATCAGCTGGTGAGGGACAGTCTGTGGTTAGAAAAAGCTTCTGAAACTAGGTTGGAGAAAATGCATTGATTTTAGAGTTGGGAAAAGTCCTGCAAAATAGACAGGAGAGACCCAAAGTTGAACACACAAGGAAAGGTGTGTTTTGAAAAACTGTGCAAGTCTCCTTGCCTGTCTTATTGCTTAAAAAAAAAAAAAAAAAAGAGAAAGAAAAAATGATGCAGAGCTTTAAAACTAAGGACATAAAGTTAGAATATTTCAAGGCAGAAGAACCTGATTTCAGAAAAACTGCTTTAAATGTATTACCAGTGCACAAGCAAACCTTGAAGAAGAACAGTGAAAAACCTAAGCTTAGCAGCAGAAGTAAACAGCAATTTCTGAGGGCCAGTTTCTGCAACTTTAGTTCATGTAGCTGGTTCAGAAAGCATTGACAGGCTTTTTCATTCTTTGCTGTTAAATGTTGAATTCACAACCATTTCAAAGGTACACTTTTTAGGCATCAAAGAAGATACCACTGCAAAATTACAGTTATTTCCCCAAATGATGCATCTTTTTTGAATATTGTGCAAAATATTTTCTCAGGAGGAGAAAGCTTTCTTTTGCCCTTTTAGGAAAATATAATTTTTGTATGCCTTTATTAATGCCTTAGTAGCATACAGAACATACTCTTATTTTTATATGAATTTTAGCCCATCCCATGCTTGGTTCTTACAGTGACACACTGATTTTCCCCAGATGAAGATCTGATCCAGTTCAGACCCAGCTTTTTAAGGAAATTGTGCCATTTGTGAAGTCATTCCTAATTTTAATTCGTAGCTGTAATTTCGGAATAGAGGAGATGTCCACATTTGGCAAACAAAACGCCGCTGATAAAGCCCAACAGGAACATGGTGCATCAGTGAGCAAAGCAGAAAATGAGGCCCCTCCTTGTTCTTTGGGATTATAATAGCATCCATGAAACAGCAGAAGTCTGTTGGGATATCAGGGCAATTTACATGTCCTTTCAGCTTTACTGCAGGCTCTTCATGGCTGGCCAGTCCTTCATTGTGAGCCCCTTGAGTTTGGAAAGTCCCTCAGACCAAATCAGAAATAACTGCCACTAATATACACGCTCCTATATTTGGGTTTGCAGCACAGCTCTCTTCTCAGGGCATGTCTGCACAGCAGTGATAAATCGTAGACGGCCTCCTTTCCCACATCACACTCCTCTTTCTTTCTTGCATTAATGTATTTGCAGCTGAACAGAAGTCTGGAATGTGTAAGCAGTGATAACTCTTTATGTTACTTTAAAACATTTTCCTTGGCCTCTCGTCTGGATATTTGAGATGGTCATAACTCTAAGTCCAGAAAGAGATGAGAAAGAGTAGCCAAATGCTCGGAGGCAAAACATGCGTGGTGCCAGCTTTCCTAGGCAGGTAGCTGGTCCTTGAGGCAGCAGAGGTTGCAGTAGAGGCCGTAGGAGAAGGCTGGTGTGTCCCCTGTAAATTATCCTGTGCTCACTACTCTTATAAACTGAGCACAACACCATTTACATGATTCATACGCATGCACGCAAATGTATGTGTATTTACATACGAGTTTATGCAGTGGGAAGAATCTCTGACAACCTGGAACTGCAGATGTTGTCACTGGGCCAGAATCTGGGACACGCATTAATCCCCCCAGTTCAGTGACAGCGAGTGTTCATTTTGTCCTTCTGATGTTTCCTAACAGCTCCCGATGTGTGTTTGACGTGGTTGTTGTCCCTTAGCACTAGCTTCCAGGCAGTGAAACGAATGTATAAGCAGCTCTGTTTCTTCACCTACCGCTTGCTTCATGGGGCTTCTTTGTAATTCTTTAATGTCCTCTGTCCAAGGCCCTTTTCAGACAGGAATGAATTAGACAGCTCAGCAGCCATTCAATGGTATCCTGCTTTTATACAGGGAGAGGAATGAGGCCAAGTCACTCAGGTGATTTCAGGTTTTCGCCATATTTTAGCTCAATTTGCAAAGGTAAATTAATCACTGAATTGAAAATATGGTGTGCGTTGGAAGCTGGGAGTACGTTCCTGGGGTGCTCCTGAAAACACTGTCCTGTCTGAATTCCCCAAAGGCACTGTGAATACCTAGAATTTTTCCTGTGGAAAGTGTAGCGCCTAGCACTGTATTTTCTAGGTCTGATAACACCCAGATAACCTGTTCCATGATTCCTGGTTGCCAGTTTCAGTCGAAACTCTGACTTTCTTATCCCTCTTCTCCATAAGGAAATTCTTCAGAAGCACCTTGGATTTTATATGCTGTTTGGGTGGTTCCAAGAGGAACACTTAAATCACCCCCAAGGTTTGGCTGAGGCTTTGCTCAGAATGGTGTGATTTCACAAGAGTTGGCTATAAGTAGTATTTCTTGACATAAATTTTTAAAGGGAAATGAAAATGAGTTCAGCAATGAGACATTCACAGAGGCACATAAGAAGAGTAACAATGAAAATCGTTGCAGTCCTCTAGAATCAGGCATGGTAAGAGGTCTTCTCTGAATACGAGACATCCTCTTCTTGAAAAGAAATGTCTCAGAGTTAGTTATCTGTGTTTTACTTTTAGCCTAGCAGCTGGCGAGTTGTGTAGCGTTAGCATTAGCCAATTTCCATCTCCATACCACTATTTCCTGATGAGAAACTGTTACATACCTCTCCCTCAGGACTCCTGTACCAATACATCATAGGGATAATGCAAAATTCTGGTCTCGGTTAAGATGATATAAATCCACAGTACTTTGCCTGACCTCTTGGGATTTTCTCTGGATTTTTATATTTGGTTTGTTGATACAATTCTAGTTTTGCTTAGAGAAGACTATAAGAAGCAGTCTGTTTTCTCTTAGACCTTGCTTTCTTCCCCTTTCCTTTTACTTTAAATGTAGGGCATGAACTTGGGCTCAGTGGGAGTGCCGTACCCAACAGTACGTTTCTTCATCTCCAATCTATCAACGTTTTTATCTATTGCCTTGTAACATATGGTGCTGATTCTTACTAAAAAGTGATTTAAAGTTTGTAAATGTCTAAACTAATTCTACATTATTTAGAAATCAATACTTATTTGAATTGATTATATTTCTATGTCCTTAATTTCTTTTTTTAAGAAAAGGGCTGACACTGGCAGATGGAGATCAAATTTCTCCACTAGAAATCCTGGGAAGTTGTTCCTCTGATTGTCCACATTTAAGCGTAGCACATTGGTGCTATTTCCTTGTTATTAAAATAACGCATTGCAGTTTTGAGCTTGCTGGTGGTGATTTGACTGATGCAATGCTAATGACTCCAATGGATATAATTCTGATTTGCATTGAAATTGCAGAAAAGCAGGACTGGTCCCCAGATGGAGGAAAATTAAAAGTCCGGAGCTCAGTTCTTGCCTACTTTACATAATGTATGGTCGCTTGCAGGATGGGTGCAAAACTTAGGATTCCAGAGAGCGGGCGGTCAGATGTGTGGGAAAAGTGAGATGGTGGGTGGGTGACGAGCAGCTGCTCGCGTTTCATCTCCAGCTTTGCCTGTGGCATCCTCCAGGACTATGGGTCCTTTCGTTTCCATTTTGCAAAATAGGGTGGCTAATACGACATGCTTAAAGTGTTGTTGAAAAGATTCATTATTTCTATATAAACTGAAGCTAAATGCAACTATTAACAACTATAATTTGGAAAATGTTTGTTTTAGAGCTCTGTGAATGTGTGGTTGGTTGATTTGCACTGAATGGCTATTTTGAGATCTGGAAGGTCATCCCTGTTAAGATAACAAACATTGTCATGAAGGAGGAGTAAAGAAATCTGGTGTCATCAAGTACAAAGGAAAATTTAATGATTCAGTAAAACCATAGTAAGGATTTCTTACTTTCAGGGTAGAATCATAAAGAATTTACTTAAAGTAATTGCAGGAAGTAGGAAGGTTTTCGTAAATTCCTCAGTTCTTTTGTGTTTTATAGTAACTCTGAGATTGTGATATGATCAGAAAGCTTATTTACTCCTGAATATGAGGCATAAGTAAAACATAAAAAGATGTATTTTTTCTTTCAGATGTCCAACATTCTGACTTCGATGCCATTCTCACAGTCAGAGTGGACGGCTGGCATAGTATCACATATTGATTAGCGATTTACTTGGCAGCAAAGCGTATTTATTTTCTGTACTGAGCATTTGCATTACTGTTTTCATATTTTCCTCATCCTGTGCAAATTTTAAGTCACTGAGGAGTAAACACCAAGTACATTGCTTCTGCTTGGTTCTCTCTGTTGAGCACAAATCGTTCCTTCTCTAGGTGAGGTCTGTTCCTCTTGGGCACTGTTGCAGGTGCAGTTTTCACTGCAGTAAGTGGAGGGCATGCCTCTAATTGGAAATAGCACAGATAATCATTGGTGAGAGCAGTGGACCTGGCAGGCCCTCCATGCCAAGGCTGGGTGCTGTCTGCTCTGTAGCTATATCCAATTGTCACATGCAAGGGTCTACTGGATCCCAGATGCTCCTAAGCTTTGCAGTTGAGTGGGAACTTTCAGGACCCTAAAAGGTGGTTTTGATGCAGGGGCTATCCTGCTATCCCCGGGTGAGCTTTCCAACAGCTCTGTACTCATTTCACTTCGCCCTTCCATGTCTTGTGGCCAGCATCCTTGCATCTGCTCCACTGTCCTGCTCTCCAGGGCACTTTCTGTCTGTGCCCAGGTCTTCCCAGCGCTGCCTTGTCCTGGGCTCCTATCGGCATCTCTGAGTTCTCTCTTCCTGGATGACAGCGGAAACTCTCAGGACTTAGCAAATTTGCCATTCCCGGCATTTTTTCTGTCTTTATGGTGTCTGGTGCTAGGTCTCTTGAGTGTGTTCTAGATTGAGGTTGCTGGTGCCCTTCTTATGCAAAAAGCTCTTGTAATCTGGGTGCCCAGCACCCCATCTCCCTAGCTCTGCCTGCTTCAGCTGCTGGAGTGATGGTCCCCTTCATGGACCACGTGAGCAAAAAGGAAAGGAAAATAGATCTAGCTAAGTAATTTCTTACCCAAGCATGTTCAAGTGCTACATGATCCATGAAAGATTTGAGTTAGCCCTGGCCTCAGACCTGTGACTTCCTTTCCATTCCTTTTGAGAGTGCAGAGGTAATGTCCTCTGGTTAGATGCCTTTCTTTCTCCTCACCCTGATTCTCTGATCTTCCCTAAGTTTCCAATTTTCTTTTGCCTTGGGTAAGAAAAATCCCAAGCACTAGCCCTACCAGCTGATTTCTGTATGGAGAATCATCAGGGGGCAAGGGAGCTACTTGTTGCAGCACATCAGTAGCCCAGAATTCCTGATCTCTCTGTTGTTATCTGTAGCAAGCAGAAATGTTCTGCTACAAAATGGGGGTTCTACTTGACAGAGCAGGCTCTGATCCAACACGATAAAATACATGTTCTGTACCAGATAGCAGGCATTTCACATTCAGATAAAGCCATGTTTGCAATATGTCACAAACACACATAACAGAAATACTAGAGATGTATTGATTTACCTTTTCTCAAATATATGAATACCAGATGTATAACTGCTTCTTGAAAATCCTGCTCTTAATTCGGTGGATTCTATGTATTGTACGTACATGAAACAGCTGAAATGAGAGATGGACACTTCAATTTTTCATCTTCCTTAAATTGGTAATATTCTTAGAGTCTTGTATCAGTACCTTCACTCTATAATGCCTTATTTGGAACCTTTGTTAGAGAGGAACAAGTGAAAAAATAACAATACTTCTTTATAAATACTTGATTCTAGGACTTTTCAAAGCTTTTTTTTTTTTTTTTGCAAAGTTCAAAGATACCCGGTTTTGTTCTCTTTATTCCACCCGTATCTTTATTTTTTCAGGATTTCTGTTATTACCTTGGATTACTGAATACCTTGGAAGTGACTTATTTGTGATGTTTCCAAGTAAAATGGAAGGAGAAAATGTAAGAAATATCACAAGAAAGCCAATTTTCACATGATTTTCCATAAGTTTGCATGGATTCAAAGGGTTTAGTTTGTTCAGAAGGTATTTACATTCTTTGGTGATTAGTGATCAAGCTAAAGCTCATTACTGAACTCTTGTGCTTCTCTTCTCTTCTCTTCTCTTCTCTTCTCTTCTCTTCTCTTCTCTTCTCTTCTCTTCTCTTCTCTTCTCTTCTCTTCTCTTCTCAATACGGTTGTTTCTCCTCCAACTTCCTAAAGCACTTTGTTTTAAGGATATAAGTAATTTTAGATCTGCATGTTTGTCTGAAATAACAGACGGTTGAGTGCAAAAACAGAAGAATAAACTTGTTAAAATTCTGGAAGCATGTTACTGTCTTTTCTTTCTTCAGTGAATCTGCAGGACTCTGAAATTTACCCAGAGTCTGGTCCAATAAACTTAGTAAGTTATCGCATTTGTCAGATGCAGTTGTCTATACGTTAAGTTCAGTGCCATAGATAATATAATCAAGTTTTATTTATAATGAAAATATGAGGAGATATTTCAGTGCTGAACTAAGGGATGTGATGAACTCTGTTTCTGTAAACATTTAATTACAGAATTCTTCCTGTAGGAAAGGGAATACCTGGTGGCCAAAGACATGGGGAGGGCTTGTTCACAAGTGCTGTTACAGGAATAAATCTACCATCATCTTTCCTGAAGAAAGTAGTATCTAACGATCCTGTTATTAAACTAATACCAACCTGAACGATTTTATGACAAAGTTAAAACCATACTAAATTAAAATATATACTGTATGCATCTATTTATATTAAAGCAGCATGCAATGAAATCCTTCATAAATGAATACCTGATAAAGGAATACCTTGACAGTAGAAGGTTGTACTCCTGATAGGTCATGGCTGCTGCCACACCAGCTGTATCTAGCAAGAGCAGAATAAGGCTGAGTTTCTTGTTTGTTATTTTTACCCCAAATAGGCATTTTCTAAGTTAGGAGCCATTATGCCTAAAGTTATTAGACAGAACCGAAGTAATGTACCAGCAGTGCATGTGTGTCTGTTGTTGGGGTTTGGACCTAGACAGCTGGAGTAGCGTGATGTTTGATGTCTCAGCTTGAACTTAAGGAGGCAGAGATGTGAGCACAACCAAAGGACCTTAAAAACCTTAAAAGTGTGAAGAGGAACTTCAGCTTTTCAACACTTCCCTTTAAGGAAGCACTACGCCAATGAAACCGTCACTCCTCCTATTTTCTGGGTGATCCACAGTGTCCCTTTGTGCTCTGAACCTTGTACGTGGGTACAAGATTTTCATCTGTTGAGAGCCTCTGGCTAATTCTCTGTCCCTTACAGGCCGTTTGTACCAGTGTAGCCCTTGCATAAGAAAAGCTGTATACCTGAAAGGGAAATTAAGCCCTCTGGTCTGCGTCATTAACTTCTTGCTAAATGCACGTATGCCACGTGGAGGCTAACTTCTGCCAGGTTGCTGGCATTATTGGGGTCCCCTGTGGCTAACCATAGCTAACCGGCAGCAACCACGTCCCCGTGAAATAAGACTCATTAATCTCTTTTCAGCAGTTCCTGGTTCTTTGAAAGATAGCAGTGGTGTGAGAGTAAAAAATAGCTCAAAGACAGTATCTTATGGAAAAAAAGAGATGTGTCATAAACAACGTCCGTGAAGTATAAGGATCGTTAGCCTGACTCAAACTGCAGCTGGAAGTGAGTCAAAACAGTCTGAGAAAGCGCGGCTGCATCTCTGAGCAGGAGAGTGCAGAGATGCTCCCGTCAGATCTGTTGGCCAATGTATGGCTAGGCATGTCTCTCCAAGATGATGCTTGGAGAATGAGATAGTAATGCCAATTGTCTGGATATGAAATGACAATATTTGACATCACTTCTGCTAATACTGCCTGCCAGAAAGGGACGTCGGGGAATGATCTCTCTATCTATCTAGAGCTAGAATCGAAATCCTAATATTGATCATCCTTGCTCCGTTTGTCATTTCTGTTCGCTGCCCTTACAGTTTACTTCTCTCTCATACTTGATTTCATGGGTTGCTATCTGATCTGAAGTTTTACGTTAGCGCTGTACTGTGGTTTCATGATCACAGAGTCCCCCTTAGTGTGCTGGAAGCACCCGCAGGCACCAGACTATGGAGTCTTGAAGAAATGCAGCTAACATCTCCTGCGTAAATTTTGTCTGCTGATCGTCATTTCCCCTTTCTTTTTTTAATTTTTAATTTAGAAAAAATAAAGTACCAGTTAATTTAAGAAAAACATGGCTTTTTTTGACCCAGATTTTGCAATTGTGTGGGATTTTCCAATAGCCTGACTCATACCTATACCTGTGGAGCTCAAATGTGATGCTGAGCAAGCATGCGTGAGGATCTGTTTTTGTCAAGAGTCATTTTCCTTCTTCAGAAATGACATATGGGACTTGCACACTTATCTGTGCACGCTTATGTTTATTCATAACTGTGTAATCTGAGCTTAATCACTAGAGAAAGTTTAAAAAGAAACATAAAACCCTCAGGACTTGAGGTCTCCTCATTTTGTTGTGATTTCATAAAACTTTCTGAATTTTGAGAAAACATGGAAAAAGCAAGGCTTTGTATTTCTAGTATTCCTTCCTATCCAAATAGGCCACATAGTTTTGCTGTAAACAGTACATTTTTCAAATAGTTTTTTTTTACTGTAAAACTGGGAAAAATAGAAAAATGAGGGTATGTTTTTTTGTGGAGAATTAATATTCTTTTGTTAGATCAACTGATTTAGCTGGAAAAAAAGCAGAAAAAGCTATCTCTGGTATAAAGTAGAATCAGCACATGTGAAGTGTGTCTGAGTTTATTTTAGGAAAAAACAGTTACTTTGGGAAGAATGCACAATTTGTACAAAAGAGGATACAGGTGGCAGAGAAGTGGTAGGGTCATTTGCCCACCTGGAAACAGGATTGTAGAGCTGAGCACTGAATCCAGCACACTGCTTCTTCTAGAACTGTCTTCATGTATTTTCTTCCATAATACTGATCAAAGTCCATGTTGCAACCAACCCGTTATGTTTTCCACCCATGTTAATGTACCAGAAGTCCGCTCTCAAGTGCCATATTCTGGTGTTTACAAGCCTTCTTGTTTCCAGCCTAAATAATAGTTGACAACTTTATACCCGTTTTCTGTATCTTAACATCGTTCTTACCTTCAGTAGGTCTTCTCCTTCCTGATGTTTGCGCTCTAATAGAAAGCCAGCTTTTCTTTTGGTACACAAACTGCATCAAACTCTTCAAGTGCCCTTGGCAGAACATGCTTCTTGTTCCAGTCCTCATCCTAGCAATCCTCTTCTGCATCCGTCAAGGTTTGTATTCGTCTCGGGAGCTGGTAGCCAGAGTTGAGCTCAGCATTGCAGAGGAAGCCTCACCACAGCCATGCATGGGCCTTCTTGCCCTTCCCTTTGATCAGCGTCTTGCCTTACGGTTATTCTCTTAAACCCGTCTTCTCTGCCTTAACCAAGGATTTCCCATGGAGATAATAAATCCTTTGCCAGAGTCCAGAGAGATGAGGTTGCTACGTTGTCTTGAAAATTAGTTACCATATCAAAGGAACTTATTAGTTTGGTTCAGTCTGCTTTTGATAAATCCATGTTGATTTTCATGCCATTTTCCATTTGTCTACACCTCTTAAGTATTCCCTCCTGGAAAAATTGTTCCAAAAATTGTTCCAAAAAAATTGTTCTAAAGCCTTACATGGTAGTAAGATCAGATGAACAGGCTCGTATTTGCATGCATTGCCTTCCCCTGTCTGAAGTAGGTACGTCACTTTATCTGCTAATCTTCAGTCCACCCTGGCTTATCATTTATTTTGATGCCCCACCTGTAATTTGGTGTGCCAGTGTAACATTTCAATTGATCTTTAAAAATAGACTAGGCTTCAACATATACACAGTTAAAGTGCAAACTGTCCCAAATACTAAAGTTTTTCTGCAAAAGTGCATTTTTAAATTTTTTTTATTTTTAGGAAAAATATCATGAGATAGCATTTTCAGAGGAATACAAATTCACCCAGGCAACAACGTTGGCCTGCTGCTAGAATGACAGGAGCTGCAGATTGTGTAAATGTGTTCCCCTTTTACAGGGAAGCAATCTCTCAGGTTGAAACCTCTGCTTAAATGGCTGCATTTTGCAGATGGTATTCCAAGTGTACGCGTTCCGTGGCGGGAAGCGTGTGCTTAGACCACTGGGTCTGTGAAAACGGAGAGTCAAATCTTGCGTCCCTTATTTGGGACTGCTTGCAGAAGACTTGCAGGGCTGGTCCCTCAGCTTGCAGAGATTCGTGTTTTGAGCTATCTCTTCATTAGCCAATACAGAATTTACCTGGCAATAAAAGGTATCTTTGTATCATTGTATAGTCACAATAATGTTTATTTAAATATTATCTGATTCCCTCAGCACTTTTATTATTTACCAATAGAAAAAATGACACCATTACTTTTCTCTGAATTTTTAAAAATGACAATAGTGCAATTAAATTACTGAATTCATTTATATTTAATTGTACTTTTGGTTTTAATGTGCTATTGGAGGACATTTCTTTCTGTGACTGTTAGTTTTCCATGCAACATAAGAAAATCTAAAGCTATATTAAGGAAATATATTACATGGGCAAGACAAAGTCTCATTAGTGTTATTTATGGCATGCTGAAACCTCATTAGGAGAAGGTATGCTGGATTCAAAAATGCATTACTGGAATGTATTTTTGGGGGGGTTAGGAAAGAAATTGCTTTTATTGTGTTTCTTTATCACATACAGAGTGGTTAGTGGACACGTTGGTTTCTTAAAGCGTAAAATAAATTAAGATGGAAGAAAACGAGTAATTAATCTAAGTGGTAAGTATAACCTCATTACAGATTGAGAATAGCCCGCACATGGTCGCAAGGAGTTTCTGTTTACAGATCACCTTAGTTTCAACTAACCATTAATTTTTAACTTCTTTCACTGGAGGTAAAAAGTGATATTTTTCAGCATGGTAGTTTGCATCTTAAGCAGTAATAATGTGCTTTTAGTGCACTTCAGACCAGGGATGAGTGAAACGTGAGGTGCAGAGTCACAAATAGCCCAATTTAGGTAGTAGGATTTGCTCTAATGAGAGCTATATATCCAGTCCTGCGTAAATATTGTTTGGTAGGCATACAAGGAAGCCATTATTTGCAAGTAAATGAGAACAAAAGGAGAGTCCCTGAATTGTCAGACTCAGACAGGAAAGTCATTTTGCGTGGGCAATATCCTTCCCGGGGTCTGTGGTGCTGCCATTACTTACTAGCGACTTGAGCAGCCATGAAATGAAATCCCTCTTTCCCCGCAGACCTTGATCCCCGGTGCCAGCGGTGCAAAACAGATGCGAGCAGTTAGTTCCCCTCCTCGTTCGTCCCCCGCCGCAGCTGGTCGCTGTCGGCTCCGTTCCGCGCCTGACAAACTCTCTCCCGTCGGTGCCTCTTGACGGCGATGCTACCTGGTGCCGCTCGCCCTGGTGTGACTTGGCGTGCCGGCTCCGCTCAGCCCAGCTCTTGTCATGGCCCGGGTGTACCCAGGCTTCCGAGGCTACGCCTGGTGTTAAACCGCGAGTGCCTGCGGGGCTCTTTTACAATAAAACATCTATTCTTCTAGCAGTGGTTCTTCTGACAGCCGCTGCACGTGTGACAGCGTGGTGGCAGCTGTAAGGTTTGTGGAATGCGGTTTACGTGTTTATACACGCTAACTTATGGCCGAGGCTGGATCAGCTCAGTGAACCCCGAAATGCCGTCCGCGTTCTCTCCCCGTATGCTTTAAACGCAGGATGCTGCCTGAGGCTTCCTTCCGCGTTCAGAGGGCCTGCAATGTGAAGGCGTACATTTGTGATAGGATCACATACTGCTTGTAAGCAGAGTTAATTTTCAGGTGACAGATGGCTAATTCTGGAGTTTTTCTGTGCACTAAATCCTTACCTCCCCCAGTACATTACAAAGGTTTACGAAGACCTAGGAGTTGAGCTAGGTGCTGCCCCGTTCCCCTGCCTTCTGTCCTTATAGTCACAGTGGCCGTGCCTTTTTGTCTTCTCCTTATGGGTACAGAGGACACAGCATCACCTTGCTGAAGCACCTAGAAGCCACGTCTAGAAAGACAAGCCTACTGAATTTTTCCCTGTATTGGTAAGAAGTCATACATAGTCCCTGCTTAGAAGTGATCTATTTATATAAACAAAGCAGACTGGGAGGGGGTGGCAGGAAAGCATGCAGGCAAAACAAATAAAATGATGATTTTTACCGAGTACATGAAAGCTACCTTCTTTTTCACACAGTTTTCTTCTTTTAAAAGGTTTCTGGGAGAAGATGAGGGAGGGAGGGTATCTCACTGAGGTTAAAGGGGTGAGGAGGCTGGAAGGGACTGAGGAAGAAGTAAGAGAACCTGTTACAAAACTGGACTTGAGGGAATGGTTCAGCAAGCTGGTGAGCAGCAGCAGAGGCCGCAGAACGCAGCAAGGCCCAGCAAGGAGCTGGTTAGGTCTGATGTTGTCGTTGTGCTACAGCTGATGTGCTTTTCCTGGAGCAGCGTCACAAAGTGCCACCCGTCGAAATGAGGCTGTCTGGCTTACAACGCGTGCACGTGTGACCTCAGCTCAGTCCCGGTCCTTGCTGTGAGTCTGCTTCCTTTAGAGGAAAAGGTACCAAAAAGAGGCCAAAAGCAGCAGGTCTTCAAGGTAAGGACAGATTGAATTCAGCCAGGGAAAAGAAAACAAAATAGGTTATTTCAAGTAAAGAAATGAGAGGAGTAGGTAAAAGCAAGGAACTGATGAGAATCCCATGGCTTCTCTCAGGAATGTCTTTCTGCCCAGGTTCACATAGATGAGGAACAAGGAGGATGGTGCTGTGCTTCTGCCTTAGGGAGATCGAAGCCATGGGTCCGAAGGTTGCTGGAAGATGTGGGATAAACAGTCTTAGCCTTTTTCCATCTGTGATGCAGCTGTCTTGTGCTGTGTGAAGAGGAAGCTATGACAAGGTCTCATCCTCCATCCCTGCCCTCCCCGCTCTCTGCATATTGCAGCTGTAGGGACAGACACTTTTATCTCCTCCATTGCCATCCTGCCCTGTAGCTTGCCATGTAGATTGCCCAGTGCAGCATTCAAAAACAAAAACAAAATAAAGAATTCATAAACAAAATGAAGAATTCCTGAAGACACTACTACATCACGTTTCAAGATGTGCTCACGTTCACACCCTTGTTCTGACTGATTCCCAGCTCTCCTAGAGCCACGCAGAGTGGTGAACATGTCCAGAAGATTCACAAACCACTTAGGAAGAGCTGGTGATATTCCTATAATAAATTCAGGCACAGTCCCCAAAACAGGTGCCGTAGGGGGCTTTGTATCCATACACACCTATGCTGGGCAGGGGCTCTGAGCCATCCCTGACTTCTGAGGTGGACAGCTGGTGTTTGTAGCAACCACTTGCAAGGTGAAAGAGGAGGTCTGGTGGCTGTGGAAGAGGACAGGGTGGCAAACAGCTCTGCTGTTTGTTATCCCTATCTCTGAATAAGCCTCGCATGTGATTTAGGCAAATTACTTGAGAAATCAAAGCAATCTTATTCGAGACAACGTGGACTTTACCAGGGACTTTGCAGGAGTTTGACTTGATAATTTTTGAGTGTCCCATTTATCCTTGTGTCATTTGGGGAGATACATGGAGAATGTTTGTCGTTCCTTCTTTCATGTTTGTGATGTGTGGAGGTATCATTGTAATTGTCATTTTAAAACATGCCTTTAATAGTGGTCCTTAATAGCTCTACAATATAAGGGTAGTGCCTGCTGAAGATAGACATCTCCAGCCTAGGAATGCTTTGGGTGACTAAGATAAATGCTTCTGTTCTGGCCACTTGTTTTTACATGTATTATTGTGAAAGGGGTAAGCAAAGAAATCCCATAGCCCAGTCACAGGGCTCTTACTGTGAGCTGGATTTCTCTGGGCGAAAAGGAGACACACCAGGTTTCCTTTCCCATTCATTTTTGGAGCATTTGCATCCTCAACTAAGAGGAAAAATAAAGGAGTAATTTTCAAGTGCAGCCAAATTCCTGGCAGACCGTGACACTTCCACAATAATCATCACATTGAGGGCTGGTGTCACGTGGAGATTTACTGGCAGTACTTGTCCAGAGGCCTTCTTTGCAAAGAAAAGCAGGCAAAGTTTGACTCTGAAGAGCACATGAGAAGAAAATGACAATGAATTTGATTTTTGCTTTCTTTGCTTTTCACAAAATGAAGGTCTCTCCTACAGCAGTAGAAAAAGGTGAAAAGAACTTGCATCTGTCAGTAGGAAACCCGTTTCAAGATTTGATGCACCGTATTACTTTAAAAATTGATACCATTTTCCCTTCATCTGCTCTATACATTGTTAGTGTTACTAGCCCTCTATTGTCAGAAATAGAGCAGGCTATTTGTTGCTCAAGCGTCTGTGATGATTTGTGAGAAATTAATCTGGAGACATTTGGAAATTCTCCACCATGTCAGCATTGATCGGGTGGAGAAACTGAAGGTTATTAGTTTGCAGGACTGCCCATTTTTTTATCATAACGCCTAAATAAACGCAGCATAATAAATGAGAGAGAGAATGTGTGAAAGACGAGGCGCTGCCTTGACCACTTCATAGCAGTCATTGTCCTCTTACAAATGGGAAATGAAAAGTCGCCATTTGTGGCCTTACTGAGCTCGGCAAGCTTGGTCATTAAACAGAAGGTAGTTGTGTCGGAGCCAAACGCCATCCTTTCTTTCTGTAATTTTAATTTCAAAGAATGATTTTTCAAAGAATGTAAGAGCAGTCCAAGCTCGGGCAAGGATGTAGGGAAGAGGGCAGTAAGATAGCTGCACTGTGAGTCCCACGAAGCACTGTGCTCCTTGGGGATTTAGGTGAAACCTACCCCAGGGAACAAAGCAGAATAGGCTGGTCTGGTCAGCTCTTTGGTAAAGACCTTTTTTCTTTTTTGAAAACTCCCAGCCAGTTTCACCTTGGACCCCATGGCCCTTGCAAGGAGACCAAGGAGGGGTCTTCCTCCGCTGGACGCGTTGGGTTCTCTCGTTGCTGTTGGGGTGTTAGAGCCCAGCACGCTAAGAGCAGAGGCAGGTCTGCGGGGACCGACCTTCACCTCCGCTCAGCACCAAGCTTCAGAGCAGACCCAGCAGCTCTAACCCGTGCTACTCTTCACTGGAGCCAATAATTATTTTATTGTTAAATCCAGGCGATATACTTGTTAGCTCTGCAAGAAGAGCAGTGACTATATAAGAAGTAATTAAAGATGTTTGTTTTTTTTTTGGTAATTAATGGTTCTCCTAGCATTTTCAGGTTATTTTCTCTGTTTACAGTGGCTGTATGACCTAAAATTATACCATAGGGGGGGAAAAACAAATGGGTTTCTCTTTACTGTGTTCTTGTTTTCTAAGCAGATCCTTGCACTCATGTCTTCTGATTTGCATGGGATGGTAAAAATTAGAAATGAGAGAGACCTATTAGTCTATCTAATCCATCTCCTTCTGGTGAAGAGTTGTTCTTTCCTTACATACATCATTCTTTTTGTAGCCTCGTTGTGTCTGTCTCAGTTGATGAGGCCGGGGATATTCAACAGGATATTGTTTCTGATGCATAATTTTAAAGGTGAGCATATAGATGGTCTAAAGATCAAAGTCAGTGTCATTCATTTGTCTTCCGAAGGTCCCAGTGCCAGCACTCTTCATTTAAACCCTGAAGTGGGTCCGAGTATAATGCACTTGCCTGGCACCAGAAGGAGCTTTATCCTGGCTGTGAGGGGAGCTTGGCTGAAGTGGAGGTCTCAGGTCCCTCGCTACGTGTGCTGACGGGCCCTGAAAGCTGTGGCCAGGGACTGCAACAGGTCAGCTTCCTGTAGCACGTGTTATTTAGGAATGTAATATCCCATACAAAGGCCGGTTGTTCAAGCTGTAAATGGAAGAGCTGAATTACCCCATAAATTTGAGGCTTATTGATGTGTGTTGCTTCTCATATTTCTGTAGGGAAAAAGCCACTTATTGATCCCTTGGGGCAGTGTCTTACTTGTGACGTTAATTTAGTTGTAGATGAGGTCGGGATGTATTACCTTGATAAAGATCCCGCGTGGCTGAAGCACAAACACTGGCAGCGTGCTGGTGCCGTGGTGTGTAATAGCAAGCAGCACCAGCGACCTGGCACACTTTCAGTTCGGTTTCCGCTGAGAACCTTATTACAATAACAAACAACAGGTACTGCTTTAATGAAAGAGATCTCGTATTCGAGCTGCTTGGGGATCATCCTCAGAAGTCTCCCTCTAGGTGCTTTAGAATGAGTAAGGAGGCTTCGGCAGAGGATTCGGGCTAGTTGATGCCCAGCACTGGAATAGATGTCACAAGGGATTAACAGAGCGAGTGCGTGAAGCCAACTATAATCTTGGTGGGAAGTATTAGCATTGCCCAGAAATGGTATCGGTGGCAGCACAAATCTCCCGAGAGGGGTCGGGAGAGGGCAGAGTGAGATTAAGGCCATCTCGCTGCAGTAGCTGGAAATAGTGGCTGTGCTCTGGGTGGTAGGAGTGGGGAGGGGACTGTGCCTGCATTTCTTTATCCTCTCCTAAATCTTTATGACAAATGTGCTTTGCCAGAGTCCTGTGAGAAATACTGATGAGCGTTCTTGATGTAGCAGAGGGTGCTAGCATCCTCTTTTGTATTCCCCGTGCTGCTTCTTCAGCTTGATCCATCCCGTCCACGCAAAGGCAGGGCAGGTCTCCAGAGCCCGCCGCAGGGTGCGTGACGGCACGTGTTCCTGCTCCGCTCTGAGGCGCGTGGGTCTCTCCCTTCGCAAGCAGAAGGTGATGCCTTCTGCTCTCCGAGTGGGAGGTTCAATCCCGTGAACTCTGCTGTGCCCTACACAGCTCCTCCAGGTCCTGCCCGAGCAGGAACCTCGACCCAAAGGCAATTGCGCAGGCTTGTGTTCAGCTGCTTTGGGGTTTTCCTTGCAGACTGGAGAGATGTAACCGGCAGCTAATGAATGGCGATGTTGTGTGGGTGCAAAAAGATACAAACGAAGAAATAAGATTCATTTCTGATGTCTACCTTTCAGCCTGCTCGCACTGAGGATTTTAAATGCGATAAAAAAGATCCTGAGAATGCACTGACGCTGAGCTGTGCAACCAGCATCAAGAAGGCTAGCTGCCTACCCAGGTCCGCCAGGAGGGACCAGCGATGATTTGTGAGGCCCCAGGACCCGTGGGCAGGATGGAGCCCGCTCTCTGCGAGCGGCTGGCGCCAGGCGTTTGCAGCGAAGGGCAGGGCAGGGTGCGGCGAGCTCCGGGGACCTGCCAGCCCTGCCTTAGGTCCAGCGCGAATCCCCGGCTCTGCGGGCTGGCGAGGCACGAGTCTTTGTTAGTGCTGCCTGCTTTAGGCTTGAATTCTTCTTCTTGTGGCTGCGCAAACACTTCTGGAAAGTTGATACGTTCTTTCCCTCAGGCAGTTCTTTCAGCAATGAGTTCCACTCTCTAATTACTTGTTTTGCAAAAAGCGTTTGGTTTTGTTGGTTTGAATCTGCCACCTTTGGCTTTCATTGCATGTCCTTCTCTTTTTGTTTTGAGAGCCAGAAAGAGTGGACCTGCTGTGTTTTCACCATTCACTCTTTTGGAAAATTGTATCGTGTCCTGTGCTAATCATTTTCTTCCTTAAATTAAGAAAAATCCCATTTTTTTGTGTCGCTTTTCATAGGAGGGATTTTCCGTGTTCTATTTTCATTGCCCTTCTTTGACCTACTTCTGCAAAGGGGAGCAAGGCGCACCGTATGCGATATTCAACACGAGGCTGGAAGACATGTATATAAGCATATTTCCATCATATGTTACCTCTGGTTTGTCCTGTGTGCACGCTAGCATCACGCGTGACCCAAAGCAGAGGGCTGTGTCGGGCCGTGCACAATGACGCACTCCTTTGCCTTAGCCGCTAGCTTCAGCTCCTGGCTCTGCGCCTGCCTGCTGAAGGTAGGTCCGCAGGGGCCGCTGCGGGGCTTTGCGGGCACCAGTGCCGGCTGGAGGGCGCACAGCCCTCCCGGTGCGTCTGGGGGGCTTCTGGGACGCCAGCCCTCGGCTTCGCGTGGGGTTACGCGGTGCTGGGTTGGTCCGGCAGCTCGGGGAGGCAGCGCGGGTGTTTCCCTGGGGAGCTGCACGTCCCTCGAGCATCCCTCGGTCCTGTGCCGGTTACTGGGACTGGGGGAACGAGCTGGGTGCGAGCAGGTGTGTAATGGTTCAGCCGCAGCATCACTGCAGCCGGTTGTGTGGCCTTCTTTGTTAGGAGAACGGTAGAATGGGTCTGTGGCAGAAGTAATTGGTGTTACAGAGGGGCTTTTATGAACAGGGGCCTGTTAAAGACAGAGGTGCGTGCCTTTGTTCGCCGACAGGCTGCGCTGGGGGCAGACCCACAGCTGTTACAACACTCGGGAGTGCGACCACAGGTCTTCTGCTCTCTGTTCGAGTGTCCTGGCTGCGCTGCGGTATTGCTGCCAGGTGCCTGACAGAGCGTGCAGAGGGTGGGATCCAGAACCACGCGCGGCGCACGAGGGCAGGAGATCAGCAACACCGTTAGCTGTCCGGGCCGCTGCGCCCTGCTGGCTCCTGACTGGGTGGAAGGACCTCTGGGACACACAGAGCGCGTCTTCAGTCAGTGAGTAGGAGTTTAGTACGCTCGTAGCCATTCCTGGTTTTAGTGTTGGTGTTACATCAGTGCCGAGGGATCTAAATCAGAACCAGGGCACAGCACAGGCACGGTGCAGAAAGATGGCCACTGCCTTTTCGTCTCCAGCCTGGAAGATCGTGAGAATTCAGAATGAGGAGGAACATGTTTGAGTTAATATTTCATTCTCAACTTGTGTCAAGGCAATTTAGCTGTTCTCTCTCTGCTCCTCTTTTCCGTCCCCCTGTTTCTCAGTGGTGTTGTTTAAGGACAAAGCTTCCAGCCTCAACCCTGAATTACCTTCCTTTGGGGTTTCAAGTAAGAGGCTGGATGTTGCTTTAACATTGGGGGTTTTCTATTTTAATTTATTTTGGTTGGTAAAGAATATTCATCACTCATTTAATTCAGAAGGTATCTATTGATTCCCTTCTCCTCATTTGGTATTTTCTGACATTTTATAGCACTTGCTATTGACTTATACAAAATCCGTAGTCCAAACGTCCCAAGGAGTGCTTTATTCACTTGTCATTTGCTGTTTTTCTTAACTAATAAATTTAACAGCCGTGTACATCCAGTCCGTTAAGATCTTGTGGCTCTACTTTCAAAGAGATGACAGTCTGGCACTAACAAATGAGTGGTTCTTTCAGTCAGGACCTTAGAAATTGCAAGATAGGCAAGACAGAGAAACAAGCTCCTCCTTGCCTGGGTAGCAAGACAGGGCAACCTGCTCTACTCAGAGGACACTTAGGCTAAGGTAGGGAAAATATAGCTCTGCTTCAGCTTGTGGAATGTCACACATTGTGGTACTCTAATGGCAACTTTATTTATAGCTTGTCAACAGCTAATAAATTTAAGCGGCACATGCAGCAATATGTATGAGGGCAGGTATGTCTAAACGGTGTTGATTGGCCACGTTGTCAGCCTGCCAGGTGCTATAGTTAGTTCTGCCCAAGCACAGGAAGGTGGAGGGAAGTCATTAGGAGGGCGGTGTTTCCAGCAGCTGCTTTCAGAAATCTCCAGTTGGGGTGGAGAAGGGAATTTCTAGAAGGGAATTTCATAAGCCTAAGTCTCGCCAAAGGTCAACAGGCTTAGGCCTCCTTAGTCACTGGTAGCTTCTAAACTGTCTTTGAAGTTTGGGTTTGGAAATCCAACTACTCAAGTATGAGCGTTGTGTGGCCTCAGGTACATGGGAGAAGAAGCTCAAGTCCTTTGGAGCTGGGGGAAGCAGGCCTCTGCAGAGCACTGAGCTCTTGGGAGGTGCCCGAACACTGTTTTACCCGCAGTGGGAATGGGTCGGTCTTGGCCATGTGGATTGTACTGCAGAGTGTATGGGGTTGGTGTTTAGAGGAACAAACTGGCCATAAGCTCCATCCAGGAATAAGCTGATGTTGCACAGAGCCAGAGGAGGGAGATTCCTCTGCACACCACTAGGTGTGCAAGTTGAGAGACACCCTCCGTTCCTCCAGCACGGGCATGTCCACAGGGTGGAGATTTGTTTCAGCCGAAGGTGAGTGCCTGGGCAAAGTGAGGTGACCTGCCCTCTGCAAGTGCCTTCCTTCTTCTGTTGTTCACCAAGGAACTCGGGTATGAGTTAGGTCTCAGGTAGGACTCAGATACGGACGGGTGACATTCGGGTGTCATAAAGCAGGTGAGATGAGTGTCATCAGCAGGAACCGTCCTTGCCTCGGTGTGTTTGGGACATACCCTGAGTGCAGTAAGTTTGCCAACAGTTCCCTGCGGACTGCGCTCTTCTATCTCTGGCATGTTGATTCAGGCTTCTGAAAGGGAGCCTGTTCTATGAGTAAGCAGCACTGGGTGAGTAGCTTTAGTATAGGCTATGTATGACATGACATGGATTTGGTTCAGGGAAAACATAAAATTTACCCTCAGCAATGAGTGCATAGTCAAAAGCTAAAAAAAATATGCTTTCATGTATTATCATGCAGTGCTCCTTCATCTGGGTTGTACTTGACGACATTTATAGGCTATTCTTCAGTCTCTTAGAAAGCACTAGAGGGACCTTTTCAGGACAAATCTCCTGCCTCCATGAATTAAGGTGCCAGCCATGAGTCTGGCACTGAAAACAGGCTATGTGCTGAAGACTCATGATCTAAGAGGCAGAAGAGCATGAAGATGTTCTGCCCTGAGAGATCCCTTGGATCCCTTGGTAAGTTCACTAATTTTCACCATTGTCCTCTGATGAGAAAACTCAGAAAGGAAGGTGGCTGTGAGGTTGCGGTGGGTACCCGTGGCAGAAACACAAAGCCACAGCAGGAATTTTATGCGTACCAGGTACTAGACTTCAGTGGTTAATTCACATGTAACTGATAACAGAGATCAGAGTATGAAGTTTGGTTACGGGAGAAGGAAATGAAAGGTGGGCATATCCGGAGTGTTAGGAGAACGCAGAGCTTTGGAAGAAATAAGTTGAATTGTGACGGGCCCGTGCTGTGCTGTGTCCAAGCTGACCTCCCCACAGCTTTCAAAGGAGGTGGCAAAAATTGCTTCTGTTTATCCTTGCGTTCCTCCGAAGTGGAGAGGCATCCTCCTGACCATATCTAACGTAGGTGACACTAGGGGGCTTGGGCAGGTAGGCAAGTAACAGCTACATCCTCGCCCAGCAGCAGCATCCATGTCACAGCCCAAGTGTTTTGAAAAATCAGGATCTGATTGGGCTGCAAGTCACCGTCCAAAAAACCTTCCGTTTTTCTCACTGCTGGCAGTAATATGGTGGCGTCACAGTACTAAAGCGTGGATGTATTAAAAAAAATTACCCTGTGTTTACAGCCCAAACCAGTGCTCGAGATGGACTTCTGAAGCATCCTTGTTACCTTGTGCTGCTAAACCTGTTTCCACAGTGGTAGTTTTCTCACTGTTGGGGATGGAATTGCAGCAAAAGCCTTTTCGACACAGAGCTGTAATATCCAGAGATGTTTTGTTTAGAGTGGTGTAAAATCAAGTATGTTGTATGAACTTCAAGCAAGGTGCATTTGAGCTGAGTACTGGATTATGGAGAATGATATATGGAGCTTCTTTAACTGTGTGGAGTTAGATTTGATTCTTAGCAAATAAGTGACAGATTCATATGTAGGGGAAAATTGAAGTTCTCATCTATATATTGTTTTTATTATGTTTTCTTTGCTTCAGGCTCTAACATATCAAAGACACTGTGGGTAAAAAAAGTGGTTTGATTTCCATCAATAAATGTCTTCATATTCTTGCAGCTCACACACAGTTTGTGCTGTTTCATGGTTGTGAAAAAGACAAGTGAAAGTCACGAAATAATTCATTGCAATCCAGAGCAGATCAGATTTGAAGCATTGCTAATATTTACAATTATCGCCAAGCCATTCCTGTGCGGTATCCGTCTTAGATTTAGAATTATGCTCCTGGCCCGGTAAGAATATGCCGGTATGTTGGTTCGCATCTGTCTTTGCCATATGCAGAGGGAGAAAAGAATTCCTGCTGCTTCCTTTTTTTTATTATTTTTTTTATTGTACCCCTCCAAAATCAGACCAGCTGTTGCCTAGATGCTTTCTTTCGCAAATGGCAAGACTCGTAAAAGAGAGCCGATCTCGTCTCGAGGATCCGTCGTCGCTGGCGTTGCATTTCGCTCCCATCAGACGCGGGGAGATGCGGTTTGGGCTTGGCAGCGCACGTGGCCTTTTGTCGCCCCTCGCCGCTGCCCGGTGGGCTGGCCGCGCCGCGGGCGGCTCTGCCGCTGCAGCAGAAGGCGGCGGGGACATCACCCGTGTGTGATGCCCCTGGTGCGTCACAAGCCAAAACGATTTTGTTTTTCTATTTGGCCAAGAAAACAGAACTGTAATAAGTACCTTCATGACGAAAAGTCCCTTTGTGTCTCTTTTGTTGCTAGCCTGATCCGCCTCTTTGTGCCTGTGCAAGCGTCTGGCTCCTGCCTGTGTTTGCGTTGGTTTACCTTGCGCTCTCCTGGTCTAAAAATAAAACATCCGTACGGGTAACAGAGCCCGGGGTTCACGCGCGCTCCTGTTGTGTAACACGAGTCCTACAGTCAAACCGAATGTACCAGAAGCTCTCACTCGATAGTCCAGCCTGAGAGCCTGTGATTAGCCTGGCTGTTGTTAGCAGAAAGGAGAAGGGGGCAAAAAAACAAGGGGGAGAAATTCTGAGCTGAGGGAGGGGGTCTTACAACGCAGGCGTGATGCATGAGCTTATACTGCATGCCACTTGGCACCTTTAGTTTTATGGTGAGGGTATTGTGGAAGCCCAACATTTGTGAAAATACATATTTACAAAACCTGAGAAAAATTGAAATGTTTCCAGCAACCTAAAAAAAAAGGTGCAAAGAAAGCAGCTTTGGTTTGTGTTTCAGCAGCCCCGTGCAGGGGTCTGATTTGCAGGGTTTCAGCCCAGTGAGAATAGCTGGGGGTCAGAAAATGAACGTCCCCAGAAGCAAAAATGAACCTAAAAATAAATCCACATTTTTTTTGCATGCTTAGTTAACGAGAATAGTGAATAAACGGTATGAATGGTGAACAATCAACAGTGTTTTAGAAAAATATCTGGTCCTGATAGTCACGATTTTTATGAATTTTAAAGATGTCATAGTATATTTTTTTTACAAGACAGAGTGCTTTCACTTAAAGGCATGCTTAAACATTCACCTTTTATTTTTGTGTTGCAACAGTACTTCAGAGAAAACAGTGTTTGGTTTTCGTTCCTTGCAGCTGGCTGAAATCTTGATTTTCTGAATGCAACGAGTTCAGCGTTCTCAGCTGCTCTGTGATAAATGTTATACCCGAGCAGCGGGACAGATGCACTCAGCTTTTTTCACTTTGGTTAAAAAAAAAAAAAAAAAGAAAAAAAAAAAAAGCCAGGCGATGTTTTAAGGAGTTGGTGGGGAGACTAACTGTCTCTCGGTAGGATGAAAGATAGTTGTGCTAGGTTAAGGAGTGATGAAGAACGCAATAAAGCAAGGCTTGACGTGTTCGGGGTATGCAGCAGGCATCTTTAGGTGCGATGCATGGAGAGCAAGCTCAAGCAGTTTTTTTTTTTTTAAATGCTTTATATTGGGACTAATTTTTCTGGTTTGGGGTTGGAATACTTGTGTCCTGCTGAACCCTTTTCTGCATTGCTGAACCTGATCTCTGAAAGAGCTCAGCAGCGAGTATGGTAATGAGCCCATTTCTATCAAAATGGCCTGTATTATTATTCATGTTTATTGGCTGCAGAGCAGTTCACGAAGCACTTTTCAAACAGATACACTGAAATATTTTCTTTTAACCAGCCCCAGCAGCTATCTGTATTTCCTTCGCTTGAATCCACACCCCTGATGCAGTCTTAATGCTAACGGCACCAAAGGAGACAATTATTGCAACGTACGAAATAACACTTTTGGGAAACGTGCACGGAAACCCTTGGGTTAGCATTACCAGCCCTGCCACACTTCACCCGTAATTAGGGCTATTGCACGGAGTCACCAGCCCTCTTTCATTACCCTGTGAACTCCCGGGCTGCAGCAAGGTGGTCGCTGGACCGCTCCGAACGTGCCAGGCGGCGGCCGCGCTTCCCCAAATCTTTTCGCATGTGGATGCTTCGTGTCGACCCTTGCCTTCCCCTCCCTTCCCCTCGCCCCCCTCCTCCCATCCTGTGCTGTGACATTTTCTTCATGACAGCCTGTCTCCGAACTGCACTTGCTGCCGCCTTGGTAAAGGCTTACAAAGAGAGTGTAACAGCCAGTGGCCAATCGAGTTTGTGCAAGCTACATCAGCTATGGATGAAACATCCACCAGAGAGAATAAGGACTTAGAAGAAAACTGGATAAAAGGGCTGCGACGGGAAGCTAGCTGGCAGGTTAGTGATACAAAGACGTATGCTTGCAGGTGGATTAAATCTAAGCACTTAAAATCTCTGAACTTTTTAACCGAAGCCTAGGTGAAACGTGTGTGTTTGTTTGTAGCACGGCGATGTCTGAGAGCATATTCCTGGGAGACCAGTGATCATTATGTTCTTATTTTCTTGGAAAGAATAGTTGCAGGATTCCAAAGCCATCTATTCCGAATTACAGGAGAAGCAAATAGAGTTTTATAAATCTGTAGGCGTTACGAAATGTACACTTGCTTAATAAAGGTCCTTGCAATAACAAGTTGCAGGTGCATGCTGTAATATCAAAGGAAATACGTGGCTGGTGTCTGTATATACGCAAGTTTATTCCATTAAAAAATAGAATACAACACCTGTCATCCTGTTACTTAATTGTGTCAGTAACTGTAACAAGGGGTTTCTTTTAGCCTCTTTTAATGAGGCAACATCTTTAAATGCACAATGCCTGTTTTCTTTATTGTACTGGACTCACAATAGATGTGTATGCAATTCAATCCGAAGGCAGGCAGTTTTCATTAAAGTGTGCAAAGCAATAATGTTTACATTATGCAGTACCTTTCTGGAGTTTGCAGAATTAGATACCATTTCAGACCTGCTAAGCCCCACTGAGTGGTTGTGATTGCTCTTTACATTACATCCTAAGCATCGTCTGTGCACTTTTTTCTGCTCTATTGCATTTTAATTAGTCAATCAACAATATTCAAGAGATGTGTCACCAAGTTATTTCTTTTTTTCCCCCTTGCTGCTTCTTACAAGGGATTTTTAGAGAAGATTATTATTATTATTTTGGTGATGCCATTATACAAAATTCAGATCAAGTGGTGATTTGATTTGTTCCTATCAGGTGAAGCTGCGCGAGAGTCCCAGCTTAGTAAGAGTTACTGCAGCAGTCTGAATGCCACAATGCATGCTCCCTTCCCCCAGAAGAAAATCTGTTCTAGTTTGATCCCCCTCCCCATAACTTTGCTCTAGAGTAGGAAATACAAGTCTCTTCTCAGAGGAACGTGATGCTCCATGTCATACCGTTTGTGGGTTTTGTTGTGGTGGCTCCTTGATCACCTGTCTGTATGACTAATGAAATGAAATACCAAATGGGGATATTGTGCATATAGAAGCCAAGTGACCCCTCCTCTCGGAGTCCCTGTGGAAGCAGGTATGTGCCAAGCATGGCCCAGACTGCTGGGATGGAGCAGCCGGATGTGGCAGGACGCAGAGGAGGCGGTCATCCTGCAGACACACCGAGGGGACCACCACGGCCCCGAAGAGCTGAACTCAACAAGTGGGCGAAGGAGATAAGGGAAAGGCAGGAGGAGTGCTGGGGCTGTGGAGGCATCTACAGCTAGTCTGTATGCACAGTTAAGTGAACTGGAGGTCAGTTCTGCTTCTCTGGTTTGTGCTGTTTCTGCTGGGCCAGATGAGCGAACGGTGAGTTTAGAAAATGGGGAAGTAATTTTCCTGTAGTACCTGGCTGGAGAGCAAGTCAGTTTGGGAGGGAGGGAAGAAGTCTTGCGTGCTGTAGGTGCTACACCTAGAGCCCCGAGATGCGTGAACGTGGGACCTTATCCCTGAGGAGACCCTGTGTGTGCCCGCTGCTGTTCTGCTCCTTCCCAAACAGAAACGCTATTTCTATCTACCTCCCCTTGGTTGAAGAAAGGGGATGGCAGCTGTAGATGTTCTGCTCTGGGGGAGGAACCCTGTTACCTCTGAGTGAGGTTTTCAGAGAAGCCCCTGGGAAGGGGTTATCCAGTTCTCGTTCAAATTGTAACTCATACCATGTTTCTTCGTTCTGCAAGGTCTTTAGAAATCCCAGGATAGGGCACAGCATCAATCTTGAAAGGAATTGATTTAGAGTGAGCGCTGCAGAGCCAGAGCTCTTCTTCAGTCCTATCTGCTGGGGAGCTCCAAGGTGATGGCGTACATCCTTTCTTCTTAAATGGGCCAAGTTTTTTTAGAGCTAGGCCCTTATATCCATATTTAGTCTCCTAAATAACTGTCCTGATTTTCAGAAGTGCAGAGTATCCTGGGAAGCCAGCAGACATTTCAGCTTCCTTGTGCTTCAACATGTGAGACCTGTGCGTCAGGCTGCATGGCGGTGGGTACCTGCAGTGTAGTCCCGGGGTGGGAGGTGGCTGGAGGGGGGCTCTGACAGCTCTGAGCTGCCTTTGGGAGCGATATCCAGCTCATCAGTGCCCCCCTTGAGCACAGCCACGGCTCTCCCCGGCTTCACAGCTGGATGCGGTCGGCCGGCCGGCGAGGGGACGCATTGACCAGCTGTGGCAGGCACAGGGGAGCGCACGGTGGGCGCACGGTCCTGGCGCTGCGCTGCCAGTGCAGAGGAGCCCGAGGAGGAGGAGGAAGAAGAGGTGGAGGCCAGTTGTGTGAGTCTCACTCTTGTTGTGAGAGACGTGACAATTCTGACTTAGCACTTGGAAAAATCAGGCCACTTATTTAGCGGGCTAAATATAGGTTAAGCAGCCTCGCTTGAGTATCCTGCTTTAAAACATTCTGGTGATAGTCATCTTCTATCCTACCTTTCAGCCAGCACGCTCCTCATGCTGTGAAAGGTCTGTGCAGTAGCCCCATGCACATGAATAAACATCAGCTTGCAAGTAAAAGAGGAAAGAAGCTTACGGTGTTTCTTTCAGGGGGATATATCGTTTGGAAATGCAATGCATTCTATCTCCAAAAGGAGTTATTTTTCTGTTAGGTTAAAAAAAAAAAAAGAAAACAGTGCTGAAATTATAATTCTGTCTTTACCACTCAGCTTTAACTTTTTGTCTTCTATTGTTCTTATCATCTCAGACTTTGCTGTAATGGTGTATATCTATTTTTGATTTTTCATGGAGAAAGGTGGGCTTTCTTGCCCAGCCTAGCAGACCTTCAGAATAGGTTTTCAAAACCTTGTATAATCCCTTTTCCTGATGTTTCCTTGGGAACAGCTTCTGACATCCTGCAGATCTATAGCTGTCACAAAGCTGGCACAGTTTTACCATAGGCCAGTCACATATTTGGGTGACCACAACTGTGCAGAAAGACCAGAGGTTAAGAAATCTGTATGGGTATGGATGTCAATATTTAAAGAAAAAAGTCCTGCATATTTATAGAGGCAAATGGATTTTACTTCACATTTACACACCGAGGGAAATTTGTGCACTCAGAGATGCTGGAGTAACTGCCATTGATTTAAATGGGAATTTTGCTCCCATAAATGAGAGCAAAAGGTAGTCCAAAATGTCCTGAGAAAGGAGCAGTAAGCTGATCCCAGCAGCTTACCGGAGCAGCGAATCCCTCTGCTGACATATTGAGATCTTGAAAGCCACAATTTTCTTCCTAATTGATGTCTCAATCAGGGTACGGACTCCGTCTCAAGCTTACTTTAAGCTTTGTCCTTGATTTGCTGAGTTACTGTATAGCCTAAAATACAATGTCTGTATTGGTGAGGGAGGGGCGTAGGGCAAGAACTGTTTAAGTCATTCCAGAATCATTTGGGATCTTTCATCAAGACAGGCATGCAATTGATGAAAAACAGGCATTTTGTCAGAGCTTTCAGCAGTTTGATGGTAGTTTCCTACCGAATAATAAAAGCAGACATGTCTTGCCATTTTCATTTAATTTTGAGTTCTCATATGCGTTTGTGGGGAGTGGGAGTAATTTGGCTCAAATGAGACCTTAACAGGCTTCAGTAAAGCTGGGAAAACAGCAATACCCAGAATAAAGTGCAAGAGACCCAGTAACATATCTTCTTCTTTACAGTATGGTCCCATTGAGTTCATATTAATTGAAAAAGAATGCTGAGTAATCACTATATATATATATATATATGTATATGAATTAAATGTGCAGGCAGGCATGTATCCATACATCTGTGTGTGCATGTGCATATAGTGAATTCACATCTTCAGAATGGGATAGTACTGAAATTTGAATGTTTTGGAAAGGGAGGTACAGCAATTCCTTCCTGAAGTATGTATAACATTTTCATGTTGTTTCCTGTTGTGTATAGAGTATTCTTCCTCTTTTCTCATGGACATGACTGCCATGCAGTGATGATGGAAATGAGAAAAAAAACTCTGCAGATTCACTTTTAAAAATATTTTTTTCAACTCATCACGGTGCTGAAGGCACTGTCCTTCTGTGTTGGTGGTAGCCAAACAGGGCTATTAAACACCTGGTGATCCAGGCAAGGAGTATAATCTGCTACTTCTTGCATTATTCCACCAGTCTGCCCTGCATTTCTGCACAGTACTGGATTTGAAAATACTGGAAAATTTGATTTTGCCACCCACAGCATGCAAGAGTCGGGTCTAATATATCCAATAGCACCGTTGAGCTGTGTTTACTGTGAACGCCGAATCCCTTCCAATAGTGAAGCTGATGAAGTTTTAGTCTTTTCTCTCTCTCTCT
This sequence comes from Anseranas semipalmata, assembly GCA_013399115.1. NCBI lineage: Eukaryota > Metazoa > Chordata > Aves > Anseriformes > Anseranatidae > Anseranas > Anseranas semipalmata. The sequence continues at coordinate 1,167,840 of VXAA01005302.1, forward strand.
TTTATTTACGTATTTATTTTTGACATGAAGGAGGAATGGTTGATTTTGTTATCTTAGATAATTTTTATTTATTTTTTATTCTTCCCCTGCGTATTGTATTTTGAATACAATCATCATAACAAGATCTGCCACTGGATTAGTTTCTAACCTTGTAAGCATATTTTACTTAGTATTTAAGGTATAGCAAGAGGTATATGCCTGTAGGGCTCCATGACATATGGACATGTGGACCGTCTAGCTGGACTTGTGTTCTCGGTGTTACTCTGGGTGCTCTCAAAGGAAATCCCGGAGGCTCTTTGTGGAAAAGAGCTAGAATAAACGTGGCTCCACAAAAAGACTGGCAACTGAACAGAGGCATATCAGGACTGGAAGCTCTCTATCGGTTCTGTCTACAGTTGCTTTTTATTTGATTTCGTATCTTTAGTGGTGCTTCCAGTTGTGATACTAACATAGGAAACTGTTGTCTAGGAGCATTTGGGAGAAAATGCAGCTTATTCGTAGAATAGAGGCTGTTGAGGAATGCCAGTGGAGTTGTGCTGTGGGGTTATTAGGCTGCAGTGCTGCCATTCTGCCTCCTCTGGTAGGGTCCGTGCACGTTCTGCCCGTTCCCAACTCGCCGCCTCGGACAGGTCACCTGCAGGCACTAGCGCTGCCGAGGGAAGGATGCGTCGTTCCCGGTTCACAGTGCTGCCAGTGGTGAGTCCGTCCTCGGGCTGCAGGGTTCGGCGCTCGACCACGAGGACAGAGTGATTTGCCTTATTTTCATCACGCCTGGGGAAATGTTCTCTCCTTGATGCTTCTCATCAGGTGCACTGGAAGGGGAATATTCCCTCGCGATACGAGACAGTGTCAGTCTTTCTGAAAGCCGGGATCAGTCACGTACCAGTAAGAAGAGAGCCATAGATGCACCGCGATAGTATGAGGTGTCTTTTTGATAATAAAATACCTAATTAGTGTAAAGAGAAGTAGGACCAATGTGTGATATTGTATGGACTGTAGTTTTGGAAATCAAACGCCTTAAGACTAAACCGAGGGAGAGGTTCTCCAAACCTCAGTTATTTAATACCCTGTGAAATGCACTGTGCATGCTGTGCTTAGCTAGCTATTGCTCAGTACTTTAAGCCTGTTCATAACCATTCACAGCACTTAAGATCTAAAGATACACTCATCCTTTGATAGGACAAGGTCAATTATTCTCAATTTATTGCCAGTACCAAAGTGTTTATGCAGTTTTATTTATAAGCCGGGTTTATGTTTTTCTAACATTAAAGACATTTGATAGTAAAAAAGGGCATTTCATTTGAAGATTACTTGTTCTGTGACATATTTATATATAAAAATGTGCATGTGTGAATTCATATAAATGATATAAACCCTATCTTTTTCTTTCCCCAGGACACCTTTTAGCTTCTTTTTAACCTGATAAATGCCTGTTGTGCTATCCTGAGTTATGTATGTGAAGCAGATATCTGGGTTTGAGAATAACATTATTTAACTAGCCGTCCTTTTTCAATGGGAACTTGCTTTTGGTCTTATGGTCGTTCAGGCTTTGAGTTTCTTCACTATGCTGCTAGAATGAGCACCCAAAACCTTCTTTAATGCTTTCGTACTTCCATACCAGTACTGCTTCACAGAACCCGTAGAAGGGCAGCTCTGTTTCCGCAGATCCTGTAGAGGTATGAGTGAGTCCGTCCTTGTGTAACAAACCACTTGAGCACGTGCCTAAGAGAAGCCTGTGTTGACTGCCTGGCCTGACAGAAATGAGCTACTGGTTTGCTGATGGAAACCTGTGGGTTCCCTCGCTCCTACTGTGCTCGAGTCTTCATCCTGTACCTGCTCAGCAATTCTAAAACATTTCTTTTCTTTTTTTTTTTTTTTTTTGGCAAATGGTTTATTTGACAACTGACAAAAATAATCATACAACATTTTTGACTATGCTGTTTGAGCCACTTAGAGAGCTATTTGCATAATGGGAAAAATTCTTTGTTGAATAAAGAAAAGGGTAGAGATTGCCAGAGCTCATCTGATAAGTGTTTTCAATATGAGCTCGACTGTAAGTGTTTATGGAGATGCTGGGCATCACTATTCGGATGTTGGCTTACATGATCATTTCTCCTCATTTATTATTCTCTCAAAATCTTTAAGGAAACGTCTGAATAAAGAAGGTATTTCTCAAGCCCAAGTGTTTTAGATTTAAACCTAGTTTACTTACTGTGTGGAAGTGCTGGTTAGCACCACACACCCACCTCTCTCGTGTTACCACAGTTTAAATGTTCCCCGAAGGAACAAGTAGCCGGCGCCTTAAAAAATGTCCACCCAACTCTTCCCCCACTATTCTCAGCAGAGTTCAGCCCGTGGACATCTCCTTGCTAATTTAGCCCCTTACTTGCATAGAAAATAACTCATGGGCATGCTTGAAAGAGGTGGACAAATTACTTTCAAATGAAAAAAAAATATTTTTAGTTGCGTGACTGGTCTTTAAAATATGTCCTGCATATTTCAGGTGGGGATATATGCGGCCAACATGCAGCTCAAAGTTCATGGAACTTCTGGAATTCAGGCACGTTCTTACCAAAAATGTACTGTTTTTTTCTTTTTAAAATACTTCTGACGGATGAGTCATGCGGCTCTCTCAATCGTATCTCCCATGAACGCATTGCGCCAAATTCTGCCTGTCTCGCTGTGACTGTTGGCTCACCCTTTCTGTTCTGCTGGGGGATTGTAACAAGCCCCGAGCCTCGCTCGGAGCAGGGAGGGAGGGCGGTTGGTCAGCACGGTACCGCTGGCGGGTCCTCTTCCGCCAGCACCTCTGGGCGCATCACCCTCAGGCGATGCCGTCGGTCCCCGGCCTGGTGCGGCCTGCCCTCCTCCCCAGCCCCACACCGCAAGCTTGGCTGCTCTGGTTTTCGGGAGAACAGTCTTTTCTAATAGCGCTGGGATTAGGAATAATCTCCCTTTGACAGCAGAAATGACGTGACTTCACTAAAATGTCTTACTAAGCCCTCGGACTTTCGTAGGAATGCTGCACCGCGATCGTGAGCTCGGTGTTGTGGAGCTCCTCGATCACGTTAACTGGAGGACAGAAGGCCTTCAACATTTGAAATAGCTGGCAGAAGGATCTAGCCCCAACCCTTTCCCTCTAGCTAAACCTGTGATGTGTCAACCCCGTCTCCAGGACACAGGCAGTACTGTACTTTTGACCTTTTGCCATATTTTTCTGCACAATGAGCTGGATTTTGCTTCTTGGCAAAACAACTGTGGAAAGCTGGAAAGTCCAAATGAGCTGATACATCTTTTGTTAGAGTTAGTTTGTTACTGAGCATTTTCTTTTTACCTGTTTTTTTTTTGACATTTATAATGTAGGCATAGTTGTATATTGTTTCTGTTTGCTTTTATGGTAAAGTCATCAAATGGTACATCTTTTTATATCTTGATGTAGAATCCACCCCAAAATATTGTAGCAAAGGAGATGACACTTCACGTTTCACATATTTTGCCTTTTTTAATATGGAATTAAAAATATTTGGGGAAATCGATTTTTCAACTAATAATGTGAGTTATAGGAGCTGATAAATGTGAGATTAATGGCTAAGAAAGCAGTCATTTCAGATGGGTAATTTAGATTTTTATCATTTATTAATCATAAAAAGTAAACCTGCTGTATAACTAATTTTAGTTTTATCAAGAAGATGAATTGTGCCAGCTAATGAATGTATAGATATTCTATGCCAAAGGCATTCGTAGGAATCTGTTAATCATTTAACTGTGTCATGGCATATGCTTTGTCTTCATAAACCAATTAAAACACATAACTTACTCCACTGAAATGCGTGTTGGTCTTCAGTGCCTACAGCAAATTAGAACAGCATTTGTCTTAAAATACGCTTCGGTATTGCAGCTATGAAAATTTAATGGGGACGGTATCTTCAGGTAGGGAGCATCGCTAGGCTGTCTGTACTGCTCTCTTGTGAGGGTATTTCCCTTTGCAGCGTTTCAGGAGGCTGATCCTGCCAGTGCTAAGTGTACTGAGCAGCACTTTCCTGCTTGGGTTTAAGCGTGGGCATGAACACGTGAAAGCTGTCCTGCTGGAGAAGGCCTTGGTCAGTGACAAACATCAGCGGTTGTCTGGAGCAGGTCCAGGAGATCAGCTTAGACCTGGAGGTGGTCATCACGGATTTCGAGAGAGATGGCTTCTTATTTTTTGGGAACGGACTGTGGCAGCGGGAGGACAAGCCCTCGGTGGGAAGGTGTTCATGGCGCAGGCCTGCACGCGGTTCTGCGGTGCTAGGAGAGGACGCAGAGGGCTCCCTGACGAAGCACATGGCCGTGTGTGGGACAGGTGGCCCCTGAGAGACATGGCCCTGTGACAGAGGTGCTGCTGCACTGCTGAGGAGCGGTGGTGGCTTTGGGCAGCTCTGCTGTGCAACAGGCTTCCACGGGGTTCCTGCTGGCGCTTTCAAGGAGGGGGAATTAAGCCATGAAACCCAGCGTGCTGTTCTGCATCCTCCCGTGGGCAGCCTGAGCTGTGATTTCAGCGTGTCTCGGGTCCCTACACACCAGGTGGAACTCCCCCTTCCGTTTAAAATCTTTGAGATGGGGGCTACCCGTTACTTAGTACCTGGGTAAGAAATTACCTCCCTTGGACTTACTCTTGGCAAGGGTTTAGAGATGCTGCTGTAATGCAAAGAGCAGCACTGATTGCTGCTGGAGATTTTCCTGCGGACAGCATATGCAGCTGAACCAAAGCTAGAGGTTAGAGGGTAATAATTGCGCTCACAGCTATTTTTAGCCCATCCTAGAAGAGACAGAGAATTTTTTTTTTAAATGGATTTTTATGTTTAAGGAAATTACAGCTTTCTGGAAAAACTTCAGAGTTGTGACAAAAAACGAGAGTCGCTGGGGTGTTTATATTTGGGGGCTGGATTTCTGTATTCTGGTCGTTTGAAGCTGTTTTGTCTTGCTTTTTCCTCCCAGTGAGGTGAATAAAAGAGAAGTGTGAATGTGTTTAGGTTTTATTCACAGCATTGTAGTAATGTCAAAGCAAATACAGATAGAGACAGACAGCCGACAATGGAGAAATCAAAAGACAGCAGACGCCCAAATAGCCAGCTCCAGCTAATCCAACTCTAAAACACATTTTGTTTGGCTGGTTAACAACCTATATGTTGCCGTACCACCTATACTGTGTTACTTTATTTATATCTTTAATACATTATCTGTAGGCGACATTATGGGTGAAGCACTGTTGTTAAAAGAGAAGGAAAAATTATAGTTATTGCCATAATAAACAGCTTGAGAATATCTTTTTAAGAAGATTGCAGTAATACAAAAGGAAATAGCATTAGATTGCAACATCAATTATTTAGAACAACGTTGTTATATTCATTTTTTACCCTATTTCTTTCCGCGGAGATAAAGTCCCAGTCTTTCGAGAGTGAGGTTTTCGGAGCCGTGAAATGCCTGCTTGGGTCAAAAGTCCACAGCTTTCCGCTGAACCAATTCCTGAGACTAAGTGGGAGCGTGTCCTTGAATGCACGAGGCTCCGCTCCTCCGGGGGTGCCGGCAAGGGGAGCGCCCGAGCGCGCCTGGCATCGCTCTCGCGCGGCTCTGCTCGGAGGGAGGGGTGCAGTCGGCCTTAGGTTTTCTGGGACTTTGAGGAAAATAGTAATTTTAGGCCATCTTGCCCTAGTTTTAGCAGGCTTCTGGGAATAAGAAAGGGAAAATGGATCTTTGTAAAGACTTAAAGAATGTTGCTGAGAGGGAGGGGGTGAAACCAGGTCCTTATGGAGCAGTGAACCTGGTTTATAAATGGAGTGAGGAAATGTAAGTCATTGTGCACTTCTAAATTTGGGGCTTTTGTATGGATATTACTTACTTAACCGAAGACAGAAACCTTCCCTGAAAAAGAACATGCAATTGTGCCAGGGAGGTAGGCTCATTTGGGTTTTATTGGAAGCTAAGGCAAAGGCACTAAGTCATCCGAAAGAATAAAACATCTTCTTTTCCCTTTCTTTGTTTCTTTTTAATTCTGCCCACATATAAGAATTACTTTATGAAATAAAGCCCCTTGTCCATAGGACATACTAGTAAGCATGCAGGTTGAGAACATCACACTTCTTGGTTACATTAATGTTTGGAAACAATGCTATGAACAATGCACTCGGCAATCATTTTCTCAGTGCAAGTGAAATCTTCAGTGGCACAAACCTCGTAAAAATAAACGATATTTTATATAAATGCTGAGTGAATACACATAAGCTGTGAATACAGTTAGGGTAGCAGCCACTGCTTAAAGGTCAGTAAAGCATAGCATTAAATGGCACATTTTGTGCTCCCAGACACGTAACCCGTGATAAATTTTATGCAGTACATTTCTGAAATATCTACAGACACATTTTCTTCAATAATTAACAATCCTTTAAAAGCTTTTTTTTTCTTTTGATGATCGATAGCAGGACGTAGTGTCTATGAAAGTTGCTGGTGCTGGACTTGCAGGGTCGGTTGAACTGGAGGACAGATGATGTTAAACTCCTACGGCAGCCAGCAGAGGAATCTCTTCCCAAGCCCTTCCTTCCAGCTAAACTCACGGCCCCATCCGCAGGAGGCACGCCGTATGTCTGACCTTTAGCTTGGTGCTCACACCATTTGGTCCTGGGGACCTTTTAGTTTTTTCCTTCCCCCTTCGCAAGGTGATGGGTTTCTACAGCAAGCGTGGGAGGACTCAGACTGCGTATTAGTATGAGATATTTAGCAGGAAATGTCATCTCTACGACACGACTTTTTCCTGCTTCTGTTTGTTAGTGTAAAGTCAGCAGAAGTAAATTAGCTGGCAGATTTCAATGGAGACTGTTACCAGTGTCCTCTGCCAGATACCGCATGGAGTGCCAAATTAGAATTGATTTCTCAATAAAATTGAGTTCAGCCTCCTCAACATAATCTAAGACAGAATGACAAAATCTCTCTAACTCACTTTTTAATTTTATTATTTTCGGTCAGTTTTGTTCTTGGATATTTTTGCTGCCCTAATTGCTTGTTATTATCTTCTTCCTCGAATCTTTTGCCCTGTCCGGAAGAACAAGACCTCGTTTGCTTTTGTAAGCAATTCGGGACAGTAAAGGGGAAAGGACGTCTGTGCATCACCTCCCTCGCCCCTCCTCACGCCGAAGCCTCTTCCAGCAGCAGAGCCAGGAGTGCAAGTTCTCTCCCCGCGCTCTGACTCATAGGCTGAGAGCACAACAAGCTGTTTACAGTCCCATCCTCATTTCTCTTTCCCACTCACAGCACGCTGCTTTGGGAACCACCAACCAACCTAATTAAAACAAATTTTTCCTATTGCGGGAGCAATTCCCCAAATGCTCCGCCTCGCCAGAATCACGCTGTGTCTGCTCAGTTCACTACCTCCATCCAGCTCCCGAAGAGGCTCATCTTACTGTAAGGAAAATCAATGCCTCCTAATGTGGCTTTAATTCTTAAATTCAGTGCATTTATCACACATACTTCTAGGGAACCTCGCGTCATATGTGGAAGTGAAAAAATGTCTTCTTTTTAGAAGACATGCATAGTAAGTGACTTATGAAATGTTACCAAAGCCTGCTACATGACCCAGTAAGAGAGCTATTCACAATTAAGGAGAGCAGGATTTTAAGTGGGGAAGTGCACGTGGAAACACAAGATGGCAGCACTTGAAGCATTGCAAAAGGTCTTGAAGTATAACCACCACTTGGAACATGCTGGTTTGATTTCTCCTGCAGACAAGGCAGTGAACCCAGGCACGATGCCTAGTCCAGCCTTGTGAAAGGCAAGATTTCATGGTGGTGTGACAGCAGCCCTTATATCAGTTTTCCTAAGCACTGAAATCTTCCATCTCTCAGCTCATTCCCTGGAAATCAAGATATAACATGGCTTCTTGCAGGTACCTCATGTGCTACTGGAAATACCTGTGTTTGAAAGTATTCATCTTGAAAGTATTGTTTGAAAGTTTGAAAGTATTCACTTGTGTGACATTTTAAATTTTTAAAAGCCTGTAGCTTTTAGGATTAAATGGCATGTGTTTATGCCAACACTATTTTGGTAAAGGCAGTGATTCTGAGGATTGCTGAGCAACACGGTAGGTCAGTGGCATTCCTCAAACTGCTTCTCTTTTTCAGCTGTTCAGTTTTTTTTTTCCCTGCCTTTCAGTTCTGCTACTTCCTAGCTTTCTCCTTCCATTGGGATGCCTGGTTCATCTGCACCACTGAAACCAGCTGCCTTCCCTTTTTCACCATGTTTTGGAGAGCTTCATGCACGTTCTCCCTGGCTGTATGAGTGAGAACATGACTCCAGATCATTTTTTTTCTCATTTTCCATGTGAGATTGGTAGTTCTTGGAGTATTCAGAATGTCCTCTCTGTTTCTTTACTCTTCCAAACCAGTACTGGTATCTAGCTGTCTCCCGTGCTAGGCTGTCCTTTAACATTAATATTGCTTCACAGATGCTTACTACTAAATCTTTGAAAGAACTGGAAATACAGAACACCTACTGCCACAGTTTTACTCGTGAAACTGAGGTTTCTGGAGGATGAACTAGAAATGAACTCCGTTGACATCACATGATGCAATGCAGATACCAAGCCACGAAGTGCCTGCCACAGCCTATGGAGAGAGTAAGTGCCAGGTACTTGAGCTTTCAGGCATCTGAGAGCGCTGGCTCTGTTCCAACAAAACATTGCACCATATGCTTTATTTTAGGCATGTAAGCTTAAAATATTCCGTGTGGGAATTGGTTGGACTAGGAACATCCTTAATCATCAGTGTATTCTTAACTACCCATAGCTTGGGGGAGCATTGGAGTGGCTCGCACTCCCAACCCAAAAGCTGTCCTTGAGTAGGAAGCAGGATAACTGAAATGGAGACCAACTAAATGAGAGACTTGCACTGGGAGGAGGAATGCTGTTTCCAGCCGCAGAATATGGGATCGGAGTTTCATCCGAAGGAGAGGTTGTCTCTCCTGAATGCGCGCGCAGACTGGTTAGTGGATCACATGGGTGTTGTCTGTGCTTTCTAGGGTTGGTGCTGGTCATGAACAAGATGATCATCTCAGGTGAAAGGTCTGGGATGTAAGAGTTGTTATCCACCTCTGGAAGATCCTGTAGCTGCCATTGATGTGCTCCTCAGCTCCTATCTGTTACCTTTTGACAAGATCTCCCTTTAGTCAAAGGCTGGGAAGGACCAGGAGCGTGGTGTAGTGTGTCCGTCAGCAGGATCAGAGGCCCCCTTGTGCCAATGGGTTTGGTCCTGAGATCTGTCCCAAATGCTGATACAGGTTTCAGATCTACCCTGCCTTCACTCTTGCCTCCTTGGCTGAAGAGAATAAATGGATTAACTAACGCTTTGAGAGGAGTCTGCCTGGCAGTTGTTCAGGCTCGAAACGATTGTCAAGGCTGTCTTCATAAGGGAGCTAGCCCTGTCTTTTGCCAGCAGGTTGAAATTACCAGCTATATTTATTGTATCAAAAAAAAAAAGAGAAAGGAAAAGAAAAAAAAATCAGGAGAACAGGGATTTGTGGGCTATGTTTTTTGGTGACTGAGAGCTTATCCACGAGAGAGTTTATAGTGGCATATGTGGGGTACAGCGACAGAGAAAATGAAAAGTGCTAGGTCATCCTGTCCTCTTCTCAGGAATATGCATATCCCCTTGGTAGTACAGGTTTATTTGCAGGCACGCTTTGTTCCTGAGTCACGCTGATTGGGGAGAGGGTGTTATATATGCAAAAATAAAACTAAAATATACCAGGGTGCTTTATCTTCCAGAATTTTCAATATTTCCCTGAACTACTTATTTTGGGAGAGTAGGTTTGAACACGTCAAGCACTATATACACAATGTGCTAAGCATTATTATTATTTAGTGTTTTATTTACTATTAATGTATTTTTTAGTAAGCATTGGGACTTTCAACTCTTCCTTTGGGAAGCTGTTGTACATTCTCATAGATTTCACTGTCAGAGTTTTTACTGATAGCTTATATTTTCCTTTCCTTAATTGCTGCCTGTTACTTCTTCTTGTGTCCTCTTGTACCTAATTATAAATGTTACAACATCAATTTAGGAAAAATATCAGGGGAGGTTTCACAAGGGTCAGTGCTGATCACAATATTGTTTAATACTTTCCTAAACAATATATACAGAGCAATACAATTTGCAGATGATGCCAAATTAAGAGGGATCATAAACACAGTGGAAGGCAGAGAGAGAGAGATAACAAAAGGATGTTGAGAGTTTAAAGAACTGTGCAAAAATTAACAAGATGAGATTTAATTTAGATAAAATACAAGGTCATACACTATGGGAGAAAAATACCAACTACAAAATGGAAGATGCTGGTTAGAAAACAGCAATAATGGTGATGTATTTTACATTTATGTAGCTTCTTTCATCTCGCAGAGTCCCAAAGAGCTTTACAAATTAAATAAATTAATATACAAACTACACATAAAGATTATTTTACTCTCCTCTGAGACGTCTCCTTTGTTGGTGCAGACTATGACAGCTACTCAACAGGACTCTGCAGTGGTATGCAACAGTTCAGGACAAAATATTACAGATCCCCTTGAAATGGCAGTAAAAGTTACGGGAGCCAGCATTTGTGCAGGGCACTGTTTAAAACTGTTTCTCTGATGAAAACTGCCAGAACATTTTTTTTTTTTAAGCTGCAGATGATCAAGATCTGGTTTTACATCTGTCTTTACATTTACTGCAGTAATGCAGAGATGAGCCCACTGAATCACAATGGATGCCGATTGTATGAGGGCTCATTGTGGGAGACTGGTGAAAAGATTTTTTTTTCCTTTTTTTACTGGAATAGACAAATATATACGGCCCATTTATTAAAAAGTAGAAAGCCTCAAAATGCAAAACATTTTCTATAGTGATTGGAGAGCTGTTCATTTTTAAATGGAGAAGGAAATTTAACTGGAGGGTATATAAAACCGATGATGGGAAAGAAAGGCACACGGTGCTGAATTGATGGTGGTAGGCTCTGACAGAGAGAGAGAGATTAAGAAGATGGAAGACATAAATGAAGACGCAGCAGAAGGACAGGATGGCACGGGATGGGGAGAGGATGAACAACCCAGGAAAGGCTGGGGTTAGTTTCTTTAACGCCTCTGACGTTGCCCAGCATGACTGCATTCTTCAATGAATATTCGTTAGATGGCTTTTTTTCAGAAGGACACAGCAGATTCCTGGGGAATGCATTTTTGCTTGTTTCCCCCATCCTGCAAACTTTAGGTAACGTTGTGAGGGTGGACGCAGGGTTTGAATTTACTCACGTATAGCTACGTGTGCCTCAGGATGGAGGCACATCCCGGGTTGTATGTGGGAGCACGTAAGCTGGCTCCCCAGGAGGCACCACAAAGCGAATGAAGGTCCTGACTCCTTGCGGAGCGGCAGGCGGCACGGCGTTGCCGGCGTGATGCAGGGAGGGCTCTGCGGTTTGGGCTGGGCAGCCCAAACAATTTGGGATACGGTGATCCCCAGAGGGGTGGGTGCTGAGAGGTGCGTGACTTTGCCAGGGCTGGTACGGGCAGCGCACACGGCCAGCTCTCCAGGGAACCAGGAATTTGGGCAGTGTCCAGGTCTGATACCTCTGATGCAAAACTGCGTAAACTCAGGACATTACCCGGACACGAACAAGTCACATGTGTCTTATCAGACTGATGGGTCCCTAATTAGGCAACCCCCACGTGACTTCACGTTTGGAGCCATTTCAGCAATCGCTTTAGAGCGCCATTTGCCCTACCAGGGGGGCTTTGCTGTTGGCAGCAGTCTGTGTGTGTGAGTATGGGTCCCTCTGAATACAGGTCTAGTGCTTTTACCTGCTGGGCCAAATGAAGAGCTCTCGTCAGATTTGGCTTTATGCTTTACTTCTCCCTGCAATGGCACGCGGAAACGTGTGGCTCAAGTCTAGAGTAATTAGAAAGGGCAATTTTCTTCTGCAGTACCTGTTTGAACCTGTGCTTCTTGAATCTGCTATTTTTGATTTTTTTTTTTGATAAAAATAAGTAGAATTTGTACTCTCCCTGCCCAGTATTTTCTGTGCTCAGTTGAAGAGGGGATGTTTCTACATTTGTTTGACTATTTTGAGGTCCTGCTAAGTGCTTGGATTTGTAACTGCCTGTCCCATGTCATCCTGCAAGGTGAATTTAGGTTGACATCTCAATTTCAGATTATTTTTTATGTTTGGATTCCAGCAGTTGCTTCATATGTTCTCCTGTGAGCACCACCAGCACGGCCTGTTACGCAGAGGCCAGTGACTGCAGCAGACGTACCTGGGGGGTGGAAGTCAGAGGGGCTGATTTTCCACCAGCCCGCTCCTTGTTTTGCTACTTTCAGCTGTGCCAAATGCCATCATTGTTCTTCGGCAGCATTTTTGCATCTGTTTTGCACAGGTTTGAGTGACTATACAGGGATGCTGCTTGTGTTCTGTGCTCCATCTGAAGTGAGGCACAAGCCAGCACCCTCATGGTCTGTTGATTGTAAATCTCCTACTTTTAGATGAGCTGAGAAGGAGCCTTCCCATAGCTAAGCTACTGCGAATCACGCTAAGCTTACTTCAGCTAAAAGAAACTGCATTTTTCCTCCTGAATACAGCCCTGCTCTTTCTGTGTGGCTGCATGTTGCCGTGTGTTGAGTGGTACAGGATCCTGACGCAGCATCCTAGAGCCTGGGCTTTAAAAGTCTTGGAAAAATTGAGCTTTGTGCTTAGTGCTCCCAACAGTCATGGGGAGGCTGGCCTGGGGCAAAAGGAATGCAAAATGGTGCATTTCAAAGAAATGACCTATGTCTAGGAGCTCTGTATTCAAAATCCTTGCAGCTATACCTGTGTATGGAACAGGTCAGGGTTTGTTTCTAAAGAGAGAGAGCATGCACTTAAAAAATAACACGTGCCCTTAAAGACCCTTTGAGGGAGCTGTCAAGCCAGTATCTCATTTGCTTTTTATTATGACCGAAGAGTAGTTAAAACTGGAAAAGCAAGAAACAACGCAGTTGAAGGACAGACTTTATTTCCCCCAGTGCTGTAGAAGTGCCTGCTTCAGTCCTACTGCCATTTTGCTTGAGAGAGCTAGAGCACTTGAGTTATGGTGACATCTATTAGAATTCAATTAGTGGTAGTTCACTGACCCAAATTAACATTCTTTGTTAAACTCAAGTCAGTGTATATGTATGCTATTTCCAGGCCAAACGGACCTGCATAGAAAAGAGGCTCCGAATCTCTGAGCTTGTTGGCAGCATCTTAGTAACTGGATTCAGCGTACAAGCTCATGTCATGCCAGCGCTTTAGGCTTGCTAATAGAATTGCACGTCTGTGGTTTGTAATTAAACTGTGTGGATCTCTGACTCGAGGTGAGGAGGGAGAAAAAGGACGATGGACAAAATGCCGCAGCCGCTCGGGGGCCTGTTTGCTACCGCCCACCTCCTCTCGTCCCTCTTGGAGCAGGGGCTGGCACCAGCTTGGGGCTGCGGATGCCCGCTGCCTCCTGTGCGGGCTTGGGAAGGCATCCCGGCACGTGGGACGGGCTAGAAGATTTCAGTATCACTTTGCTCCTTATTTCAAGCCTTTTGCAGACTCCTGGCAGCATCAAATCTGTCCTGGTCCCAGATTTGATGTTGTTGGCTTTGGTTCTGGGGCTACTAAACCTTGCAAGTGCCCGGTTCATGCGTTGGCCTTTTTGTCTGAGTAACTTTGTCAGTGCCTAGCATATTCCAGGCATGGCTGTAATAGAAGTAATATTGTTATAGCCAGGAATGTCGTTCAGCATCAGGAGAGGAAACTGAAGGAAATTCCCACTTTGTTACTTTACCGTGGTCTGTCTGTTCTGGGATTTGAAATACTCTCCATGTAGTTGTGGCTTCCCTACAGTTTATTTTTTGTTTAAAAAAACACTGCACAGCATCTACCTATTTCTGCAAATCAGAGATTTTTGGTGTGTTTGTATGGCTTTATCCCCCTAGGAAGGAATGAATCATTGGCTATGACCAACTATGGTTTCATTTGAAAAGAAAACATGACTTATTAGCAGATAGTGGTTAATGATTGATTTTTAAAGGGAAAAAAATCTGTTTAAGATATTTTTCAGACTCTAGTTCCATGCTGACATTTACACTAAGACAGTGGGCAGAGACGTGTTAGTCTGGATCTGTTCCCATGTGTCACTTCGAGTAGTTTAAACTGTCAGTGAGAATCTTAGAATAGTCAGCTTCATGTGTCTCGTGGATATCAGTCATTATATTTCACATTTTAATTTTAATGGCGGCTGATGTATATGTCAAGAACTGTTGAGGCATTTGGACATTGAACTTATAGATATTTTTTCTTATTTAATCGGTTTTTATCTCACGATACACTTAACTATTATGAGACTAAATTCACTCTGGGTGCAAGTGAATGTTACCCATGTATGCCGGGTTTCAGTTTGACCTATAAAGAGCAAGTGCTATTGGGAATGCAGTGATTTTCCTTCATTATCTGTGCCCGTTTTCTGTTTGGTAACTCAGATACACACATTTTACATTTATTTTGAATGCACCAATTCTTATGAAAAAATCAGCTAAATATATGTCAGCTTCCATAGAGCACACACTTCTGATGCTGACTGTGCCTGGTACAAGGTAAAACTTCAGAAAATCTGTTTCCAGTATACTTGAAGGCATTTACTTATCAGCAGCACAGATGGCACTTGAAATGCTGAATAATAATTGTTAAGAGCCAAGGTAAACGATGGTGCAAATTTAAAAGCGGACGCAGGAATTATAGTCTGCACGGATTGCACCACTTGTATGTATAGGTGATAAAAATTTACATGTGCAAACTCTGTTTTACTGCTGAAAAGATCAGCTAATTTGCTTATTTGTCAGTGTGAATGCTGGGAGCCGAGAGGAGGGCAGCTGGCTGCTGAGGGGAGGAAGGACTTACCATAAACTCCAATTCTTGCAAGGCCTGCTTGGAAGTGAACAGTAAAGCAGTATGCTTTGTAACCACAGATGCTTCGGTGACCTTTAAGGCACCGAAATCTAACTGCTTCTGGATGCCTGAAGCCTCAGGTACGTGGGCTGCAAAATCTTGGTCCTCCTCACCACAGCTTCTGGGCAGCCTTCATGAGCCTTCTGCAGGTACTCGCGGTGCATTGGAGTGTGGGGACAGCATGGCTTTGGTGGTGCAGCATGCCCAACCCGAATCAGTACTGAATTCAGTATCGAGCTAAATGATGCCGTGGACATTCCCCCGATTGTGCTTTTTTCTACGTGTGGATAACTCAGTACTGTCCGGGGAAGCTTGCAAGATGGGCGAGAGAAGGCAAGAAGCAGAGGGGAGGATGTGGGAGTGTGAGGTGGCAGCCAACGCATGGGGAAGCAGTAAGCGTGGTGGGAAGCATGATGGATGGCGGTATCAGTTCACTGGCAGCTCGGCTGCTGCCAGGTTTTCTGTAGGCATCGTAGTAAAGGAGATGTTTGAGTGATAATGTTGTGCTGGCACTCGTCATAGGATGAATCTCAGCCGATGCTGGGACCTGAACTGTGTAAAAACTCACAGGGTTAATAATGAGCCGTCTTTTTTTTCCTTCTTTTTTTCCTCTGGTATCAAATGGTCATATTTCTTGCTGTCTTTTAAGGAGCAAAACAGGGGTAAGACTTGCTGCAAAGACAGCAATCATTCAAAGACTGCAGCCGACCACTGCACCCTCAGCAGCATTCTTCCTTCATGCCTCCTTTTCTTCTAAGTCTGGCCGGTCCTCCTCAAAAGCTGCCAACGTCTCCTTCTCCCGTTTCAGCTCTTTCCTAGCTATTCGTTTCTTCCCTGCTGCCATCTGGTATGGGACCCCTTTCATCTGCATGTTCCTCATCTCTCTCCCGATCAGAGCTAGCAGGCAAAATTCGAGTCTGTGGCTGGAGATTCTGTTCCTCCTGCTGTCCTCCTTCCTCTTCTGGGACAGCCGGGGCAGAACCTGGTAATGCTCTCTGCTTCCATTTCTGCTGCGTGGCTGACACCGAGCTCCTTGGCTGGTGAAATGCCTGTGGTGGTACAACAATGCCTGGCTGTAACTTGGAGGCATTTGAAATGTTTCTTTTAAATAGCTTGTTTGCAAAAAAATTGCGCTCAGTATTAGGGTTGGATTAGGGATAAAGTTTCCTTTCTTTATAATTGAAACATCTCTTCTGTCTCCATTTCTCACACCTCTGCATATTCTCAACAACAGAGAGGAAGGTGGAAATTTGAATTAATGCTGTTGCAAGACATTTTTGCTCCTAATTTGAGGCCAATTTGTAGTAATTTCTGCCTATTTCCTAATAAAGCGAGCAGACATTCTGTGGCAGAATATCTTTTTTGTTTTGTTTTGTTGGATTTACATGTGATATTAAAAAAATCAGTGTCCATAGAGTAGATGAAATAACATTTTAGTACTCCGTTGGCTACATTCTCTTCAGGGGTCCATACAGAGTGGCATTTGTTCTGTGATGCAGAAAATAATCTGTTAAAGAAAAAAGATACGTACATCTGTAACCTACACTGAAAAAACCCTTGGACTAGTGTAGAACAAGAGTATGGATGTGACATCGAGACTGGAGAAGAGTTAATAAAATGCTGAGAGAATTTTAAATGAAAAGTAAAATAAGGGAAAATAGGCAGCTTCCTTCATCATCATCATCAGAAAAAAAAAAGATAATGAAGTAGTTCATGTATTTTGCTGCTTTACTTGGATTCAAAGTTCTCTTCAGAGTTTTTTTTTTTTTCCACCAAAACTCGACAATCTCAATGCGTTGTGTAGGAGTAATTAGTCTGTGTTTTAAGTTTATTAGTGGACTGACTAATGTACTCTTAAAAAGCTTTATTTGGAAAAAGTCAATATTTGAAGCCAATAGAGCTCTTGAGAGTTTGTGCCACATATACATTCACACATAGAAAATCATGTTATCAATTTTCATTTGACTTTTAATCAATTACAGTGACAAAAAGGTGATTTGAAGTCAATTTTCTGCTGGTGCTAAATTAGTGTTTGATCACAGATGTTTACTCTGTTGACTGCTTTCTTTTGCAAAAGCCTTGTAGAACTAGGCTGCAGAGACTGACGCTTCTCATTTTCAGGTGATTATCAGGTTTTGCTGTATTTTGCTGCTTTTAATGGCATGAGGGATATGCTTCTGCTTGGATATGGCTGTCTGGGAAACTCTTGTGACAAACATGGAGTTTAGCATGAAAGCCTGTCATTGACTTAGAAGTGCTACTCTTTGGGTGGAGATGCTCCTTCTCAGGGGTCTGGTGTTAAATCAGTTCTCGTAACAGCAGGCTCCTCCGTCCGTCTGTTTCCATTTGTAAAATATATGCTAACAATAGCTTTTAACCAAAAGAACATTTTGATTCCTACTTATTTTTAAGGAACAAAAGAACATTTTGTTTCCTGCTTATTTTTAAGGAGCAGAAGACAAAAGAAGAAAAGAACAAAAAGCTATAAAAATAAATGTGAAAATAAAATATGGAAGTTCTTTGCAAGAAAGTCAGAGGATCAATCCTGAAAGCACTTCTTTACTTTTTTATTATGCCCCTTCTTTATTTATCTGCTGTTTAAAATGGATAGGCCAAGACTTTCCAGTCTCTATTCATACGAGAGTGATTCGTGAGACCACAAGAGCCGGCATGTGTGGAAAACTACTCCGTCTTCTTTTGGCTTTGCCGGATGGGATTCAGAATGTTGTTTTGATGTTTAAAATCACATAAACCCAAGCTTAAGACCAGATTTTGAAGTGGACAGTGCCCTCAGAAGCAGCCAGATTTTCTAATGGCACAATTCCTGTTTAAATTCTGGTAAGTTTTGCCAGAGAGCAGGTGCTAATTGCTGGGATTTTTTATTTGTTCGAAATCTGTGTGTCGTAGTAAGAGATGTAGGACACCGAACATTGCTGAGAATCCAGCCATAGAAAAATACCGCACAAAATGCAAACCATAACACACACAACCCAAACCCATCATATAAATCAGCCTAAATCATCAAAGTGATAGATCAAACAAATGCCTCAAAATTCAATTCTCTCCCTCCTGTCATTCTCCCCAAATGCTTTGCATAACACCCTGAAGATCAGCAAACAGATTTTGCCTGGTATGCAGTAAAGTGAGGAATGCATTTTATTGAAGGACCTCAGAACAAAAGGACCCACCAGCAGCCTTGGCTGTGCTGAACTGAGGTTGTAATACCTGCGGCATTGCACAGAGAAAATACCGCTTTCTCGGTGAGACTTTGGTCATTTATTGTTAATTGTACTTAAGGCTTACTGAATTTAGCACAACGTCTTCCAACTGTATAGGTTGAAAACTATAGGTTATATTCAGGGTCTACAGCTGCCTGCAGACTGGTGGGCAGTTCTGATAGGCGTGTTCACAGCGCCTCATTGCAAGATTTCTACTTCACGAAAACATGAAGGGAGTAAGTCGTCCAGACTGTCAACCCCAAAGAAAGTATTTCAGTTTGTATTTTGGGTGACCTGAAATACAGACTCCACGTCCGCCTCCAGACCCCAGCCATTTGTACACTGCCTGGTGCACGGACCCTCCTCTGCAATTCTCCCTCTGTGACCTCTGAATTTAGTACGTTAGCAAATGCAAATACTCAGTTGCATAAAATCTGCTTTTTTTTCCGGTCATTCATTAAAAGGAATGGTGACAGCAAAGCTCAGAATTTCAAA
Organism: Anseranas semipalmata; assembly: GCA_013399115.1. Lineage (NCBI taxonomy): Eukaryota > Metazoa > Chordata > Aves > Anseriformes > Anseranatidae > Anseranas > Anseranas semipalmata. The sequence goes on from VXAA01005302.1 coordinate 1,186,550, forward strand.
GGTAGTGTCTTCAGCCTAAAAGAGATGGGAAAATGTTGCCTTGGTCATTTCCTGTGCTTCGGTTGCCTAATAATAGCAGCTGGGAATCTGATCAGACCTCAGTGCAATCCTGGTTTTATTTTACAAGCCTGCCTTCCAATGCAAGCCCAACATGCTATACTTATGTCTTCGATTATACTGTTTTCTTACAGCATTTTACTGTTTTTTTTCTGTTTAATGGGATATTTCAAGGGTCTGATTCACTTCCTGCATGACATGAATACCTCTCCCTGATTTTTAATCTCACTTTCTGTTGAAGTAAATAAGAATTATTTGTATCTCAGGAGGAGAATTGGAACCTGGATTGGGTGGTGGTGGTGGTGGGGCAGTTCTATTTTACAGGTTAATGCATCTTTTTAGACATATTATACTTGGCAACTCTCTCTACAAGAATTATTCAACAGAAGACAACTGCACTGGTACTAAATACCAGTGTACTTGTTGGCTGAGATTTTTCTGGCAAGAGTAGAGAAAAGCTGTTTGTCTCATCTTACTTTCTTTCTTCTGCTTTCCTATAGCAGGGAGTGCCCCTAGTGGTGTCCAGAAGGGCTCCTTTTCACCAGCCTTGGTTCCGTTTTCCGTGTGTCAATTTTGGACTAGAACATGAAGACGAATTAGATAGTCAGGGTGAATCTACTGTGTTGGGAAGGGCCTAGGTCAGTCTGGAGATAATGAAGGGTTTTGTAAATCTTTGGAAAAAAAAGACATTACGCATTAAACTATAAATCTGTAAGTATCAAGTAAGTTTTGTATATAATATCACTTAGCAGGAAAAGAAAAGATGTTTAAGTGCTGTCAGAAATTAACGATGAGGGATGCCTGGAAAGCTGCATGATGGAAAGGTGTTTATTTCTGTACTTCTGTATTGAAATAATCAAACTGAATTTAGCCAGTATACTGAAGGCAGTATTTCTTCAGCATTTCCATCAGGATTTAACCTTTCCCTTTGGCCTTGCTGCTGACATGGCTGGTGAGGGGATCAGCAGCGGGGTGACAAGCCACTCATTCCTACAAACTCCGACGACTTCTCCAGCAGGCAGCGTTGGGCCCTTCACGGCGATCAGATCTGTAGTCTGTGTGCCTCTTAGCACTGTGGCATTTGAGAAGGGGATATTTAACTTGAAAAATTGTTTATTTGGTAGAAATTCCAACTAGCATGATGTTTATTAAAACAGCCGTAAAATTCACGCCACACCACCTGAAATTCAGCTGGATAATGATAGTGCTGCTGTTGTGATAATGTAAGCACACAGTAGCTGACTGAAGGAAGCAATAAATTCAAATAGCGTGTTCCCAACCCGTGGCTGTGTGGGAATGCTGGTCGGGAAAGCTCACGCTGGAGCTGGCGTGGGGCTTGGTGACGGACTACAGAAGCTTCCAGCGTGGGGTTCCTCCTGTGAATTCAAGAGGAATCAGTTATCACAGTCTGATGGCTTTTTAGAATTCTGTGTGAGATGAACTGATGGTCTGAGCCCATTTCTTCTTATATCCGCATCGCCAATCAGGCAACCTTTTGGGGAAGTCTCAGAAGGGAGATCTAGCATTCAATGGGCACGGGGCTGAACTTTCCCCTTTGCAGCATGGAAATTGTTCCTAGCCTCTCTGCAGGTTACCAGGGGACTTCTTCTGATTCATGCTGCATATGTTCTGTGGATAACTCTGGGACGTGAGACCCGGGGCTGTCATTCCCACAGGTAGCCGGGATGCTGTGAGCCTGCATGCGAAGGGGTGAGATGGCACTGTGGATGATTAGTGATGAATTTTCAAAACACTGAGTGGTACAACTAGCGATGGAGATCAGAGATATTAAATGCTTTAATAATGACCATTTCACATTTTTTAGTGCCATTTTATTATGTTTTCATTAGAAAAATAAAAGGTCAGTATCCTGGCAGGACATTACATTGCAAGTCCTAGTCTCTTCAGGGCTTTAGATAACACTTCATCTCTAGCTATTCATTGCTTTCAGTTTTATCTCCTGCTGAAATTCATGTGCACGAGAGCAAATAGACAAATCCTGGGTAAAAGTTAGATGTAGCACATGTCGCAGTGAATGTGCTTTTAATTCAGAATTACATCCATCACATGAATGTTACTTGGAATAGCACGTGTGTTTGGAGCAAGCAGGCCATGAATATTTAGAAGAACAGACCACAAATGAGAAGCCTTCAGGAGTCTTCCAATCTAACAGATACTTGTTCATCTTACAACATTTTCATAGAAATACTACAGCTGAACCAGTAGCCACCCTTGTAAGTCAAATGAGTTGTGCTGGTACCCGGGAGCATTATGCAGCCCTTGTCTTCCTGTCCGTTGTCACAAAAATAACGAGGAGATGTGCTTCCACATAGCCAGGTGCAGAGGTTTGGAGCTTAAGGACACAGAGCAAGAGCTGGGAGAGGGCTCACGCCAGAGCTATGCGGTCAGGTTCAGACCTCGTTGCCCAGGTTGACCTCACCACGTAGACATAGCCCAGGTAGCGCCAACCAAATCTTTGCTCGGACCAACGGCGTGAGCTCTCCTTGAGCACAAGGTGGTGCTTTTTCTGTTTATGTCATTTTAACCATCCTAGTGCCAGTGTTTTCTTGCTCGCCTCTTTTTTTGAAAGGCATAGTTCTGCTCTCCTTCATTTTTGCTGAACCACTGCTTCAACTGCTGCTCCATTCTGTACCATCTGCACTTTATTTTCCTTAGCTGCTCTGCCTATAACTACGCGCTGTAGAAAATATCCATCTGTTAAAGGGTGAGGTATTAGATGGAGAGACAGTTTTAAATAGGTATTACAGGCATGTCAAACTGAAACAGAAAAGATTAGAAAAAAAATGTCCCAGGAAAATCTGGGTGGCATTTTATTCTCATCAAAACATGAAAAATGATCAGAAGAGGGGTGGAAGGGAAAAGCTGTTTAATCAGAGAATCTCCCATTCTAGTTAGATTTCTGTTTTAATTCCCAAATACAATGATCTAACCATGACATGAAGATGATGATGCGCAATCGACTGTATCAACAGTTTCACAGATGTTTCTTTGAAGTTTAATGTTAATGAAATGCAGAGATGTGCCTTGTACATTCTTTTTTTTTCCTCTCCTCAAGTCCTGGTTTTCTCGTTTGGTCTTGCTAATAGTGGAATTAATTTATCTCATTTAGTACCTGAAGAACAACAACCTTCAGCATGTGGTTTCCTGAATCACCACGGTAGGAGCCCTGTGTTTGAGAGGGGCGAGGATGGAGCAATTGGGAAGGTTAAAAATGAGTTAGCCTGCAGAACAAAAGATCACTATTGGGGCATATTGGAAAATCTTATCCTGCAGCCTGATAGCCTGACAGTTTGAAACTCCCGCATCACCAGGACTGAATTTATCATTATTAATAGTACTAAGTAACATGTCATTGCCTTTGTAGCTGTAGGAGATAATTGCATGCTACATACTTTAAGGAAACAAACTGAGGAAAAGACTATTTACATACACTAGGAACATGCACAGATTAGCTTCAGCTGGCCTGTTTATGCTGTCAGCCTGTATTATATTTGAGATTAGATAAATGTACATAGATGTTAGGCATAACAAATATTTGGCAGTGTTTCTCTGTCCTTGCATTATGCTCTATGTAGCCTATTAGAGCACTTGTCTGAGAAAACTGAAGACAAGGAGGTGTTTAACTCCTTCAGGGCACTTTGGGATGAGATAACAGCCAAGCACAATGGTTTCACAGTAACTCACAATTTTTGGTGTGTTATATATCCATCTGAGTTTTCAGTTGGAAACTGCTGTAGCTAAAATACGGATGGATCAGGAGGAAGCATCATCAGGTTTTTATTACTTTATTGCTGTTGTTTTCTTTTGCAATGGTAAGTTAAGATCATTCAGTTACTCGTCTTTTGCAAGTAACTGATCCATTTACACAGTGAGCTGGGAATAATAAAACCATAAAGATCTCAGTGGTCAGCACTGTCTATTTAAATATTTAGCATTATATTTTGTAATTTCCTTCTCTCTTTTTTTTTTTTTGTATTTAATGTATTGATTTTTCTCCTTTTCTAATGACATCAGTAGAAAAATATGTAGAAATACAGCGTACTGTATTTCTACTGGAGAAATACAGCATTAGTCCCAGTGGCTGAGTATGCGGGCTGGGCAGCCGAGAGGCAGCAGGGACACATTCCCGTGGCTCTGCCTGGGGGTCCCCTTGTCTCCTGCTCCAAAGGAGCATCCTCAGTGCCTTGGTGGAGGAAGGCACTGATAAACTAGAACAGGGCTAGAAGAGCAGGGTGTCTGTTCCCATTTTTTTGTTTCTCAAGGTTTCTTATGTGTCAGCTGGTGATGATAAATCGTCACGAAACACACAGTTTAATATTTGCCATGTCTGTTTTTCCACCCATAGATTTCAAAATGGTTTATGGAAGTTCATGCATTAGTAGCTCATGCCAAATAGTGCACAGCAAGTTAGACTTTGTTATTTTAAAAATGGCCTGTGTTTTGGGTCGTCCAGTTGTCGACATCTGTTGTAGATTTTTCAGAGGCCCTAACATGCCCCAGCTGCTAATGTTTCATCATTAAACACTTATAATAATAAATACAATTTTATTACCCCGGTATTGGTGTCTGGCCCAGTAAACGAATCGCGGGTTCTCAGACCCAGCCCCGTGAAGCCCCCGCACTTTGTGTGGGCTGCTGTGGAGGCTGGGAGTACAGGCTGGAGGGACGCAACCGCAGGGTGATGGCCTACAGGGGGTGGGAGGCAGTGTACCTCATGAAGGAAAAAGCGCAAGAAATGATTGAGAAAATGAAATTTCGGAGAATTGAGAATATAAGTTCAGATGCTGTATTTGAACATACTTGTTTGAATATTTGTAAGTCAAAATGAATGAGTGAACAAATTCCTGACTTTCAAGCCTTGATAGTCTTTAGCCGTCTTCGGTTTGAAGACCTATAAAATATCTCCTCGGGGGGTATTTACTTCTGTATAGAAAGCTTAAGTCCACAACTGGTAGGCTGACTTTGTTAGTACCTGTTCCTAAACTCCTTAGAAAAGGAGGATTAGAGGAGTCTGTGGGCCCCGGATCGGAAAGCACTTGTTTCAAGCTCTCTGACTAATTACCAGGTTGGCAACTGTTGAATCTCTAAAAAATATTTCCAATTGCGAAACTTCAGGCTGCCTAAATCAACAGTAAATACATCTGATCTGCATGAGGTCTTTCTTGCGGCAGCAGTGGTACTATATTTGTTGCCAAATGCTTTGAAAAGCTTGGTGGCTTGTTACTCATTTACCTGGAAGGAGAGCAGATTTGAAGCGGGAGTGAAACCTCCTCCTAGGTCCTGCAGTTTGGGTGCAGCCATCACCTGGTGGTTGTTTTCCATTGCCAGACCACATATTGCATATCCCTCAGGCACTTCCATGACTCCCACCATACGTAATACCTTTACAATGAGAAAAAAGTGGTATGACAGTTCATGATGTAAATTGGTGTTTCTAATATAATTTCCCCATTGAGGCTTCTTTTGTTTGTTTACTTACGCTGTGTGTGTGTTGGATGTGTTTGTTCCCAGCAGATTTTTGCCTGGCTGTTTATATCAGAGTTTTGCTACACAGTCTTATATACATTTTAAAGTGCGATACACAAAGCGTACAGAGCTTTAACTGGGATTAGCTTGTCAATAGCTGGTGCTGAGCCTCCCGAAACGTGATATTTTGTCTTGTCATGTTAGCAGCTTGTTGCTGCAGATAGGGAGGATGACCCATGCTGTGATCTTCCAAAAGAGATAATGGAAGGATCTTCTGAAGACGATGTCAATATTGCCGAAGTTATTTGCAGAGGGATTCCGAAATGGACAGCGTGATGTATTTTTCCAAATACAATTACGCTTACACTATTGCAACAGAAGGCAGAGCAATGCATGTCCAAGCTTCAAAGGAAACAGGGGGATGAGGCAACTGGTGACAGCGAAAGATTTAGTTACTGAGCCATGAAACGCGTCTGCAGGTAACTGCTGTTAGGGCGCTGAGCAGGCTTTTGGGAATCGTGACATCATGGCCCTTTTGTACTGCATCATGGACCCAGTGGGAGGACAGAGCTTGAAATGTGAGGGTCAGAAAGGTTGTCATAATATGGGGGGGATATGCTAAACCTGCTGAATGGGATTTTTTGGGGACAGAGAATGCAGAATATTAAAATGTCAGGTAAACAAAAGCTTCTACAGGTATTTCCGTTTGTACCGTACCTGTAAAATCCAGCAGCTCCCGCTGCCTGTAAAATTAATAATAGGCAAAGTCGATGCTAAATGGCCTCAAGAAAAAAGGCAAAAAATCGTATAAAAAATCCAGATCGATATGATACCTCTTGCAGTACAATACGGAGCCTTCTTTTCCCTTCCCCCAAAATCACGTTGTCAGTTATACAGCAAAGCTTTTACTTACTTCTGCTAATGGAAAACTGTGATAACGATCTTTGAATAATAGGGGTTTAGAAATACCGGCTCCTGGGTCCTTATACCAGCTTTACCGGTCAATACCGAGTTTTCTTTTTGAGGGGAAGCAGTCCCAGAGGCTGTGAAGGAATCTGTGCCACCCAATGTATCTTGAAGAATTTTTTTTGCATCTCAGATGAATTATTAAATGCAAATTCAGCAAGGCAAGGGAGGAAAAAACAGATTATTTTCCTTTTGAGTTTGCTGATTAGTCAATTGCTTAGTTCATGGAGGATGCCACTTGTGTCAAGTTTCTGTATACTTTCATAGAACTGGAGCACGATACTTACAGTATCTCAAGTGAATGATTTTTCAATTAGCCTGCAGTTCGTTGGCTGTATTCCCTTCGCAGTCCTGCGTGGGTGATGTAGAGCAAAGGTTTAAGAGTTTTTTGACAATTTATGATGTTTGGAGAGGCTATTTGTCAAGAAACAATATCTGCAACAACTTTTATGTTCAATTTTAGTCCTGGGTCTTTTGTTTATTTTTATGGCACTATTTTCTGAGGTGTTAAAGCCAACTTTAAGGTATTGTTTAAAATGGGGGCGGGGGGGGGGTGAAGAAAGAGGAAAAAAGCCAGTTTTAAAAGATCGAGATATCAGGGGGCACACGGCTCTTTTTATGATAGAAGTGCAGATGGGAGTGCACTGTGGATTGGTTTACTCTGCCAGCCAAACCGAGAAAGAAAGGAAAGATCAGAAACATTTGAAAATGAGATCATACAGCATGTGAACTATACAGACATCTTGCCCATGTTTTTTTTATGAGAAGTCTTACTGACATTTGAAAAGTAGGGACCTGTTCCCTAGTCTTGAGGTTGACTGACATTTAAGGGCAGCGTAAGGCATGATTTCCTTCCCCTCTTTTTAAATTGAAGTTTTCATAAATCACGGTGAGCGAGAAGCCTGGTTACATCTTGCAAAGCGTTAAGATCTGTGTAGAAATATGAAAAAAGTAACCCATGACATTTTGAACACTTTGCTGAGTCTTGTTTTGTTCCACGTCTGTGGAAGCATGGGTATGGAGCTGTACCTTGACAGGTGAAGGGAAACCTGAAAATGGTTGAATTTCAAGTCCTTATCACAGTGGCTACTGCACACAATTATCAAAATCGAAGCAATCTGGGCTAGACTGAAGGTACTGCTGAAGAAGCTGCTGCTCTGCAAGTGCAATTTATGAAACTACCCTATTTCCCAGCGTTTTTGCTGAGATGTAACAAAAAGCATAAGTGGCTTCAACAAACTTGATGTAAAGTTTGTATTCAGCCCTCAGCTGCGTTGGTCCCTTCCAGCAAAGCCTGAGCTGTGGGTTCATTTCAGAAATGTCTGCTAGCTGTAGGACAGGGTAGTCCCACGCTCCCCCACTTGCTCCCGTTCCCGATTTGGCCTTTGGAGCATCTGCTTTTGGGGTTAAACCACTGGGAAATTGATGCAGTTTCAAAGGCTATGTTTTTTCATCATGGATGGGGAGGGAAAGAAGTGAGGAGGGAGATGGACTGTTGTGGCAAGCTTAAGTGTGCTGCACGTGGTCGTGGCTGATGGCATCACAGTGAATTCCTATTTTACATATTAAAGATGTGGTCTGAATATGTACTGAGGTTAAGTAGAAAATACAAAAGTTATTACAAAAATAGTAAAGCCAAGTATTTTCTCTACTTCATTCGGGGGCGAGTTGTAAGTACTCATAATTACAGAGACAACAACTGCTTCCTCGCCGGTTTTTAAAGCCATCCTCTGAAGAATCTCATTTCTTTCTTTGACGCCCAAGCCAACTTAAAATGGCCGTGTGAAAACTTACAAAGGGATCGATCTGGAAGTCACAGATAATCAAAGGCAAGGTCCCGTGAAGTTGCTTAGGCTGGAAACTGCCATAAATGCTCTGTGGCATCTCAGAATCGGTTTTTGGAGAGCAGCGTTGCTCTTCAGCTGGTCCTGCTTTCGTGAGTGGCTATGGCCAGATGTTGCAGACAGGCACTGAAGCTGGCTTAGGACAATTGTTTTATAAAGGGTAATAAAGAGCATCAATGGAGGACATTAATATTTAGGTGGGCTCCTGCTAAAACTATCTAAAGAGGAGTGATATAAAGTGACATAAAAATTCCCGTATTGTAATTTGAGGAGCACAGAAGAGTGACTAATGAACTGCATTGCTTTTATAGCTAAATAGACTGAGAATAAGACTGTTTTTAATACATCCCCGCTACGCAATTATCCTGGGAGGAATTTATATCACTTTTTGTATTTCATTTGCAGTATCATATATTAAGTGTGTGTGTGTGCATAGTGGCTTCTTGTGTGCTGAGGAGCAAAGGCTAAACAGTTCAGTTGAATAAATAATTGTGTATTTATCGCTTTCTAATCTAGAAATCTTTCTACACATGTATTTAAAAAGCACCTGCTAACAATTTAGTAAGCCCTTTTTCACCAGCAGAAAAGGTTTTTCATATTTCTATTGCAACTGCCTTTTAAAAATAAACACCAGAAATACAGGGCAAGCTTCTCTAATGCTCTGGCATTAGCCAACAGAGGGGGATGACCATCAGGGAGCTATTTATGACAGCCTGCTTCTCAAGTGATTATTACTAAGGACACCAAATAAATGACAGAAGCTTCCAGGTTTCTCTAATGTAAGGGCAGCCAGCTGTGGTCCTAGCGGAGACCATGAACCTGCAAAACCCAGGGGCACCCTTCCCTTCTCTCACCCCCATGATTTCCCCTCTCTGCGGTGCTCCCAGCTTTTCACTCATCTTCCCATGTGAGCTCACATGTAGAGCTTTCCTCCTTTTGTTTGAAGCCAGCTGAGGTCCATCTTCAGCTGGGCAGTAGGCATATTCCAGCTCTGTGAGCTACATCGAGGAGGCTCAGAAGCCAGAACAAGAGGAAAACAACCTATTTCTTTAAATTAGAGACATGAATTAGCTTATTATCAGCTCTGTCCTACCTTCTGTGTGATTATTGTCAGGTGTATTCCTTCCTCTTACCAATACATCCACTGAAGATGCTGAGAGCAGCACCCACAGTGAGCAGGAGGAGGTCCTGGGGCCGGAGGACTCCGCAGCACTGCCTGAGCTGTGAGGCAGGTTGTCCTTGTGGAGCATTGTTGGACCAGCTCCTGCTTCTCCCCAGGGGTGTCACAGCCAGAGGATCTGGTGGCTCTTATGTCTCCGTGCCATTCTTTGAGCATAGCATAGGAGTTACGGTTCCAATCTGGAAGTGTTTTCCAGGTTTCTAGTGAGTATTTAATGAAGTTCGACCATGCAGGACAGTATTAATAAGAGTCTCGAGAGCAAGATACCTCCAAAGCCTTAGGGTCTGCGTTCAAAACCTAGTGGGCAGAGGAAGATATTCTGGATCTCACACTCCAGTAGTAAGTGATTTAAACTTTAAGCCCTTGATGTTGTCTTTTTCTGAGTGTTTTGTTGCCCTTCAGGTCCTCCAGACAATCCTTTTTTCCCCTTTTCTTGTGCCTGGGTTGAAGGACTCTAAAATAACTTCTCTGCTTGTAGAAGACTGCTTAGAAAGAGAAAGAAGATTTTGTCCTGTGGAAATACAGCAACAGTGACAAGCAAATCTCTTAAGGCTTTTGGTGGACAAAAAGGACCCTTGGTAATCCAGTAACTGTGTAAAAAGAGATTTATTCTGGAGCAAACTCACATCACAGAAGAAAGCATCCAGCCTCCTTCATACACCTTGAGTTGTGCAAATGTAGAACGAAGTGAGAATTGAGCCCGCAGTGTCCGCTCGAGCTGCCTGAGGCAGGGACTCTTGGGCTTGAGATGGCCCCACGGGGCTGCTATGGCACAGCAGAAGTACCAGGTGGAGAAGAAAGCCTGTTGGGGTGGAAAGGTGAAGGCCACCTCCAGTATTCATCTGTCTCTTCCCCTGAGGTAGTTACTAAAATCTGGATAGTTATTTTCTTGCTTTAATGTGAGGGATAACTATGAGGCGCAGCTCTTACCTCCAGTTCAGAGAACATTACTTCACCTGGTTTGAAAGGCAAATAGAGAAACCTGAATGCATCCCACCATGATGGGATGGAGCCTCCGGCTCCCCGAGTAGTCAGTGGGTAAAGAAGGTCCCCGTAGAGGTACCTTTAGCTCTTCATTTGGGAAAGATCACTCAGCAGTTGCCTGTTTCTCGCATTGTCTCAGCGGGAGCCTCCAGCCGCCGTCATCCTGACCCAGGCAGACAGCTGAGTCCTGCAGCTGAGGGGTGAAGTGAGGCCTCAGAGACGGGAGCGAGATCCTGGGGTGGAAAGTATGGGAACAGCCAGACTTTCTCAACTCATGTGGAACTTCTGCCATGCTTACTTCCGCTCTTGTTTGCTTGACTAACGTTTGGGCTTATTTATTCCATACTGTTATGCTGGTGATGAGGAAAGACTTGGTCCATCACCAAACACTAATTTCAGATAATTAATACTTGGCACCAGAGAAGCACTTAACAACCATGACTGGAAGATGACTGACGAAAAGTCCAGGCATGGCATCATCTAATTGTTGCTTCTTTTGTATGTGCCAAGGACTTAATCATTTGTTACTTTTTCTGGGGGGAGAGGAAGTGATTACACGTTTCTTATGGGAAGCACAGCTACCCCTGGGCTACCATTAGCAGTGCCATGGGTATGAAGGGCAAATTACGCTTGGTGGTCCTGCCAGCATTGTGCTCACCAAAGCCAGGCTCAGGAGGTATAAATATTACTCTCTGGTGACGGACATAAGCGGCCCTTCAAAACAAGCCTTCCTGTGTTTTCTAGCCTTCTGTCCTTGCCTCTTAATGTTTTTGCCAGGACACCCTGGTAGCTCCTTCTCAGCTGAACTCGCTGGATCTGGTACTTCCTTAATTTCAGTCTCCTTTTTGGTGTTCAACTCTATTTTATTGTTCTGTTACCAAAAAAAAATAAAAGAAAAAGCTCACCAGGTGGGTTATCCCAATCTCTCACTGCTCTAAATTTAATCCATGTTTTTAATATAAATGAGCTATCTGTTCAGCTGGGGAAAACTGAGCGCAAGTGACAGCGTGGCTCAATTACTGGGATTCTCGCCCCTAGGCCAGAAGGTTGCGTTTTCATTAGTCCCATACCAGGATGTGGCTCATCCCCAATGCTGCAACTGGGTGTTGTGCTATTTGAGGAGCCGCTCTCTGGATGAAATGCCGCATTGAAGTGCCTTTTGCTGGTGGCTGGTGTCCAGGTAGAAATGGAAATATCCCAGAGAATGATTTTTTCTTTTTTCTTTTCTTTNTATAATCCTATTGTCCTCGTAGTATTTCCTCTTTCAACAAAGCAAGCACTAACGTCAAAGTCTCGTGTGTAAGAGCCGTCGGTGAGCACACAATGGCTTCTCTGTTCGGGCGAGCGGTCACTACTGGCGGTTCAGTAAAAGCCATTCAGGGTGCCTCGTATCTGAAAGGCAAATTACGAAGCCCAGTTGTATTCTAGAAGAGAAGAAAGCGTAGAAACGAAAAGCCAAGTGTTGGGTTTCATACTGGATAGCTCATTAACTTAAAAACAGAGTACGAATGTAAATTATAACCCTTGTTATTACTCATAACTACAGTTCAGATGATAACTTGGCAGTTTGCCCACAACTCTTTTATAAACCAGTAACCTCCGGAATAAATTATACATCATACATAATACATAATTGTCCTTAAAAAGGCAATAATTGTTCTAAAAGGTAGACTTTGCAGCATATTTCACATGAAATATAAGCCACAAAGCCAGCCCGGTTGTTCGGGCTCTAGGTTACTGAATAACCTGTGTGTTGTGTGCTGCGGCAGCTTCTGGTTCCTACCCAGAGCCTCTGGTCTCCTGGTGTGGGAGTGCGGGGTTTCGTGTCTTTCTGTGCTTAGTTCCTATTTTTAGCAGCAGCGCTAATTTGGGTGGGCAGGAGGGGCTCATTGTCTGAAATAAATGCAAATGATGAGGAGAAAATTTAATTACTTGGCGGCTGTATAGCTCACATGTAAAAGTTGACTATTTCACAAAGCCAATATGTGTCTTCTTCCAGTGTTGTCCTGTCAGGGATTTCTGTGCTTCCTCCAGCTTGGGCTGGGGCAGATACCCATACCTTTCCTTGATTTATTCTTGAAGAATCCTGATTTATGCAGCGTGTGTCATCCTAGAAGGGCTGGTGTCCTGGGGTAGTCACTGGGGTAATCGGCCAAAACCCATCGTTCTCCCAGGACAGGCCACTTGAGATGCACTCAGCTTTGCTTTGAAGGGGCCTTCAGGACAAAGGCAACACCACCAACAGAAGCACCATGGGAACCATCCTCTCCCCAGTCCCAAAGCCTCTTCACGTCACATTTGTTCTCTCTGCTTGTTATGTTTTTAAGAGCTTTTTTTTCTTTTTCTTTTTCTGAGAGGAAGGGTTCAAGTAACAGCTTGCGATTTGCAAATTTCAAGTTTGGTTGTTGATGTGCTCCTATTGAGATGGCTGCATCTTAGTGGAGGATAAGGTGATCCCTGGCTTACCTAGGTACATGGTTCTGTAAGGTAAGGTGGTATGTGCATGCATGCTCTTCCTGCTCATATTATGATGTTCTCATAAAGAAGCAATACACTGAGAGTACCGTAGCACAAGGGGTTTTGGTGTTTGTCCTGCTAATGGCCTGATTATCTATGCAGAGCTACTCATTATTTTTATGGAAAATTGTATTACCTTGCTGTCAGTCAGATATTTTTAATAACATACATTTGGCAAAAAAACCTCATTCATAGCATTGGGTGCTCCCCACCCTGTACCCCAAATCCTTTTTGAAAAACATGCTTTCTAGTGGTTTTTGCTTCAGTTGTTTTTCAGTTTGCAGTTTTGTAATGTTAATATTGAGTTGACAGTATAAGACTTCCTTTTTATGATCAAACTTTCAATTAATTCTCTTTGCTTGTAGATATTTGTGTAAGATAGACAGCAAGAAGGTCATGTGTACTTTGCCTTCTTTTTTTCTTTGTTTGTTTGCCCGCACAAGACACATTACAGGAAACCTTTCACACGGGAGTTACTCGGTCGCTGTAGTAATTGATACAGGAATGTTATGTGAAGGTCTTACTGTGCTGAATAAACTAGCTTTTCCTCAGAATGAAAAGATAAATGGTGGGACCTGAAAAAGAAAACTCTTTAAAAATGACCTATGGTGTAAGATATATAAACTACACGAAAAGTACCCACATATTTTTATCATTGCAAAGAAAGGTTGCCATTTTTCTCCCACAGTAACAGAATAATAATATGTTCAGTTAGCAAAAACTTGTACAAGCAAATGTTAAGATGCTAATAGATGTTGCAAGCCAGAACTTGAACAGAGAATTCTGCTTTTCTAATGTGGGTTTGCTGCCCTTCAAATGATTAGATTCTGTCAGTCAAAGACTGTTTTCATATATAAAGCTATTATAGCCTGATCTTCCTCATTTCTGAAGGGCAACCAAACTTGAATGCTCTCAGTGATAAAATACTGGTAGCTTTATGCCCTGATTTTATAGATGGGTTTTAAAACAAATTTAGTCTTCAACTTTCTGTGGAAATAATTTGAAATGCAATTTGCTATGCATTTATTCATCTTCTCTCCTTTTGCTCTTCAGATTTTTCCACTGATACATTGATCATAGTGGATAAAAAAGGTTATCTCATACCATTTTCCACCATGGCCCATCTCCCCATCCAGTCTTCCAACCGAGCTTCCTCTAAGCTATCTAAATGACGAGTCTGCAAGAAAACGCATTTTTGTTACTGAGTTAGCAGCCTAATTTTAGCGTGTTAAGTCTTGGAACAAGGTTACTTTAGTGGTATAGGGCTTGTAGACTGTTGTGCTAGCCCAGGTCCAGAGTGACATGGAAGCCAGAACTCTTTGATGGTCAATACTACCTCTCATATTTGGTCTCTGATGTGACTCGGATTCAGCCAGCTTTCCATTCATGGAAACTTCCTCGTGGTAAAGGGGGGGAGAGAGTGAGGGGGAGACCCCAGGGGCAGCCCTGCCCCACTGACCGTTCATCTACCCACAGCTGCCTGGGTCTAGGCATTCGCTAGTTCTCGCGGCAATGCAGTCACGGGAGGCAGCGGGGATGTTGTTGATGGAGAGAGCCAAAGAATCGCGATCAAAACACACACAGAAAGCCCTGAGATTGTACCATTTGAAGCAAACGTTAGTTAAAATCTCAGTATTTTCTGGTATACCACTGTATTTTTTCTGTCTGAAACACTGGATGGTGATAAGGTTCTTGTGTGAACCTGTGGTAGAGCCTGCTGAGATGTCTTAATGGTGTTTATTAATTTAATTAAAGAAAGAGAATTTATTTAAAGGTATAAGTACAGAGACAAAAGTGAGGTTGAAGTATCTATTCAAGCTCCTTGTTTCCTGTTTTTTTTTGTGTAATTGATTTCAACATTAGTGCTACAATAGCATCGACAGCATCTTTGTGAGTCACGTGTTTTTGAGCAGATCATTACGGATGCCTCAGGCTTAGCTCTTGCTCTCTTGGGTCCAAAACTCACGTTGGCTTTGGTGGTGCAACACAAAGCATCTCATCTTTTGGGGTAGGTCGCTATTTCAGGGTAGAAGTGGTGGTTACCTGATGAGGGTACTGTAGGGTTTACATCAGTAGTGAAAGACTATGCACTCCAGTCATTTAAAACTTGCTCCTTCTGGTTGTCTGGGCCCACATATCATCCCAGGTTGTTGAGTGTTGGATTCATATTCTGACAGGCTGGATGGATGCAAGGAAGCGTTATAGTCCACCTTACTCTGAATTTACCCTGAAGTTGGAAAATTGGGCCAAACGCTCCTCTTGCACGCATCCTCTTCCTGCCCTGCCTACGCCAGCGCTGGCTGGCGGGCGTACTCCGTGCAGGGGCATCCCACTCCTCCCAGTCCCACCCTGGCTGGTTTGCATCATTGTCTGATGAACCTCGGCCCCCACATCCCTGGGACGACCTGTGGCCCTGGATGACTGCCTGTTCGCTTTTTCCCCCAAAGGTGGCTTTTCCATCTTCCCTTCCTTCTTCGTTTCTCTTTGCAGAAAGCTGTGTGCATCAGGGCTGCCTAGCATACAGCGCGGCTCGGTGCTTCGCTGCCTGCTCTCGCGGAGTTACGCTTCCCAGAGCTGCCCCAGCAGCTGCCAGTTACCACGTCCTTGTCAGCCAGAGTATGTCAAATAACAACTAGCTTTCACCCGTGCAGCACCGTGCTTTCCAGACAGTGTGCGAGCAGCAATTAGGAAGAACTTGGCTTTTCCTCGCCCGGGCTGCGAGGAAGCATCTCTGGCTAGAGCGCAGCCCGGCGTTACGGATCATATCGCTTCTGTCATGCTGCAGCCCACGTATCGTACTGCCTTCTGCTAGGGGAAGCACCCCGTGCTGATTAAAGGCTGATACCCAGCTGAAGTAGTTCACCTTTCTTCAACAGCTTTTGTGGTGCTGTCGCGGGGAGTCAGGTCTGCCTGACGCTGGCCGGTGTTTAGAGCAGCTGAAGCTTGCGAAGGAGATTACCGTAATTACAAGTGAGCAACGCCGTACAATGAAAGTCACGTATGGAACGGTTCCTTAAGTACAGCGTGCCTGAAAGGGCGACGTCTCCGCGTGCTGGCTAAATTAATCAGTTTTAGGTTGTTGCTGTATTTCTGCCAAATACAACTGCTTTGGCATTGCGCTTAGGAGTGCTGTTACTGGCATTTCTTGCCTTCATCTCTTCATTTTTATTTTAGTCATGACCTCATTATTTACTTAATTGTGATTCTTGTTTTATTTATTTGAAGCGACTTTCCCCATGGAATCACTTAAGAATGAACCTACAGAAATCTTACTTAAGAGTCTTCCCTC
This sequence comes from Anseranas semipalmata, assembly GCA_013399115.1. Taxonomy (NCBI): domain Eukaryota; kingdom Metazoa; phylum Chordata; class Aves; order Anseriformes; family Anseranatidae; genus Anseranas; species Anseranas semipalmata. The sequence goes on from VXAA01005302.1 coordinate 1,202,874, forward strand.
AATTGCATTCCTTCCAGTACTTGCTCATGTTTTGAGACGGTAGCCAAAAGTCATGATAGTGAAAAAAGGGTTAAAACCAAGAAATACAAGTACATCCTGGATAGATGAATCCATTTTTCCACTAATTAATAGCATACTTCTAACAATGGAAAGCTATTAAAACATGAAGGTATGTTTTGTGAATCACATTTATCAACCACTATACATGCTGAAGTTCCATTTTTTATTCTGTATTTCTAAAGGAGCGTATGGATTTTTTCATTCAAATGTAGAAAGTAGCAACAAAAACATTTTTTTCTCCATTTAAGTATATATTCATGCAAAAACGAAAATGTAATAAGAACAGTACATTTTTATGTCAACAGTAACCTTTATGCGGTGTTCTTTAGATAAAACTGTGAATATTGGAAAAGAAAAAAGAAAGATAAGTGGTTCCCTTATTCATCTTAGTCCAAAATCTATTTTACCCACTGCTGGTTGTTGGCATTGTTTGATGATATGACACAGTAACAGAGTATCAGATTATCAGAAAAGGAGATTCCCAATTTAATAGTTACTTGCAGAAATCAAAGTGTGTTTTCCTTTATCTTAACATCTCAAAAATAAGTAGCTGTTAAATTTCAAATCATGTAGTCTTCCTGATTTATCATCATATCATGGATGCACTTAGCTGTCTAACATCAGGGAATCCAATAAGTCCTGTCACATAAGAAGAAAAGAGAAAATCCTATTGGATAATGGTTTACATTCTCCCCTACAGTGATTTATTTCTGTCACAAGACTTAATTTTATCACAAGGCAGATGCTCCATCTATATCAATGCAGTGCATTCCTGCATTCATTTGTTTCATGCAAAAATTGTACCTGATATATTTTCGGATGCATTTTGGCTTATTTAGTACGTGGAGTGATTAGATGGTGTTTAATCACATGTGTAATTTCCAGTTTTCATAATTCTCCAGCATAATAAGGCAAGGCCCACGTGAAGAAGCGCGATATTAAATTGAATTGCACGGAGCAGTGGCTCCCGCTGCAGCTGGTGTGAGCGCTGCGATCCCTGGCGTGGCACGGCACGGCACGGCACACGGGGTGAGCGGAGCTGATCGGGTGATCAGGCGATCAGACGAGAGCCTGCCAAACTTTGCCTCGCGTTCATTTCACCGACGCGGTAAGGACAAGAAAAAAACAGTCACCACACCTTTTTCTTGGAAATCTGCACTGGGGACCCTCTGCAGTTCCTCCAGATCCAGAAAGCCTGACCGGCACGCCTTCATCACGAAGGCGCGTCCGACTGACACCCCCTGCCCGCCCGCCTGTGGCTTAACGCAGATTATACTGTCCCGAATAATCACCTTCATGCTGCGGGGCAGCCGAGGTCCGCGGGCCGGCAGCCCTGCCGAGAGGCACCGTGCGGCGGGAGGGGGCCACGGCTGCCCCGGCGGGCAGGGGCACGGTCCCATCCGTCCCATCCCGTCCCGACGTCCTGCCCGGAGGGCCGTCTGCGGTCAGCTGCCGCTGACGGGTGACAGCAGAGCCGTGACTTCCAGGGAGCTTATTGCCGTTTTCCTGCGCTTCCCTTCTCTTTTGGCAAACAAGCCTTGGCCAGCCGCCCCTTGCTGCGGTATGGAGCGCGGACAAGTGCAGGTAGGTTTGGTGTAAAGTTTCCCAAATTTGCAGTTTAGCAGCGGCACTGCACGCAAATGAATAGATGGGGAAAGAGACCAAGTTAATGACAATTCTCCAAACAGCTGTTGTACAATTCAGCTTCACTACTTCAGTTAATTAATCAGCACCTTGCTGGCAACTCTAGGGGAGATACTCGTTAGATACTGGTAGCAAACAGACAATGCTTTCATATCAAATATGTTCAACAACATCTAATACAGCGATAACTTCCACAAAAGAGGGCAGGGAATACAGAGGCTCGTGCGGGCGCTCACGAAGAAGCGTTTAATATGCGTGTACACACGGATGTGCTGCGTATGCTGCTTACTTTGTGCCTGGTGCCTGGCTTACAACACTGTGGACTAACAACTGCATGCTCTCACGTGTTCACTGGGGGTATTCCTTCGAGATAATATTCCTATATATATATTTATAGAAGTATCATGTGTAAGTGAGCACCATTTATTGCTGCATTTGTGTATTATTTCGGAATAGGCGATACATTCTAACTTAAATTACCCTGTGTTTTGCTGCAGGGTGAAAAAGGGGCAAACTTAAATCCTTTATGCAAATATATCTTGTAGAAAGTCAAAATGTGGCTAAGATTTAAAACAATCAGTTGGTAGAGTGCTGACTCTGCACATTATGTTGGAAAATGGCTGTTGTCTCAGAGATTTCCCTCTTTCCTCTTTGGCTTTAAAAAGGAGATACTTTGCATCCTACCTACCGAGTCAATAGCAGCATTCATATTTTATGAGGAATAATGCACAGAAACCTTAAAACAATGAAATTACATCTCTACATTTGTAGTATATTTTATATTTTAGTACAGTCCTAAAATTGCCATTAATGAACGTTAGCTTCAAGTTCAAGACAAAACTGGCTTTTAAAAAATGTTACAGCCCTGTTATGACAAAAATTTCTTTCTGCCATGCTGATTTACTGTTAAATTGCAATTCAATGCACTGTAGTTCTTTTCCTGAGACCTCTTCTCTTTCTTTATTCACTTTTCTGATTTAACCCTCTTGCAGGGTAGGCAGTAAATTGCAATGAAAATGACAGCGCTTAAGAGACTGAAATATATTTGCTGTCAAATGTTCCATACATGTTCAGTTTAATTTTTCAGTTGACTTTATTGATTTATTAAGAATGATAATAGCTTGTGTATCACTTCATATACATAATAGTCACATAAATCTCCCGCATTATGGATGTGTAATCGTGTCCACCATAGAATGCAGGCGAACAGGTTTAATGTTTAATGCAGTGTTGTTTGTGGAGTTCAGCACCAGGTTGTTTTATGGGTTTTGGGGGTCATTCTGTTTCCTTTCGAAGCCTTACCAAGTTCCAGCTGCTGGCGTCACCTTAGTTCGGACTGACTGCTCCAGCTGTAGGAGTTACCAGTGCTCTGGAACAGGGCTTGAAGTTGTATTAAGCAATTTATGTGGACAATTTATCCAGTCTGCCGCTATGTACTGATGTAGACAATTATAGCTCCAGCTCTTTAATGAAACTTACATTATGGTAGAAAGAATATCATAGCTTCTATTATACTCATGGGAACTATAAAGAGAAATGTCCTTTTTTAAATTAGCTTTACGGCGCTGAAGCTTTTATGTATTTACATGCAAGTACACTATTAACCCAAACTACTTGTTTTGAACTCTCTCTGTTGTCAGCTATCAGGAAATGACACAGGCTGTTAGAAAAACTTCTTTTGTGTCTACCTTTAAGCATTGCTGGCATTTCATGTTAATGGTGATCCTGCTAAAACTTCCACTTTGCTGCAGTTGTTCACACGACAGCGAGAGCAGGATGCTGTCTTAATCCTCCCTAATCTGTAGCAAAAACCTCAGATAAAGAAAGGACTTTTGTCTAATCCGGCTTCTCAGGTATGGTTTACTTTAGATTTGAGCTATAAATATCTTTCTTTACTTTGTTCTTCTGCGAAGCGAACGGTTGAAAATGGGGAATGGATTCATTCTTCAGCAGCCCATTGCAGAGAAAGACCCTTTCTAATGTGGAGAAGAGAAAAACAGAGTCAAAGCTTTTGGCATGCATCCTCTGCGTGGTGAATTCGCTCGGGCACAGCCCGAATTGCAGAGCTGCCTTGTTGCCTTATTAACCCACAGGCAGCGGTGGACGTGGAGCTCCCCGTGCTGAGTGGCATCCTGTGTTGGAGAAGTGCCAAGCATCAGGAAGGTTCAGTGACCGTTTTAAAGAGTTTAAGACGTGCATCTGTACCTAGATTAGTCGTCTCTACCTGTTTTTCCTCTGCCATTGCTCACTCCGGAAGCCTTAGTTTTAACACTTCAACAATGCACCATTACGTTCATGCTTATTCACTCTTATATACTAGAAATAAAAATAGTTCTATGAAATGGAGATATGGGGTGGGGGAGAGACCGTGTGCTTGGAGTGAAATAAAATTCACAGTTTTGCCTTTGACTTCAGTCAACTCAATATTTCATCTGCATTTTCTCTATTTATATACTCCGCGTGTCTCAGATATCCTTAAATCACAGTTGTTCTTCAGCTGAAGGCCAGTCTAAGCAGAAGTGAACTCGACAGATTCTTTTCCTTCCTTGCCTGTAAGAAAGCTAGATGAAAGACCCACCTTACTGCCATCCGGTGTCATGAGTACCGCTTCATGTCTGAAGGTGAAATTTGGAAAGGAGGAATAGTTAAAAAGGGAAGTAAATGCCTGAGAAATGGATTGGAATGATGTGATACAAGGGGGTGTAAAGTTAATGGACTGTCTTAAGGCTTTCGCTTATCCCTGTTTTCTTTTGCAAACTTTTGGGGTGTTGTAGATGGATATAAGAAAATTGCTGGTCTGAATTCACTGGATATCCAAAATCAAGCTTCAACAAGAGTTTTTGTAAATCATTATTCCCCAGGAGCACTGTTATGAGCATCTCTGTATCCGGCTGAGGGCATCTGTATAAGATTGTCACTGAGCTAAAAGGAAAGTACATTTATGTCATTTATATAGCTATGGCTTTTGCACATAATTTTCCACACAGCCCCAAATCTTCATAATAGCAATCCCTGGACATCTTTGTCCATTCTAAATCAATTTTCCTTTCCTTTGCTTTAAAAATCCACTGAAAAAAATCCTCTACAAAAAAGGAAAATGTCAGTGCCTTGCAAATAGGGTACTTCTGAAATCTGCATATGTTTTCCATGTGCTTAATACAGGGGAAAGGTAAAGGGTGGATTTTATAATCCCTTGAAACCATGTGTGTATATCATAGATATAAAATGTATATAATATTAGAGAGAAAAGGTTGAATTTGGATCTATAGTCATTCGGAGTCAAAGATTAACGATGACAATGTCATCTGGTAATGAGGGGCTAATGGGGCTAAACTTCATCAATTAAATGCCTTCTCTTTTATAGATTCATAGATGATAATGCCAGAAGGGAATACTGTGACAATCTAGCCTGACCTCGTCTTATAACATATACTATCAAACTTCCCTGAAATAATTCTTGTTTGAACAAGAGCATTTCTTCCAGAAATAAAGCATCCAACCTTGATTTAAAATTGCCAGTGACTGAAAACACCTGAGAAACCTTGATAAATTGTTCAAGTGGTTAATTATATCTCTCTGTTAAAGGTGTACCCCTTCTTTCTCCTCTGAATTTTTCTCTTTTCAGATTTCAGTCATTGGTTTACTGTCGAATTGTTCGCTAGACGGAAGAGTGCGTTGTCACAAGTTTGTTCTCTGGTTTGCTTCTTACGGTGTGGGTTTGAATGCCCCTCTGCTGCCCCATCCTGTGGAACAGAGCCCTCGTGGTGGCACCTCCAGGAGGACCTGGAGAACCTGGGTCTTTGTGTGCTCCTCTGGTACTGGAGAGGCACATCTTTTGTTCGGGGCCAGCAGCTGTCCCTGAACAGTGGCATGTGTTGCTATCCACCAGTACCAACCAGTAAGTTGTTTGCTGGTGCAAAGGACATAATTTCCATCCAGGAACTTACCTATGCTTATAGCCTTGCCAGCGTAAGTTATAGGGGCAAAACTCTCTTGGAAGAGATACCAGCAGAGGAGGACTGCTGTTGCCACAGTGTCCTGACACAACACTGCTGTCCTGACACAGCTGTGGCTATGCATTTTTTACCGTTGCTTAAAAACAGTGGTTCTCAGAGTTTCTTCACTCGACCTTCCTGTCTCCTGTCATGCTGTCTGTCTGCAGTACTCTCCTCCCTGCCCCGAGAACCAGTTTTACAGCAGGAGATACAGCAGGGAGGCAGGAAGGGAGCGGAGGGATGCTGCCTGAGTGCACGTGGACTTACTGCCTGCACTGCTTCTGAACCCAGCCACTTCCTCGCTGCTGCCTCCTCGCACCGTCTCCTGGCAGTTTCCTTGCCAGGTGGCACCCTTAGGATGCTGGGATGCAGTAGCACGGAGCAGTCGTTATTTTAGTGTTGTAATATAGCACAGGGGTTTGCATGCACTGGAAAGTCCTGCACTACCAATTCAGATGTCTTGCAAATGAGGGACACAGAAATAACAGCAGCCACATGTGGGTATGTGAGATGCTGGGATGGAGAACCTGGCTCTCCATATCAAGAAGCATATTTCTCACCAGTCTTACCTTCCTAGATTTTTGTGTGGCTCATGCCTGTGTCTCTCCGTGTTTTGTACATTTTCTGCAAGGAGGAAGTCTTACGTATTGAGCAGAATATGTTTTCCTGTAAAATTTCCTGAAACACAGTTGTTACATTTCTGATCATGAAGCTTCAGAAATAGTCATTTGACTAGCAGGCTGATGGCGTTGTGAATCTGCTCCCCGGGGGATCAAGTTGCTCTGTTTAATGCAGTGAGGAATGAAGAACCTCAGCTTGGTGGCTGAAGATGCTCAGTTCAGTCAGCAAGTACCGGCCCACCAGACCAGTGCTTGCTTTTTCCTGAGAACAGGAATTGCGAGGGAACAAGGATGCCCGCAAAACCTGTCAAATAAGGGTTTTCAGTTTACATTTTAAGCCAAATAAATATTTATGGCTTTTTCTATAAGCTGAAAAGCTCCGAGTATCTCAGAAGGAGTTTTTGGCCTTTCATCATCTTCATTGATCAGGATCAGCATTAATCAGTTTAGGAAAAAGACTTTGCCTCTGCAGTTTCTAGGCACTCCTGTAGCAAACATCTCTGGAATAGCATCCTACATCAGCGTTACCGCAGCTCTGAGTAGTCAAAAAGACAAAAACACGGGAACTTTAATCTTCGATGTTCCCGAAATGTGTAGTACTGCTCCTCAGCACGAACTCCGTCTCCAGAGAGGCCAGCTGTGCTTCTGCTGTTCTGAAATGGCAAATAAATGGGGTTACTTACGTGTCTTGATGGCAAATGGCAGTTTCTTATGGATAATGTAGTATTCTAATAATTACTGTAGGAAAATGATGTAACCTAATGTGTATTACTTCTGCTTACTATAATCTAAAATGTATTAATACTGTGGCAGTACTATTCAGTTTAATGGTTGCATTAATATATACACTGTAGATGTTATGGTACACTTACATTTATACCACATACTTTGCTGCAATATTTACAATAATAGTACTTTCAAAATTATAGACAACGTCGCCTGATTTCATGGGTGGGTCATACCTCAAGTATTAGATTTCATGGCTTGTTATAGATTATTAGGAAAGTCATATGTAAAAATTATTTATATAGCTTAACTAGTTATCAATACAAATTTTATGAACAATAAAAACAAACGCTAGTCTCTCAGCAGTAAAGGTATTAGGATACATATTACAGCGTTTGTATTGAGGCTTCTGACCACTTGTCTGTTCATAGGTATCAAGTTCAGTCTCTTGAAAGGGAGCTGGGACCCTGAAAGCTATTCTGGATAGCATTCGTTTTCCAAGGACCCAGACAAGATTGCCTAAGTATTTTGTTGCCAACAAAAATAGAACAAAACATGAAAGAAAATATCCCTATTTTATTAGAAGTTTATTCTTGGGAAAATGTGCCTTTTAAGTTACGTCTGAAAATACCATTATAAATACAACCCATGGTTAGCATGTTGTACTTCCATATACTAGAGGTACAGCATGTTATTATAGCTCTCTGCCCAACTCGCAGGGAAATAAAGCAGTCCCAGGCCTCTCAAATATTAGGATCTTCGGCTTGATTTGTTGCATGCTTGCAGGTCTTTGATTTCCAGCTCATCAGCCATGAAGATGCTCATTACAGAGATTCCTGTGAGTTTCCTGTTAGCAGCACTCTAGATAGGAGCAGCACTCAAGTAATGCTCCAGCCTGAGAAAAGGGACGGGCTCCATTTTGCTTACCAGCAATTTAAGAGGCATAAAATGAACTGCACTGGGAGGAAACAAATCCATCCATCAGTCTTATTACTATTTTCTGATCTCTCATTTTATTTTTCTGTTATCTAGAACTATATTGCTTATTTTAGGCTATAACACTGACAGGATCTGTTTAAAACCAATTAAAATGCAAAATTTAAGGTTTCATGAGAGTATAATTTTACGTGATTTACTGTCTGGCTTTTGCCAGGCACTGCGCTGTCACCAGCATAACATTTGGTAAATAACTGAATTTAGGGATTGTGCTAGCCACAAGGTATTATCCATACCCCTCTTTTTTCTGTATCTGCTTTGAGCAAGCTGTTTTATATATTGGAAATTGGTTAATGAACAGAATAAGGCTTATACAAAAGAACTTAGCATTTATTGTTTTAACACACTAGTGAACTGTTGAACGTCAAAGATTTTTCTTCTGTTTGTTAAGCCTTAATTAAAGCAGATTGCAACATATTATGTGAACGGTGACAGATTTGCAGGAGATTATTTGGAATCAGAACATCTCAGAGATGGTTTAGTTACATTTTCTTCTGACCTCTGAGCGTAGAAGTTACCCTAGCTGAGGCTCCGAGAGTAAATCCTGGCAGCATTAAAGTCAGTAGCAAATTCACTCAATCTCTGGAAAATAGGCCCTACAATTACTGACTTAAGAAGCTCAGTCTACTTACTTTGTCCAAAAGAAGGATGTGAGATGATGTGATGATGGTCCACAAGGTATTACCTGAAGATGATACCTTTGATAGCAGATAGCTGTTTAAGCTAGGCAAGAAAGGTGAGATGAGGCTCCAGGGTTAAAAGATGATCCCAACAAATTCAGATGAAAAATTGTCCGCACTTCCTCAGGAGTCAGATAACTAGCTTTTGCAATAAGTTATGTGGGACCGTGATGAATTCCCCACTGGGAGGTTCTAATTCAGATTGCTGCTTCAGAGTCCTGTTTTTAGTGGGGAGTAGAGGACGCTACTCAGACTCTGGTGCCAGGAGCTGGTGACAATTCTCGCTGTATTTAGGGGAATCAGAAGTTTTGAACCCACAGAGTGCGACCAGGTTTGGCCTTGCAGTTCACAGCCTCTTACACATCAAGGTGAAGCTGGGCAGCGCTGCTCCCAGCAGCCGTGCTGGGGATGGGGGAATCAGGCGAGGGGATGTTACCCTACCCCATGACATCATTTGCAGTAAAAACTGATTTTCTGTGATGCCACAGGTTACTCTTCAGAAGGCACTGTGGAAGGAGGATTAAGATTCAATCATAATTGCGTATTTTCTGTTGTGACTGTCGCTGTACACAGGGGGACGATGCACCTCAGTTACACATCCACAATGTTCCCCTGACAAATGCTCCGTGAGAGCCTCCAAGAGAAAAATAAAACAACCCAGTGTCTTCTACACCTGCTATAAAAAGACAAATCCTGTAAGTGCTATTTTGTTAAAAATAGTTCAGGGCTATTTCATTGAGCTGTGTTTCCTCAGACCTCAGGGTTCTTTGCAAAGGGCTTTATTTTGAAAACTTAAGTCAAAAAGTCATTGTGTTTAAAGTCTAATTGATGCGGATAACTATGAAGAAAACCATTGTGAATAGCCCTTTTTTTTCTTATCCAAGCTCTATTCATCTCATGTAAATGTTTCAGAAGCATTTTTGCTCTGCCTTAAGGCATTTCAATTAATGCTTAGATGCATGCTGGTAAAAGCTTTACCTTATGCTTGTTTACTCTGAATTCGCTAGTCTTCAGCAGCAGGTTGAGCAGGACATCAATAGGTAGCAAAGACTGACATGAAAAAGTGAATAAAATCTTTTTCTCTTGAGAGACTTCCCATTTTCCACTCTGTTTCAAGAAGCTCTCCTCCTTACTGACAGCACTAGGTCTCTCTTACTGGGGCTTCGCAGGTTTTCCCATAATACTGTCACCATGCTTGTAGCTTGACAGTGGTCGTTCCCAAGATGAGCTCTACGTTTTAATGACATCATGGTTATCATTAAAACTGGGGACAAGCGTCGTGTGGACTCATCCTGCTGCGCCAGGGCATTGCAGAAATATTTACGGGGCATTCAGAAAGCGCGTATCGGCCCTGAGCCGAACGGTAGGACGGTGCTTGTTTGGTCGTCGTTTGGTTGTGGTACCCCAACCAGTGCACTTTGCAGCTCACAGCATTCACCTGATGGACATAAAGCTCTGGGTTAAGAAGTTTAAATAGACTTTTACTTACTCCAGTCATTCAGTGCTGAGACTGTACAATATATTCTAAATCCCTTGGATTACTCCCCTACTTCTCTAAGAGGGGGAAAAAAACCCTTTTCAGGTCCTTGTAGGTTTCTGCTGTTTATTTTAACACTTAAAGAATCACTTTAAAATGACATGACATGCATTGATGGCTTTTGTATGAAATGGAGAGTTCGTTTTAATGTTGATTCCTTTTAGTATTTTAAGAGTGAGATTTACCCCGTTTGTATTTGTGGAGCCCAGTCTGTGTTAGTTGAGTGGTGCTCAGTGCTTTGTATGTGCAGCACTGTGGAGTGTAAATGATGTGTTTACGGGCAGAGGGAGAATTTTCTGTAATACTTCTGTAATATTGCAGTATTACTGTAATAATACTACTGTAATATTACTTTCTGAAACACTGATATTTCCACACAGAGCCTTCCAATAATACTAGGGTCAGTCTCCCCCGCGAGCATCTACTAGGTTGACTAATGTTTTTCTAAGCATGGGACAATCTTAAAAGGTTGGTGGTAGATAAAAGAGGGCAAGACAAACCTGAAGCCCAAGCAAACGTAGTGTAATGATTCCTGGAATGGTTTCAAAGCCTCTCGGCTTTCTCTGGTTGTGTTTTTCCTGCCTTCTAGCCCGCATGCGAGGTGTGTGTCTGTCACCGGCACACCTTGCGACCAGATGTTTGGCTGCTTCTGTTACTGCCCAAATTCTAGACTGAAGTAACTGCTGCCGATTTGCATGACTTTTTGTGTGCTGTCATTTTATTGGTATAGTAACAACATACATGCGTACCGAATATTGCTGAACAGATGCGGGGAGGTGGGTAGAGAAGCATACTGTGAAACCTGTGCTAGAGTACGTCGTGTGAACCTAAGGAATATAGCCAGCCCTGTCTTGCTCTCCTGGTTCAGGCACGTAGTGAACCAGTCCTCCTGAAGGAAGTACCTGAATTGTGAATAGAGGTCCACGTAATTTAGGTTCCTAATCCCTAATTAATTAGGTTCCTAATCCAGATCTCTCTCTCTGCAGGCTTGCAAAGGCACCTACTTCTCTTTGTTGATTGCAGAGGAAATTTCCACCTTCATCTCCATAACCCTGACCGAATAGGTTGAACAGTAGTGGTAATGAATGCCTGGAAGCTGGAGTTACTGGGAGAAATAGGATGATTTAAGGTTTAAAATATGGAGCACAGAAATCTATCTAGGAGGATGGATGTGGGAAATTAATGAGGGAAAAGGGAGACTTCTGGAAGCAGCAGAAAGCAAAAAGAGGAACGGAGCATTTCCACACTACGATTGCACGAGACTGCTCTTAACCTTCACTCATACGGCACGCACATAAACGGAGCTGCTTCCTGATAATTTTATTATGGTGGTTATTTTCAGTGGAACTTTTAAAACCTAATCAGTGCTCCTGGGCCATAAAAAGTTTAAAGGCAGAAATCTTTCAACATTTTTTTTCAATACAAAGCTAATTTTGTTCCACAGAACAGAAGTGGCTTCAAAACTGAACTCTGAAAGTCTGTTTCCAGCCCAGATTTTCAGTTTGCTGGGAATCCAGTTAGCTAATAAAAAATGTGCAACATTTTCACTTGCCTAAGTTGCAGCAGCTATGTAAATATCAGAATGTTATTCTGGGTAATCAAACAATGGGGAAGTTGTTTGTGTGTACTGCATTATTGTTAATTAATTTACATCCATAAGTGCTTTAAATGTATATGCAAACATGCATTAATCATGTTTTAAAGGCAAATGTGGGAAGAGCAAAGCTTATAAGAGTAGCCGTGTAGATGTAGAAACCATTAATGTTTCCGATGCCCTGTGGTAGGAAGAAATATATTAAAAATTGATTTTTGGTTTCTGCCTTTTTCTTGGTAACATTTACAATAAAGGATATAGCAGAAAGTAGCCTTTAAATTGATATTTCAAAGCTTTTTATGTTTGGGATATGTTTTTCTGTATTGTTAATGGGTTTATATAGCAGAGTAAAAAGGTCAGCTTCTGAATATGACGGTTTTATTCTTCTATTAAAAAAAGAGATGAGTTTAGCATTCATGAATTATTTAAATATCAACCAAAATATTTGGCACACTGCGATGGTAAGCAGTATTATTAAAACAAGGCTTCGAAAACGTGTCGTCCCTTGAATTTAATGTGAATGCAATGCAGTACGGTGTGTAACATTAACTCTCTCTTGGCTTGTAACAAGGTGTTGCGTGCTGCTGTGTCTGCACGCTAGGTGCAGCGAGTGGTGAGACGTGCATTTAGGTTACTTTTGCAGCCGGGATTCAGTCGTCACCCATTTACACTTTTATAATTGAAGAGCCTCTCATCATCCAAGAAAAGCGAACTGTGATGCCATTTCATAGCTTCACCCAGTTCAGAGCCACCCTGTACTGAGCAAGCACTGTTGTCAGGTTGTTTTCTTTTAATAAGATGCTTGGGAAAAGAGCAGTCCTTCCCATGGTTTAAGAGATGTCTGAAATGCAATGCTGAGGAACCGCAGCCTTACGGAGTTGCTTTAGACAGGGTTTCATTAATCAAATGCTGGGGCTGATAGTTTTTTTTTAAACTTCTGCAAATATCATACATTTTTGAATAAGTTCATAAAGATAGTGTTGTCAAGTGTAAGATTTACAGTGTTTTGTTCTGAATCAGCAGAACTCTTCAGGGATGTGTTTCTGTATTTTTTAACAAGATTTTCTTTTAAAGCTTCAACATAGTCCTAATGTTTTGAAGCATTAATTGCCAAACCTCCTAAAGTGCATAAAGAATGGCATTTCATGCAGCATCATTGATCATATTTTTAGGGAGTCCATTGATGGATTAATAAACCAGCATAACCTCCTATGCAAAAAAAAAAAAAAATGTTTATAATAAATGGACTGAAATCTAAGAAGCCTACTGCTAAATGAATTGAAGCTGCAGCAGTAGCTGAAAAACAGAATGATTGTAATAGCACAGTGACAAAAGCCCGATGTGTGAGTTCCCTTTCAAAGTTAAGTCTTCGCAAGGAGCTGCTCCGTTCGCGGTGGTGCAGGCGGAGGTGGGGCCGGGCAGCCCGGCTGGGCTGAAACGATTCTTGCTGCAAATATTTGCTGCAAATCTGGTAACTCTGATGGCATTCGGTGCACTGTTGTAAAATGTTTAGTGCCTTTTTAATGTTGGCATAGCAGCTGTAATACATGAAAAGTGAAAATGTACACGGTAGGTGAAATAATATGTAAAGAATAATAAGTAATTTAAAATCAGGCATGGACCATAGAGGTGTCATTTATTTAGCACTGGTTTATATTTTTGCAAACTTAAGAGTCTTGTTTCTTGAAGTTTGATTACCACAAAAACAGATGGATTCATTTTAACATATTTAATCTTGATGAAAATAACTCATTCTTAATTGCATTTATATTTAATGAATGTAAGTCGGATAGCAGTTTGAAGACAGAGAGGGAGGATTACCAGTCAGGCTCTCTGTGCATGCAGGCTAGCAGGGTGTCACCTTTTCCTCAAGCTATAGCCCGCTAGGACATTTCCCCCCCTTTTAAACAGCAGTGCAAATTCTTGTCGTGAAGAAAGCAAAACCTGAGTGCAGTTAGTGATTCCTGGAGACCGAACTGCAAGGGGAAGGATGCAGTTCGTCGATTGCCCAAACCGGGACGAGCGTTATCAGCGCGGATTCCTGTATTCCCCTTCTCCAGTCTGTTCCTGGCTGCTGCCAGCTGCGGGGCTGATTTTTGTGATAGAAGCATCTGGACCGTAGCAACTGTATTTACTTCCCAGCTCATTTCTCATCAGCTGTGCAAGGGGTATTGTTGGTAGGGATTTGAGCCATTGCTGTCGCACAGGACGTATGTGACCTGGTGGGTTGTTGGGTGACGGGCTGCATTCCCATATTAAATGCCTCAACCACCCAGCCTGCCAACCAGAGTTCAGCATCTGCCTGATTTTTCCCACTTATTTTTCACGCTTTTAAAAAATAACGTTATGCTATATAGTGGTATTGCTAATGTAATTCAGTATCAGTGCATGACATAGAATTGCCAAAATAGCTCTCTGGACACTCTTACATACATAGATGTGTATCTATACTTGTACGTGTATGTGTATGTATATGTGTATACATACACATGTTCATATGCATACAAATGTATATAAAGGTTTTGCATTCCGGTCCCATCCCATAGTGCCATCAGCCAAGCAGACCCCTGTCAGTCCTGTGTTACCACCTTGTGCTGTGAGAAGGGGCCAGATCCTGCCCATACCACTGCCCTACCCTGCTCTCGTACACTACACCGCTCTCAATACCACTGCTGTCCTCCAGGCTGCATGCAGGATTTTGGATGAGCTGGCACGAACAGGGTCAGTGGGATGTACCCTGCAGGTGGCCCTGTCAGGGGTGATGGTACCGACCCGGTCATGGAAGTACGTAGTGACTGCAGACCTACAGAACGGGAATCTTCCCGTGATAAGGACACAGGGCAAACCGTGATTTTTACACCCTTTCTTTTATCGTAATTGATGTTTCCATCTTACTCTTCTGTTCCTCTAAGTTATGACATTGTGTCCAAAACGACATTATGATATTCCCTCAAAATGTCATGGCATGAATGAGTAATTTCTGGTGAGCGAATCCCCAAAGGGACAATTTGAACTCCTTCTGCTCTTGCTATTGAATCCCATTCAATTAAACGTGGAAATCCAGAGTCAGTTAAATGTGGAAGAGGAAAGCTTCACAGGATCTTCCCTGAAAGGCAGCTGTTAGTGGTAGGAAAACATTGAAGTCAGCACTCCTCAGTGGTGTTTCTTTTGTGAGATGTACATTAAAAGAGCTGAAATCTCTCGAGATGCTTCTGATAAGCACTGATATTAAATGCCATGGTTCTTTAAAGGTGAGCATTATTAATAGCAGGCTGTGTCTTTTCATTGTGCGTTGGCTGTCTTAATTCTTTGGTTCCTGTCAGCTGCTTTCCTTGGTGCTATGTCCCATGTGCCTATTTTCTGAAATCAAACCAGCTATTTCTTGGTGCAGGCAGGAGTAGCTCTCCCCTTCTTCATGTGGAAAACAACCCTCCCACTTACACGTTAGGTGGCTCTGGTTTCTTTACTATGTATTCTGTATTAAAGAATTAATTCTTGGCTATTGTTGTTATTATTATTATTTGCATTCTGGGAACTGTTGGTGACCAGCTCTATTGCAAGCAAACCTTGGAGCTTTTCTGTAAAGCGTCTCTGTTTTTCTCTTCAGTGGCTGAAGCTCATCGTACTCTCTGACTCGCAGGCTGGTATGTCTTTTCTAAGCCCCACTTAATCTTTATCAAAGCTGGCATAATCCCAACCGGCCTTCACACAGAGCTTTCATCCCCAAAATATTTGAAAAAATCCTCATTTTCAGACCTTTGGGACTCTAAATAGAGAATTTTCTGTGGTTACTTCTGCATCCCTTCCTCTAGATCTCTGCTACTACCACTTCGGTGCCTCAGTCACTTCATCTTACTTCTTGCAAAGGGCATGCCAAGGCTTGACTGAGTACGTTGCTCAAGAGATTAAAATTCTATCAATGGAAATCATTGGCTCAGCCTTTCCACATGCAATCAATAATAGCTCTTGTTTTCAAACAAAACTGCAAAGTAATACCGCCATTGTCTCGCTTGTAATAGGCGGTGGAAATTTTGCAGTCAATTACGCCTCAGCCGAAAACAGATTATTAAAAGAATAGTTTGCTTGATGGACTACCAGTGCTAGTCGCCAGCTTGTGCTCATGGTCAACAATTCCAACTTTCATGTCTTTTATTCCCGTAAAGTATTCCCTGAAGTCTCTGTATCAAGCAGATAAGTGCCAGAGGGGCAAGGAACTTGGGCTGAGAGAAACATTCTTCAAACTTAGATTTCAATTTTCCAAGGGTAGACCAAAGTGAGGGCCAGTTTTTCAGGTATTGCAACTAAACCGTCCTCGTTTCCCACAGCACCAAATGAAACAGCAATGCTTTACATAGATGGAGCACGCACTTTATTTCGCCTGACAGAACGTGTGTTGGGGGAGGTTGCATTTACATTCAATTAAGACAGAAATGTTTCATGCTTACAGGCGGGTATTTTCATCTGGGTGGAGTTTACTGAGTTATTAAACTGTATGTGAAATTTTACTGTGTGGTGAGAATTCAGTTCCGTTCAACCAAAGAAAAGGGTGCGTGAAATTTTAGTATAGAATGTTTGCTTTATCTTTAAGGAACATTAAAATGGACATCAAATAATATAGTAATGTAGCGGGTTGAAAAAAATCAGCAAGGAGAAGCACGCGAATTTGTGTGACAACCAATTTCATAGCAAAAACTTTGCAAGACAAAATTATGTATGTCCAATACTGATAAGACGTTGTGAATGTACATTTTCAGATGCAGTTCTCTTAGTATTCCACCCATCCTCTCCAGCACGCCAAGAATAGTAAGCACAGTTCCAAGCGCTCTCTGTATGAAAGTGGAAAATATATAGGGCATGAAACAAAACTTCAGTATACAGAACTGCCACTGCAAAGTTAAGGACCTGACATTGAAAGGAATTTGTAAAATTCCCTTCCCCGGCCCATCTCTCCACAGACGAGCTCTGTCCTACTGTGTGCCATTTCGGTTGCAAATGAAGTATGCCTTAGCTGTCTCTTCACCACTGCTAGACCTCAATGCACGGGCTGGCCAATGTAAAAACATTTCAATGGCCACAGGAAAGCAGTCACCGACACTTGCCCGTTTTCAATTGATTTGTTGGGCACAGTAAATTTTAGCAATGATGCTTTTCAGCACAGAGCTTTGGGTTCTGTTGCTCGAGACGTGGCTGTTGACAGTGAGCGAAAGAAATAGAAGAAATGCGTAGCTCGTGGTGTGAGAGAGGAAGGGACAGGCCTTGGGTTTGCTCGGCTTGTTTCTGGTGGCAGCGTGTCCCGAGCAGCTGCAGTGCGCCTCGGCTGAGCTGGGGTCTGCTGGTATTAGGGCTCCTTCCAACAGCCCCGCTCCGAGAGGAGTCGTGGCAAAATACTGGCTGTGTGCAGGTGCTGCTTTTCCCCTGGACTAACGAGCCAGCCTTCTTCTTGCACAAATTATTTCCCAGATCTTTTAAGGAACAGCCCTTAGTAATATGCGTTTTCATGCACGTAGACAAAGTGATTTCGATAAGGGTTTTCCCAAGCATCTATTTTAGAGGTAGGCTTAGTTATGACATTCTCTTTTGACATTCCTGGAGGCTTTGTATTTGTAATCTTCACATAGTAATAACGTTCACCGTGGTAGGTAAAACGTAGCTATGATAATTACGCTTTCCTCATGTTCGATGACAGGATGTTGTTTCTTTTTGTTTCCAAATAAAATTATGTGGAAAGAAAAGAAGAGAGGTACCCTGCTGCCGGAGAGGGAGAGCGTCTGGCCTGACCTGGACAAGCTGTGCACAGAGGCCAGCCGGCGTCTGCTGCCGGACTGTTGAGAACATGATTTTGGGGCTGAACTTGCTGTCGAGAGCCTGCTGGAAAAAAAAAAAAAAGCTGAGGGAGTCCCCGTTTCTGTGGCAGCAGGACCCATATCTGTAATATCTGTATATCTGCAGACAGATGTGGGGAATTGGTGACAATTATTCTCTTTACGGTCTTCATATGCATAGAAAAAGGCAGGGCAGAAAACTAATTGCTTTTGATTTAATGGCTTCTTGACGTCCAGGGCTTAAAGGATCATAGAAGCAAAAAGTGTTAAAATCCCATGGACTGAAACAATCAGTTCTTTATGGGCTGCCCTTTTATACCAACACCCTTCCGAGATGTTGCACACAAGTATATATATTCAGGCCCATCCCTCCCTTCCCCTCACAGAAATGGCATTCCATTTTATTGAGATGTAGATAAATGTGCAGGGGGAGACTATTCCATTTTTTTTCAGGCCCTTCCTTAATACTATTAAATAATAGTGTAATTAAAGGCTCCAGCAATTTGCCATCTCTTTTCACATGGAATTACTTCAGATGTCTGGCATACACACTCACCCTGTTGTTCAAAGCCATTACAGTCCATACAGTCAATAATCTGCAAATTAAAAATTCAATAAGTAGACGCATTAAAAATTGCATGGTTCCAATTCAGTCCATACTCCCAATTCAGGCTGTTTCGTGCTGGAAGGAGGTTTCTGAGAAGCAGGAGATGTGACACCGTTTCAGGATGCCTCAAACCATTCTCAGAGCACGCCCAACCACATGACGGCTGCAGAACAAGGGCTTGCTTGCAGGCTGTATTGAATCTGAAGCTGTTATATGAATAGATAACATCATAAATGGGCATAATTGGAGATTTCTCTCATAAAACCCAGCTATCCGAGTAGCTTGGCATGCTGGTGGGATTGGTGCTGAACCAAGGGCCGTGCATAAACCTAAGGGGAGGTGCACGTCTTCTTGAACTGTCAACAGCCCAACCTGTGTGTTCCCGAAGCGGGCTTCCCTCCTAGACGTGCTCCATCCAGCCTTCCTCGATCCCGGCCAGTGCAGCCAAAGGCCGTCCCCGCCCAACATCGCGCTGTGGGAGCTATTAAAGGAGGCTGAAGTTAAATCTCTGCAGTCATTTCTGTTTTTTTCTATTGTTTTGTGATTCAGCCTGTCGTTGTGGGCTTGGGGCTCCACCGCGGGGCTGCTGGCTGCCCACGGCGCCTGGGAGCGGCTCTGTAGGCAAGAGCTGCTGGCCTCCTGGAGGACGTTTCAAGCTGGCAAAGCTGTTGCTCCCCGGAACAGAAGGCCCTGGAGGTGAAGATTCTTCTGTCCGTACCAGGGTTCCCCTTCCACCCACCAGCAGTGTTATTTTCCACGGCATTATCCATCCCCACCTTTTTCCCTGGTGTGAAAGGAGCTGCTTCTCCGCAGCAACTGCGTCTCTTTTGAAGCCCTGTCAGTCTGTGCCTTTTACGCAGGAGATGCCATCAGACTGCACAGCAGGCTTGGGAAGATGTAAAGCCCCAGATGGCTCTGCCCAGCACAGACTTGACTTAACAGCAAAGTTGAAAAAAAAAACAACACCAAAGGTACCAGCTGACATTAGTTTTAATCGTGAATGATCAATGCAAAATTATTTTAGACCTTTACTCACACATGATATTAAGGGCAGTTTTATCTCTTAATTCTGATTGATCAGTGTGGTGTTACACAAATGCTTTAAATGTCTCTCTTTTATCTCTGGTGAAACCTTTATAGGGTGATTTTTTCCCCCCTCTCTCTCTGTTCTGGGGAAGGGAGAAAGACCATGACACAGGAAATTCCTTCTGATGCCGGGATTTAGGGCACAGGGGCGGTGACAGAGGGGACTGTGCACGCTTGGTGCACCCCCTGCCTGCTGGGTTCTGGTCTGTGCTGTGCAGGATGATGAGCAGATTTGGGGATGCCTGGAAAATAGATTGCATCAGTCTACTCTGCATCGTCGTCTGTCCAGGATGTGCACTCCAGGGGGAGTGAAATTTTTGGTCTGGTGGTACCGGCTGCATTTGCCAAGCAGAAGTTAGCCTGTTTATCCTGATTGTTAGAATCTGGTTTTCTGTTTAATATTTACTAATAACACCATGCACTTACAGGGCCTTCCATCCAAGCACTTGACAAACCTTAATGGAATAAGCTTCATAACACTCTGGGGAGGGAAGTGAATACCATTTTGTTTATCATGCTGAAATAGTAAGATGATGTAATTGTACCTCCCTGAGTTTATTTATTTCTTTTCTGCCATTATCTGTCTGATAAAATCCACTAACTAACAAAAAATCTATTGTTTTAGAAATCCTTCTGGTGGTTTAACTATAATATAAGATTAGTAACCAATTTAGACAGGAGCATAATTAGCGTAAATGTTTCCAGTAACTCCCTCTGATGAATGCATCAGCATTTGGGTATTCACTTGCAGGACATGAAGCTGAATAATAAAGAGGCTTTCTCTACGCAGAGCGCAGCAGTGTCTGTGAGTGGAAAAAGCCTTAACCGGGACTTCCTGAGCTTTCCCGAGACAAACTGTTGGTGAGCAGAGGCAGAGCCCCATCAAGCGTGGGTTGAGCAGGGCACCAAGAGCACATTGGTGTCCCCAGTCCCTGTAGCTTGGTGGGATGTGCTGTGGGAGGTGGGACCAGCCCCGGGACACCAAGCATTGGGTGGAAGATGGTGAGGGCATCAAGATGTCACGCTGTGGTTCCGATCGGGGGGACAAGGAGAGAACAGTGAGAAGGTTGTTACGTGCGATGGCAATGGGGAGGGCTCTGCAGGCGCTCCTCATGTAGTCAGCGCTAGGAATAAGCCAGAGAATCGCTAAAAACATTCAGAGCTTGTACAGGTGATGCATCCTGTTGATGTGAGATGGGGCAGGCAAAGAAAAAAGCTTTTCTCCAATGTGGATGCATGCTGGGCTTTAGTTAGGGGTTGGAAGATGTATCATAGCCGTGAAGCCTGTCATCTGCCCGCGGGACTGACCGTGCAGTTGCTGGGATTAAAACTGGGCCTTATGCAATAAAAAAAAGTGTTATTTTATATCAGCCTGGGACAAGACTTTATTAGTCCTAATTTGAAAGTAGTGCACTAATGGCAATATTTGTCAGATGCATTTTTGCAGTGTGAAAGCTGTTAGGAATTGTGGGAAAACAATCCAGGAAGATGATTTGGGCTTGTTTTCACATTCCAGCCCAGAGTGCCTTCTGATACAGCACAACAGCTGAAATGTATAAGGGAAACACATTTTACTTATTCTGGCTCAGAAAAGCAGCAGCAATTTGGCGAGTGGGTACACCATTCAAATCCTGGTGCGTTTTAAATGACCAGGTGTCCGCTCAGTCGCCTGCCTCGTTCTTTGTCAAAAAAGGAGCATCTCACTCACTGCAGAGTTGGTTCTGAATGACCACATGATGTATAATACCTCCCCTTCAAATCAATGCAACAGCATTTACGTTTCCTCTGATCAGACAGCGAAGGGAGACTTGTTCATGTTGAAAAGAACCCTGCTTTCCTTCCATTAACTCTGCTGAGCAGATACTGCCAATATTGTGCCATGTGGTATAGCAGTTTTGTGTTTTGGACAAATCTCCCTAACAGACTGGTGAGGTATATTCTCATCAGTTCCTGAGATTTCTGCACAGCCCCGGTGCATTGAGATAAAAATACCTTTAGGTTTGCATTTCAACAGAAATATCAGCTATCTTCTAAAACATATTTTTAAATATCCATGTATGAATGAAACTGTTGCAATAAAACATTACATCAGATAGAAAAATGTATTTTCTCCCTCCTTGTCTTTCTCTCTTTCTTATAAATGACTTTATCTGCTTCGGAGGGGAAAGCCCAGCCAGTATGCTGGACTATCTATTAATTATAGGGATTATGTTTAGACTGCTGCATTTGAGATTTAACACTGAACTAGAAATTCACGTATATTTTCATGCAAAGGAAATACCACTACTCTTAAAAGTACCTTTTTTAAATTGAAACTAAACCACCTCGATCTTTTGGTTCATTCTTAATAGTGTATCTGAAATATTTGCTGAGACCCTTTAACTTTAGTAGGCATTAGTTCAGACCCTAAATGAGGCAACTTCAGAGGTTTCTGTTGTTTGTTTTCACCAGTTTTTCTATAGTAATAATAATAGTAACAATAATAAGAATAATCACAACTGATAATCTAGGGTATACTTTAAAATACCTCTCTAGACCATTAAAAAATGCTAAGTATAATTTAGTTTGATATTTTTATGCCATCATTAGTAATTTTTACTCATTGTAAACACATTTCTGGTTGTATAAATCGGTTTAGGTTAGTATTCATTGCAGATAAAATGTATTTCCAAAGGTTTGCAGGTGTAAAAAAATTAGCAATTCTTAATAGAAACATAAATGTTATCTAGTGTTTTAGATATAATTAGAAAGTATCAGTATAAAATACCCTAGCCTTGGATTTGTTTCCCATTTCAGATAATATATTACAAGCACTCCCTAATAAATTTAGCAGTTTGAAATTGATTTATGCTGAACCTTTGTGGTATTAACATTCTTGTTTTATAATTACGAGCAAAAGGAGCATAACCTTTTCCTAATATATTGAAAAGAGAGAAGTGATGTTTCAGGAAAAATCATATGTCACCATTCTTCCTTTTTTTCCCCCTCTCTCTCTCGTTAGCCCTGCTCTCATTTATTCAGCTAACGCTGATACACAGTGACACATAGTGAAAGTAGCAAGACTGCAGCAAAACTATCTGCGTATGTCTCATTGTTGGGCAGACAACGCGTGGCCTTCTGGCACGCTACCTAAACACCGAAGGAGCATACTGAAGGAGCAGGCTTCTGGGATCTCTATTAGTAAAAATTAACGAGAACCTTCATACTCTCTGCTTTAAAATACTGACACAGACCAATAAGGCCTGATTTTAAAATACCTTGCATAGCATTGGTGTCATGTCTTTCTTTGTTTTTCAGGACCGTTTTCGAACTAATAATTCTCATGGTGAAAAATGTTAAAATGAAGTATGTTAACATAAGGGTTCTTACATTGCATTTTATCTATGAAAACTACAAAGTGCATGTTGATTTAAATTGGTTCTGATGCTGAAGAAACGCCAGATCAAAAATGTGTTTTTTTTTTTTCCTCTAGATCTGTGGGTTTTAGTCCCCTTAAATTCCCATTAATATAGTTAGAGGGGCTGACACTTAAATCCCCGAACAGCCTACGTGCAGCTGTGCTGTCTATTTAAAGGGCAGTTCCTCTCCTCGGCTCCATCCAGCCTGGCTGGGCTGTGGAGGTCTGCACAAGTGGAGCTGCAAAACAGAGCTAGTGTGTGGGATCAGAAGACAAAAGCTGGTCAGGAAATAGTTTAGAGTTGTTATTTTGTCAAAAATAAAAAAGTGCTTTTTTTTTTTTTTTTCTTCAATGCTCTTTACATCCTGAAAATCAGAGCACGGACAAGATTTTCCTCTCAACAGCAGATGGGCTTTTTGCCTTTCCTTGGCAAAGTACCACCTCCCCATCCCAAAATTATCAAAAAGCATCAGGTACCAAACAATAAAGGGAGGAGCTCTTAGAAAATGATGTTTTGTTTTTGTTTTTTTTTTTCCTAAGAGACACCCCTCTCAGCTTTGGAAAGCAGCTGCAGTTTCCAGTTGACATTAAAGGAGATATTTTCTTTACCTTACCAGGGTGCTATGTAAGGTCCTGGAAACACATAATGGTGCCTCACCCTCCCAGCCCACATCCCCTCTGCGTTTTGGGAGCTCCTGCAGAGACAGACTTTGCGCCATACATAAGGGCTCAAATCCAGAAGAGCATTTAATTCAAGTGTGTGAATAACCCCACTGAAGTAATGTGAAGTAATCATATGCTTAAAGTTAAGTGTGTGCTTAGAAGCTTTGCTAGGCAGCCTGTCCCCCTCCTCCCGATACCACCACATCACATCCACGGCAAAGAGAAGTGCTGCATCAAGGGGCATTGCCTCCAATGGCTTTTGAACTTGATCAGCTAATTTGTGCCATATCTCCTGCTGCATTAAATACGCCAAAAATACGGAAAAGAGGATTCTCGAGGTTAAAAAATACAAAATGTGAAAGACATACTACGTGAAAATTGCAAATACAATGCCATTACAAAGAAGTAATTAAAGAAATTATTAGTGCTAAAAGCAAATATGTTTTGTGTTACACAAGCATATGCCTGGGACTAGCCTACTAACAAAACTGCAAGACACAGAAACAGTGAAAATCCCTGTGCATTACTAAACTGCTAGAGTGGAAAAATTAAACGTTTTTTTCTCTGTCCACGTACAGTAGAGTCAGTTTGTTCTGAAGACCATCCTACTTTTGTTGTAATATTGTATGTTCCTTGGTTTTGTTTTTGATTGTGGTTTTTGAGAAAGCAAATGCCCTTGATACGGTTTGACAAAGGATATTGTCAAATAGATAATATACATCACATTTAGAAGCTGATAAAAGGGATACAGATTTCCCTTGCTCTGCTGCAGTGTTGATGATGCTTCAGAAAATGTAATATAAAGGGATTTTCTATCTTTTTATCATTTTTGCTATTTAAGACCACTATCAAAACCTGTTTTTGAATGAGTGTCTAGGTGTCAGGAACATGCATGATACTACCTCCTTCTCTCTCTCGCCTGTGCTGCAAGAGAAATATGCTGTGTTATGCCACAGTTTATGGACTATAGCTTATGTTTTTGAAATGCTGTTTTTTGACTACTTAATTCAGTTTTAACTGTCCATTCAATTTCAAAATATAAGCGAGTTCTGTTTACCAAATTTCTTATTGGGTGGATGTTGTGGTATATGCTGAGTATATTTATGGTTTAAAAGAATGATGATTCAGCAAACTTACTGCATAATAATCCTTACTTCATTGTTATACTGTAAGTGGTTAAAGCCAAGTGTACATGAATATATAATGTGTTCCTCCAGTTTTGTAGCATAGTAATACATTATACTGGTGAGCTACTGAGACATTTATTCCAAAGGAAATGCAGAGAGTGATTTAGAAATGCCAATAACAATAATGCAATTACAGTTGCAAAACATCTTAGTTGACCAAACAAATCTTTTCTAAATGCACCTAGAATATTTCTTTAGCACATTTAATTAAGTATATATTCAGCATATTTAGTTTAGGACCCAATTAAGCACCAAAAGCATAGAGGTATAAAATACAGCGTTGCCTTCCAGGCACTCCTGCTTAAATTCAGCAACAGTTGCATTTGGAGCTATAATACTGCTGCAAAGATGGGAAAGACAATACAAGCACAAGAGGCCATATTGTAAACTGGCACTGGTATCTACAATAATTATAGCAATCATTCAAATGTTCCAGCAGTCGATACAGCTGAACTTCAGACAGGTTGCAGCTCCTAATTTATTAATGCAATATTTTTTCTTTATGAATTTCTCAAGTCAATCTCTTACTTATATGTATGCAATTAGTTGTGTTAGATTCCCTCCAACTTTGCAGGAATGGATCTTAGTACAGTATTTACAACCGTCTTAGAGCCTCTGGTTTGTATATCAAGGTGTCAAGATGTCTCAGAGGCAAAGAGCAGAACGCATGCAGTGAAAGTGACAGTGACATGAAGTTACATCGCTCCAAACAGTAAATCATGATGCTGAGAAAGCGGAAGACATTGACAATAAGGTCTAAACAGAAGGGCACTTTGACCTACAGCGCGATACCAGATTAATGACTAGCTGATACTAACTGGCCCTATATCCAATGGCTGATAAAAAGCTGCTGGTGCTGTTTGTCCTGCTCCTGCCCCATGCAGTGTGGGTGCCCGGCACTGTGCCTGCCGAGCGGCTGCAGCGCTGCTGCTCCTCGCTCGGGTGGGCGAGGGCACCATCCAGCTTCCCCTGCAGCTGCAAGCAGGGGTCCCACACATACAGAATGACAGAGTCACAGAATGGTTGAGGTAGGTGGGAAGGGACCCCTGGAGGCCATGTGGTCCCACCCCTGCTCCAGCAGGGACACCCAGAGCAGGCTGCCCAGAGCCATGTCCAGGTGGCTTTTGAAGATCTCCAAGGAGGAGGCTCCACAACCTCTCTGGGCAACCTGTGCCACTGCTCGGTCACCCACAGCACAGAAGGGCTCCCTGATGATTAGATGGAACCTTTTGTGTTCCAGTTTGTGCCCATTGCCTCTTGTCCCATCTCTGGGCACCACTGAAAAGAGCCTGGCTCCGTCCTCTTTGCACCATTCAGGTATTCGTACACATTGATAAATCCCCCCGAGCCTTTGCTCACAGGAGAGGTTCTCCAGTCCATCACCTCCTGGCCTTTCACTGGGCTCTCTCCAGTATGTCTGTGTCTCTCTTGCACTGCTCTGCCAGCTACGAGGCAATGTTCCTATGTTCCTATCAGCAGTTTCCAAGGCGTTTGCACATCTGCCAGGAGGTCACTTGTCTCCTCCTGCAAGGAGAAGTAGCGCTGCGTAATCGTCGCTGCCTGGGCTGCCCTCGCGCGTGGCGCTGTGTTCCCATAGGGCGCTCCTTGGATGTGCGGGTTTTCACAGCTTCATCTTCCCTTACATAGCTGTGGCTATTAAAGCTATCAGTTCTCTCACACTGTCCTTGATCTGGTATAAAACTTTACATCGGGGTTATAGAAACAAGGTGTCTTTGTGGCTGGGAACGCCTGCTGCAGTAAGTACCATTTAGTACTGACGTGAGGGTTATTGCTTGAGTACTGCATCTTGCAATGATATCTTGTATGAGTACAATAATTTATGTGTGTTTTTAGGATTGCCATATGGTACATTTCTCTGAGATTTTTTCGTCTCTGTCTGATGGTCCCTGTTACACCAGCTTTTAAACCCCGGTGTATGCTTGAGGTTTAGGTTAGGCAAACAATGGAAAAATGCTAAAAGGAAAAATCTCTGAATGCCTCGTAAAGGATTTCTTGCCCTTGAAAAATGGATAGTCTGTCCTTTAACCTTGTGGCACCTCTTCAAGCTGTCAGTCATACACTGAACATCTGAGACTTGTGAAGTATGATACGGAGTAACAAAATGGTATTGGCTTGTTCAAAATGGTGAGTATTGGATTAATCTCTTGAAGTATGTTGATAACAGATGGAATAAAAGATCACATGGCACAGCTCACATAGACTAAGGTTAACCCCAATGTCCTGGTCAGTGTCCCTTTTCTTGTTTAATGCCATTGCTAATTAACTGGCACAAGTGTTTGCAGCCTTCTGTGGGATGTTGCTGAAAGCCTGCTGACTGCTGGCGTGCCCGGAGGCAATCCCTACCTGCACTGCAGCACTCCGGTTTGGCTTAGTGGTGTGCTGTGGGCCGTTACCAACGGGGGTGGAGGAGGAATTGCTGCAAATGCTGTCACATTTAGGCATTTCTTATGGGTCGCTGTGTCTGCTCGCATGTGGGAGGTTCGGTTGGCTCATTGGGAAGTTAGTGAGCTGCTTCGCCTGTGGTCTCTGTGCCCCCTTGTCCAGCAGCAGCAGCAGAACTGGTCACATCAAGCTGACTTAGGTACAGAGGTGCTGGTCTGCTCCCCAAGTACAGACATAGACGTTTCGCATTTCATGCAGGTGTTTATCGGGGCTTGAAAGAGAAACTGTGGCACGGGGCCCTTCCTTTGGTGTACACAGGAGGGTGATATTTCATGGGAAGTGCAGCTGTGGTTTAATTGCATTAAGTTGCACGGTAAACTTTTTCATCTGAAGTTACATTTAGGTTCAGGGTGAAATGAGTTTCTTCCTTTCTTCCCTTTTCTTCCTAAATTAAGAAATAATTTTACCTTTTACTATGCAATATAGTGTTCCAGCTTCCTGTCTTTGTTTGTCTAAATACCTCCTTTTTGATATATTTATGTCTTTCATTTGAGTCAATAAAGGCCAAATACATTTATGATTCTATGCATCTAAGAGTAACAGCAGCATCCTATAAGTATGTCCCATACCCGTTCTGCTCATGCTATTTCCATGGCATATTTGACGATGAGACCCCATCAGAAATACTATGCAGAATTCAGGTCAGCTGTATGCACAAATGATAAATTCAGTTTGGAGGAGGTGCAGAGAATGGCAGCTGAGAAGATCAGAGGACTGGGGAGCCTATCTTTTGAGAAGGGACTAAAAGATCTTGGCTGGGGCAGCCTAGCAAAACAAAGGCAGGGAGAGGATATGATTGTTTACCATAAATACTTCAGAGGGATAAACACCAGGGAGGGAAAGGGCTGTTCAAGCTACGAGACAATGTTGACACAAGAACAAATAGGTGTAAACTAGCCACGAGCAAGGGTAGGCTGAAAATGAGAGGAAGAAAATTGGACCACAAAAAGGGTGAGATTCAGGAAGAGCCTGTAACTGAGGGCAGCAGGGGAAAATAACTCCCGGTGGCTGGTGATGGCTTTATACACGGGACTGCACCGCATTGGAGCTGGTGGCACCAGGGGCCTGGATTTGACGGCTGAGAAGATCATTTCCATTCCCGAGTCCCTCTAGTCCTGTTCAGTGCAAGGTTTGTCGTGTACAGATATGCTGGCAGGGCTCCTTTCCCTCTCTCCCATCTAAGAGGGGTAGATACCAGGCTGTGACTTGCTTTTCTCTCTGAGCATCGCGCTGCTGAATTAGAATCAGCAGGACTTAAAAGAAGATCCAGGGATAAATAATGCTGTGATCTTTTCAGAGGATGTTTTATTTTCGTCTGTATTTCCTTCCTCACGTGTATGATGCAGGGAGATTTTGCTCCTTTGTACGCCAATGTTATTTTCTGTCAGCTTTTTGACATGCAAAATTAGGAAAGAAATTGTCCTAGCATTAAAGTAGAGACCCAGGGACTGGGAAATACTCCTGCTCTCTACGTGTAGCAGTACAAGGCTATTCTTCAACCTGAAGGGACTATAGAAGGCAACACATTATATTGGCAATTGTTGCAGGGAACGCTGCATCGTCTGGCAAGAGGCTCAGCTTGATGTGGACAAAAAGTGAATTTCTCCTTTGTGCCTACATCCTTAGCTCCCTCATGATGAAAATAGAACCTGCTTTTATCTTCCTGAGGCTGACGGAAAGATACCGCGCAGACTGCAAGTCAGCAGTTGCCCACACAATTGTTTGGCAAAATCTATTTTTAAAAGTCCATAAATTCCCCAACTAGACAAACTGGGATCTAACAAAAAAATATAGTCACTAATGCACTATCCTTTTAAAGAAAGACAATACTCTCCCCTCTCCTCCGTCTCTCTTGGGGAAAACCTGCATATTTTAAAATGGAAATGCGAAGTGCCTCTGAAGAAAACCTCCTCACGACAGGCCGGATCCTGCCCCTCGGCTCCGGCGTCTGAAGCGCTCTGCTCGTGGACCCGTCGGTGGCGCTGGGCCTGAGCGCGTGGGGAGATGCTCCGCGGGGCCAGAAGGGCGCGGGACCAGCGCGGGCCCCGCAGCGGCACCTCTGCAGCGCGCGTGCGAGCGAGCTCCGGGGAGCGCGGCAGCGCAGCTGGAGGCGCGAACGTGGAAATCGGGTTAAGCCTCTCGTTGGCTCCCTTTCCGCTGCGCATAGCCTTCCTTCCCTGCTCGCTCAAGGGAGCGACGTGGGAAGCTTTTGCTGACTGTGGAGTCAGCCTCGTCGTTTTTTTCACTTGTTAAAGTTACAAACTCAGAATGAGTTGAAATGGCCTAGCCCTCGCACCGTTCAAAAAAGCCTTAAAGATGTAAGAACGTGCTGTACACATGAGTCACCTGCACTAAGTACCCTTTAAAAATATAGCCCTGGGCTTTGATGTACAGGCTTGTATTATTTTTCCTATATTTTAAATCATTCATAAGTGGTTTTCAGGCTGACCTGCTGGTCTTTTATGCAGAAAATTGTACAGATTACCTGAAGTGAAGCTGTAGTGCAGAAGTTTATTTAACTGTGTAGCTTTACTTTTAAGGATTTCATTTATGAAAGGGTTATTTGTGCATGAATGAGCTTGCACTCCAAACATAAATTGTTTATGTAAATACTCAAATCTTACTGTAAATCTTCAGTGAGGAAGCCTCCTTTTTGAATTAACGCCCCCCCCCCAAAACAGCTAAAACCAACAGCCCGAAATGAGAAGTGATTATGATAGAATTATGGTTTTCAACGTGTATTATTATATGTGCCTACATTTAGATTCCCAAAGGGACCAATTTACTAATATTAAGTATTCTTGCAATAAATGGGATGTGGTAAAGAGAGAGCTGCACATCTTTCTTAAAAAAAAAATACAACAACCTTAGAGTTGAATTTCAAATGAATAATAGTACCATTGGAGTTCCAAATGAGTGGGACTTTTTCCTAAACCTCTTATTAATTAGAAATTATCATAAGGCAAAATATCTGCATTAATTTGCCAAAGGCAGAATAAAGATTGGTGTATTGCAGTACTCACAAACTTATTCTGGTGGTGCTGCAATGCACAAAACTTCTAATAAATTGGGAAAAATGATGAATTTGACAACAGGCAATTAATGCTAATCTTTCCCTTTGCAGGGGTACATTTTATGCTGGTGTTGTAAGAGCAGAATTATTAGCTCTTCTACTTCACTTTCAGCAGTACTGCATGCAGCATTCTGCAGTATGTTGTAGTAGTCTGTAAAATGCCTCCTCAAAACAATGCTTGTGGTTCACAAATGGCAGGAAGCTGAATCTGGGGATAATCCTGTAGACTGCAGACAGAGTAAGACTGCTTGGCTACTTTTGCCGTTCCCTTTGTAAACTCATTGTCTTCAGCAATGAGAAGATGCTTTTAGAATAGGTTGTATTGTGCTCTTGAGCAGCTCATTGTTGTGAGCCTGAAATTTGGATGGATGTGATTCATTTACTAAGGAAAAGAGCTAAACACTGAAGCAAATGGCATTTTTTATAAAGCTAATTATTCTAATTTTTCTTCGTAGATAATGAAAATCATGTTAAAATATTGTAGAAAAAAATACCTATAATTTCTTTTGGTTATAGCAGTGTCCAGTTAGAAAATTCCTGTTGTTTTGAATAGCCAGTGCATGTAATACAGCATGGGACACATTCAGAGTATTTGTAACAGTCTCTGGGTGCAGAGCTGAGACATATCATAAAAGTAAATATCTTAATGTGTCTGTATGCATTGTGAGTGAGGATTTCATTTTTAAAAGTCCCTGTTGTTCCTATTTTTAATTTCTGAGCTGCTTCCTATTGGAATAGACCCAGGCACATGGGACACTATAATAATATCTAGGCATTGAATATTTGTAACTTTGGTTTAATTTCTATTGCCAGTTCAATTCAGTTGGCAGACAAAAAGATAAGCATGCGTAGGTATCAGAATGTCTTTTTCCTTCCTTCCTTCCTTCCTCTTTCTCTCATTTTTTCTCTCCTTCTTTCTCTCCCTTCTTTCTCTTTCTCTCTCTCTTTCTTCCTTGGGTTTGAAGTGTTTGAGGTGTGAAGTATTTAGTAAACAAATACTCGTAACCAGGTCACATTTTTTCTTTGTGTATATGTAGATACAACTGCATAAAGACACGTAACTGTGTGAGTTAACACATACGTGCTGAGTGACAAAACACAGTGCTTCCTGACCTGTGAGACAGAGGATTACCAGCAGAGAATAGCCTTATTGTTAGGAGTGGAGGTTAAGGAGCTGGTTTAGCATTATTGTCATGCTCTATCTTGAAATTAATTTCAAAACTAATTATAGTGTTTGCTTCTACTATGCCTTTCCTCACTCATGAATCTCGCTGCATACCTTTTGTGCGTTTATAGATGTATATACATTCACATATGCGTTTTTCCTTTTCCTATCCCACCAAAAACCTGCACCGAAAGGCAAGTCCCCTGCACTAGATGGGAGCGTCAATATGCCAAAGGCCCGATGACACTTGTGTACTGCTTACATCTCTGGTTTCAGTAGCAGAAACAATAGCTGTTCACATTTGCTTGTGTAACTTTATATGCCTCGGTAAAGCAGTTGCTTGTGTTGTCTTGTCTTGTATGTCTGACATGGAAAGATTCACATATTGCTCTACTCCCATCATGCGATAGACACTGGGCTCCAAATCGAGGCCCAAAGAGCTGAGCTGGGCCCAGAGGATCTTGGCATGGACACTGAGAAGAGGAAATTGCCTGTAGCAGGCTGGAAAGAAGGATAAAGTCTAGATGAGATTTCAGATGATGTTGCTTGGTTACTGGAATGCTTGCAGGTTTTTGAGTATATGCAAGTATATGTACAAGTTTGCATGAGCCTAAACAGGCACACAAGTACCCTGTGGGGTGTTTTTGGTAATTTCCACAGTGTTCAAGACACCATGGTATGTCCACAGGTTTCAGCCAACATCCTGTTGGATTCTGATGTTTAAAGTCCAGTGGCAAGCTCCATGTAGGACCATAGCAGTTTCTACTGGGGCAATGGGAAGCCAGAGATAGTCCTTAGACAGGAACCTTCTTTAAGTCCAAGTAGTCCCTTAGACCACAAGCCTCTTGGAGGAATACTCCAGGCATGAGTTTTTCAGTGAGGAAGCAGGAAGATTTTAAAGGTGGAAGATGCAGGCACAGCCCATTAGGTCTCCCTAGATGAGTAGTTCTCCTCACAGTGCACTGAAGTGACTGAGAATGGAGGTTTCTGTAGCAAATCAGAGAGTTTCTCTGCCAGCAGCTAAATCCCATATGGGAGCATCAGCTGCACTTCCAGACAGGAGCAGAGTCCTGCGGCTGCTGGAGAGATAGTGTTAGTTCCAGCCTTAAGATTGCTGAAGCTCCCCACAGGGCTTTCCAGCCATGAATAAATCTGTTATTCCCTGACACAAACTGCTGAAGCTGGGTCTTCCCCATCTGCACAGTGCCCCTTTTTCCCCTGAACAGAAATAAGGCATCTCTTGCCTTCCAGAGCTCCTATGGTTCAAGCAGGAGCTGGTATTTTCCATTGGATTAGGTTCTGTGAGCTTGGCATATTCTTTTTACCATACTTTGCTCTGCAGAACTGCAGAGGAGATGGGGGACATTTCTTCCACCTGGACTTGGTGTACGTATAGTAGGGTCCAGGATTGTTTGTTGAGTTTTCACCCGCAATGTTAGTTCGCATTTGTTAGCACTCTATCATTTGTGCTGCATCTTAAAAATCACTGCAGTGCTGGCTGTGAAGGTGCCCCATAGACGTTGATACTGCAATTTTTAAGGAGCAAAGATCATTACATTTTTAAATGTTCATTTAGGATTCTGATTTAAAGCCAGAAAAAAAAAAAAAAAAAAAAAAAATCCAAGTTAAAGCAGGAATAGTTCCATGCTAGAATAGCTGCAAATAGTAAATCATACATTTAGTTACATTTGATTGAGAGAGTTTATTGCTCATGTGAGCAAAATGTCTGGCCCCAGGCACTGTGCGGGTAGTTACTGCGCAAGCATGCCACCTGCAGCCATGCCAGCATACCCAAACCCCCTGGTACCACAGCATTCACTGTCCTGAATAGGAATTGGAGGTCATGCCAGATTGTGTTGCAGTGCAGTGAAGTGGACTAGAAAGAGGCCACCCACCTCATTTGCACTTGTGACTTACAGTAATCGGTGCTTGAATGTCAGTGCGCGGTGATAAAAGGCTAATTTACTAAACCCCAGTGCTGTGCGCACCCTCTTTCTGCACGTGTAGTGGAGATCATAGTCTGCAAGATTACCCATGGTACTGGGGCCTCTGATAGCCTGAGCCTTCATGTTATTTTTACATCTTTTTTTTTTTTTTTTTTCTAATTTAATCTTGTATGCTCCAGTTGAGCTACATTAGTGGATTAGAATACAGTATGATCTTAGGAGAATTCCACTACAATAGATAGATAGTTGGATGGACGGACAGACAGATGCAAGTTTAAAGCACAAGAGGATTTGCATATTTAGTTCTGCTTTACAGCCTCCTTTAGAGAGTGGGATTAATGATCTGCTAAATTATCACAGTTGAGAGTCTTCAGCATTAGTGTGAATGCGTATCCTGCTAGAGCTAGTTTTACAACTTTTCCAGAGATGTTTACAAATCTTACTGGGAGGAGGGGGTGGGTGGGATCTGATTGTTGATAAAGCAGCTGGTGACTAAAGGAGAAAGGAGAAAAATCAGAAAATCGTCCCTTTTCTGGCACGTCTAAGAGCCTTTCCATCACCCAGTGCCTGCATTTACAGCGTGAGAAGGAAGAGTGGTCTCCAAGGACTGTTTGCTTTTTGAGTACCCAAGATGCTATGTTAAGCACTTACTGCAAGTTGGCTTAGAGGAATGTCTTCCAAAAGCATTTATTTGGAAAGGGAAAAACAGCTCGTGAAGGCGACTGAACTTCAGATGCCTGACACACCTTTTGGTCCCTGATTTTAAAACAGTGTGCTTGAGCAATGTGTGCCGCAGTAGAGCTCGACTCTGAACCAGAGGATAGGGGGCAAATGCCACTACTGGCTGAGCCAGCACCAGCCTCATAAACTTCCCTTTGATCTAGCCATTAAGGGAAAGAACATTACTTGGCATATTTCTTGGTTACACATATTGCATTCTTTGGTGCCATTAAATAATAATGAATAATAAATGGCATAGTTTGGAACGAAATTCTGCACAGCTCAGTAAGAGGAGAGGGCTAACATCATACCTTCAGCATCTCATAGAGGAAGATGTGAGTGCATTCTAGAGCCCTGTCTAGGACTAGAGGTCTTAAAAAAGCAGGGAGTGGTTTCCATCCATTTAACTGTTACATAATACCGGTTTTCACAAGGGTCAATAGAAGAGAAAGTAGGCTCAGACTGCAGGTAGGTAGGAAAAAAGGGTGCTGGCTGCTGAGATGACACTTGGTAGTCTCCCCACCGTATCCAGGTTATATACTAGAGCTAATTCTTCACAGGAGCAATGCAGGAATGTAGGCTACCCAATTTTACGAACCAAATTTATGCTCCAAGATTTATCCCGCTTAAATTAAGGACTGAAGAACATCGTTGTTTTCAGTTCCCTATGCAGTGGAAGGAACAATACGGATACTTCCACAGAGTGATTCAAGATTTAATTGAGCCAAGAGGCATTTATTTACATCCACTGACTGCAGGCAATCCAGCTTCTTTGTCAGTCTTGCTGTGTGCACCCCTTTCCTCCCTAAGTATAATGTGATACCCAGAGCAGGTATTAATATAATACCCAAGAGACCTACAAGTGCCGGAGAAGGAACATCTTCGTGAGAAACAGATTATCATTCTTGGCACGCCAGGGCCTGATCCAGCCCCTGAAGGTGGCAGGAGCCTCTCCAGCCTCTTCAGGCCAGCTCTGGGTGCGCAGCCTGGGCAGCCGGTCCCAGCTGGCCGACGGCGGACGAGCACCAACACTTGCCCCTTCTCTCCCTTTCGTTGTGAAAGCCCTAGCTTCGCTCGACTTGTTTGACCCTGTCCTTTTTGGCTTAACAGGGGGCTGATACAGGGAAGTGTTCGGTGCAGAATGGCAGTTTGACATTGCAGAGATGAATGTTAGCTGCGCACTTAATAACATTCAAAATCAAAATCTCTTCCTGAGGGTGCAAAATGTACTGTTTTAGGAGGTAGACATGGGGTGTGCTGCAGTTGATAAGGACAGAAGTAATTCAGGAATAAAAAGCAAAATATTTTTTGTCACTGTTTTTCCATTTTCTTTTAACTTCTCTCTAATGCTTTCTCTTTCAGATTTTTTGCCTTTGATTCGTTTGTTTTACTTCTTTTCCTTTGACCCCCTTCCTTCACACAGCAGTCCCTTTCTATATTTCCTTTTCCTCTCCCTGCCCTCTGCCCAAGCCGATACCCTGCACTGGCCTTGCAGAGCTCTCCTTTTTCCTTGGCTGTCCCGCTGTCCCCCTCGCGGTCTCGTCCCTCTGGAGCTTGGGCAGGATGCATAGTACCTGTCAAGAAGGATGTCTTCACATCTAGTGTAGCTCTGCAACAGACTTCCCTTCTTCTCCTGTTCAAACAGGACATTTCTACCATTTCCCTGGTTTGCTCATGGACAGCTGCTGAGCTGTGTTCAATGTTATCAATTATTTGTTTTTTTTTTTCTTTTTAACATCCTGGCACCCCAGGGCACCACTGTGCTTGAAACTTTGCACCCACAAACTAAACAGACAGATCCCGTGTCTAAAGAAATGGAGCCTAAAACAACAGAGGGCTGTATCAAGAGACTGTGTTGGCTCCCTGTCAGCCGGCCTGGCCTCTGGGCGCAGGAGACGAAGGAGATGGCTCCCTGTGTGTCTGGGTCCGGCCGTAAGGCACCTTGTGAGGGGGTTCAGACACCTGTGGTTGGAGCTCTTGATTTTTCTTGTGCTTTCACTTTTTTTTTGCTGTCTCTCAGTGCGCGTACCGGCCAGCTCTGTCCCTTTTTTTTAGCATTGATTTCACACACCCATTTCTCTGTTTCCCTTTTAATCTTTCCTCCTTTTGACCCCGTGCTTTCTCTCCGGCCCAGTGTTTGCTCTCGCTGCTGAGAGGCTTTGCAGCCCTTCTGCTTGGCCCCAGTTCTGTTCCCCTCGGGGTGCCCTGCAGCCAGCGGCCTCTTCGCCCCTCGCCCCTCTCCTCGCTCTCTGGCCTTGCCCGGCCTAGCTCGCACGTGCCCACCGAGCGGGGCCCGGCAGCAAACGCCGCACGAAAAGCAAGAGTCACCCTGAATGCCCCCGCCAGCAGAAGTGTTTCCTTCACCCCGGGGGCTGGCTGGTGTTAAAAAAAACCCGAGGGGACCCCTGGCAGCTCCAGGCAAGCGCCCCGTAACAGCCGCGCGCGCTGTCCCGGGGTAAAGCTATGTAAGCCAAAGTTCAGGTGAAGGGCAGCAGCGTAGCCAGAAAGTCATGTGGCTCTCATGTTGGTTAGTATGTCACTTTGAACAGCTCTTATCTGATATTATTATGACTAACCCAGTGCTGACAGCATGGAACAGATTACAGGAGCCATGTGATGATTATTTAAGGCATCACTGGGTATAACGTGCGTCTGGCATTAACCCCTTCGGCCAGGCTGACTCGGTTTGCAAATGACGCCCGTGGAAGGCACCCTGCTGAGGGCTGAGCTTACCTTGCTTTACACGTTTCAGATGAGACTATTTTTTAATTATTCAGGCGTTTTAACCTGGCCCTACAGTTCAGAGCAGATCTGTGGGCTATGACTGCTTTTATATTCAGCTAACTTTCCTTTCTCCTTTTTTTTTTAAAAAAAAAATTAAAGTATCAGTGGTGACAGGTGCACATATTTTGTATTTCTTGTGGCAGCACGTGCCAATAAAATTCAGAAGCCTTTTTGTTTTGTTATGGTTGATCTTTAAAGTTATTGAGAGCGGCACTGAAGTCATAGCTGGTAAAATAGACTTCACTGTTCTGCATAAATGTCAGCAGCGAGAAGGCGATACTTTCCAAGAGGTAACGATTTACACATTGAGCAGGAACGCAACGCGAGCACACATATTGTACCCTTTAAACAGGCTGACACCTGCACAGGGCATTTTGAAGAACAATGCCAAAAATGCAGTGTTATATAAAGCGCGATAGCGGCAGTGACTGTTACGCTGTTCTGGCAGATGTGTGAAATGCAGTGCACCGCGGTATTGGGCAGCGGCCTGAGCAGCCGGCGAGCGGTGGTGGTAACCGTCTGTCAGCGCGATCTGCCGGGGGCAGGTTCGGGGGTATCCGTTAGGTAACGTCAAAGGTGTGAAGAATTTAAGCTCCGCTCCTGGAAACGCTCGTCACATGAGTAACTTTACTCGTGTGAGTAATCCTGCTCACCGCTCCCGGGGCGGCTGGCGCAGGCGCCCGGGGCTCACGTTACACCCGGCACTGCCGCAGCTGAAGGTGATGAGGGCCGTGGCTCGCTTCCCCAAAGCGCGTGCGGCCGCGTGGGGAGGAAGAGGAGGTGTGGGGGTGTGCCTGGCAGGACCAGGCCACGCACGGTGAATAAGCTGGCATACCTTTAGTCTCGCCTGTGCGCGGAGGTTTGAAGCATCCCCTCGCCTTGGCCGAGCGTGTTTGCAGCGTGGTTTCATCTCCTGCCAGCACCGGGACCGGCTGGGTCTGAGACTAAACATGAGGGATTTTGTGTTGGGAGGGAGGGGGGAGAGCCTGTGAGAAGCAGTGAGAAAGTTTAGGCACTCGGATCAGCTTTCCTGTGTGCAACTGGGAAATGCTGGAGTGTGAAATCAACATTATCGGGCGTGTTAAAGCCTTTCCCCGGGTGGCTGAAGCCAGTGGATGTTGTGCCACTGGTGTGTTGGGAAGTGGAAGAAAGCCCAAAAGAAAGATGTGGTATGAGGGAGAATTCATGCCCCTTTC
Organism: Anseranas semipalmata; assembly: GCA_013399115.1. Classification (NCBI taxonomy): domain Eukaryota; kingdom Metazoa; phylum Chordata; class Aves; order Anseriformes; family Anseranatidae; genus Anseranas; species Anseranas semipalmata. The sequence goes on from VXAA01005302.1 coordinate 1,240,835, forward strand.
CTGACCCTTTCTGCACTACTGTATTTCTCTTCCTCCTATGTCTGCAAAACCCGAGCCTCAGAAAAAAAAAAAAANGAGGAAAAAAAAAAAAAAAAAGAGGGAGAAAGGTTGAAAAGGGAAGTCTGGAGCAGGAAACCTGCAGTTAATATAAACCCCTCCCTCCATTTTAAACTCCTAGCCAACCCCATCCGCAGTCGGAAGGATTAAGGACTACAAAATATGGTCGAGACTAATTACAAGTGAGACTCAAAAGGCCCGGAAGGTTTTGGAAAGGGGCTCAAAAATCCCTCAGAAGCGGCCCTGAGAACTCTTTGTTTAAATTAAAAAAAAAAAAAGGAAACAAAAGAGAAGCAAAAAACCCCTTGGTTCTACAATAGCAACAGCACACGTGCAAGTGAGTGTCTTGGAAAAAAGCGTCCTTGTGAGATCGGCATCACTTCCTGGGGGGCAGGCTGTGACACCGCAAGGGTGTCCCTGCTGGGGTGGGACTTCACTCCTCGCCCAGCAAAACTGCAAAAGGCAGAACCACAGGGACAGGAAACGAGAACAGCTAGTCCAACTGCATAATAGTAGTATAGTAATAGTAATAGTAGTGATTCATTGTGAGTTTTGGTGGGTACTCGAGCTGGGTTCTCAATGCATTCAGTAACTGTAGTCAGTTCAGCCTGCATATGTGTATCATCGTTGCTCCATCTGTAAAACATGAATGATAAATTGCTAACGCGCAGATCTGTGATGAGCTCAGATCATTAATATTTTGCATTGCTTGGAGATCCTTGATTAGAAAGTGCACAGAAGGCTAAAACATTACTTTCTTCTTTTCTTGAGCTGAATTACTCATGTTCTGAAAAACCTATTTTCTGCAGAGGCTTTATGAAATGTTTGTCCTAATGCTCATTTATCGTGAGTGGCACTGATGGAATGTGTTCTGGTGTGAAGCAGATGTATCTATTTAATAGTTTACTTTGATGGCTCCTTTAAGACGTTTCATAATCTTTATATTTTACCATTGAGTTTGGAGTTTTATGCTCCTTTAGCAGGTGCATTACCTTGATCAGATGTTTTCATTTTAAACTATTGACTTATGAGCACATGACCTGCAGAGATTGATGTGCAGCAAATTGATTCTTTTTAAAAGATTTATTCTTATATACTGTTTTTATTTAGTGTTCGAGTTCACTAGAAAACATAAATGGTTGATAATCATTAGTAAAAATGAAAGTGCCTCACAGCTAAAACCTTTGTTTCCCTTAGTTTAAAAACACAGCTGTAAGAACAGGAATACACATAGGAAAATCCAATCTAAAATCAGACAGAGGTTAGTTTTCTGAGTGAACATTTAACAAAAACAGCTTTTTACACATTTCTTTGCCACTCACAGCCACTATTGTTTTTGTGCTCTTTTATTGTTCAGAGGGTTCAAGCTATTTGAAAAGGATGTGTACAAAGATTACCTTAAAATGACTCATTGTAAAAGCTCCCTACCTGATGAATTTGTACTATCGGAACCAACATCCATTTTAACAGAATCCACTAAAAAAGCTCAATCTGTCCAGCATGTGAGAAAGAATGCAGCAGCCTAGTCCTGCCATGAAAATAGCTTGTGTAATCAGCGGAATATAAATGGCAACAGCATCTTGTACTCCCTTTTATGATGGTGGAAAGAGCAGGAATTCAGTGGGCAGCCATATGACCAGGTCCTGCATGACTGAGAAGCTCCCATTTTTGCATTGTGCTGTAGCACAGCACCTCATGTATCCAGGAGGAGGTAAATTGTTCCCATGCCTTGTGACCAGAATCTGTCTGAAGGAAGAAGCAGAATAAAGGACCATTATTTTAGCAAAGGCATTAGAAATCTGTGCAACTGCTGGAAGCATTAATTAACAAAATATTTTCTCATAATGGCTAGCATCCTTCTGAAAATAAGAGTGGGGAAGCTGCTTGAAATAAAAAACTGCACGTATGTCTGAGTAGCTTATAGTTTTAAAGCACAGCCTATGCAGACAGGAGAGGCAAGGACATGGCAATTACTGAAGGTTTAATACAAGGATAAATTTAAAGCAAGTTTATCCCACGTGTGAGCCTCCTACATGATTTCTGTGTTGATGCCAATATGGGTGGTGTTGGTTACAGCCCGGTTGGAGTCCAGTCTACGTTGCTGCATGAAACGAGTGTGATGGGGTCAGGTCAGTCCTCTCTGAGTGATAGTCCAGATCATAAAGCTACTGTAAATGATTCAGCATGGTTTAGTATTATTTTCAGCCAGTGCCCAGGAGAGGCCAGGACTGAGCTAGCATTAAGAATGAATTGTCCATGCTTCCTGCTCTTGTATAACTGCGGGTTGAGGTCACAGAGAAGTACAATAGGAAAATGAGTGTTGCCTCCTTCTGCTATGTAGAATGTTTGTCTTCCATAAGTAAGGGTTGTGAACCAGAGTGGAGGCCTTGGACTAGGGCTACCGATGTATTTGGTTTTCAGAAAGCACCTCAGGGCTTCCCAGAGGAACTGAGTTAGAATTCTGCATGTTGCCAGGAATTTTAAGGAAGCTACTAAATACCTTTGATTTCTACAGTAACCAGGGACATTTCCCCCATTTTTGGTAAGTGACTGGCGTATCGAGTTTGCATCTTTTATTTCCAAACGGATCGAATGTGTTAACTTAAAGCCAGCATTTCAGTTGCAAACAGGTTGTTCCTGCAATTGGTGGCCATTGGGATTTTTGCCAGGCTTACTGCTTGGTTCTTCTTTGAACTCTTAGTAAGGCTTCTTTGCAACATTATTTTTTTTAAGTTGTTGTTTGAGGTCTGACCAAATTGCCATTTTCTTCTATTGTAAGCTTCAAAAGGGTCTGAATAAGTTACTGATATAGATACCTAGGTAATTTTAATGCGATTGTAAAAGGTTACAATAAGGCATACTGGGATGCAGGACTTCAGGAAGGGACAGACCAGAAGGAGAGAGAAAATTCACAAAAAAGCAGAACTTGTAATTCCTAATTATCTCAACTCTGCTTTTTTAGCAGCTACATTTAGGCTGGACTGATAGCTGTATGATTACTCCATTTCATTGAGTAACAAACTTGAATATTGTGGAGTTTTACTTATGTGCAAATGAAAACGTAAAGCAGAGCTCTGTGTGTTTCAGACTTGGCTAGTGAGTCCAGCCAAGAAGAGATGGAAACTCTGCCAAGCGCTTTTTCAATGAAGAGTTTTCTTGAAGTTTTAGGAAGGGAAGATCAGAGCATTGCAGACAAAATCGCTGATTCCTCCTCAAGGCACTACTCCCTTCCCTGTGTTTAGGACCATCCTGCAAATGAAGGCTGGGCTTCTGGCAAAGCCCTTCAGTGGCTGTGGCTGTGAGCGCTGCCCACACGCAGGGACCATTTGACTTGGAACCGATGTTAAGCAAAATCTGTTGAATTTCGTTGTTGTGTTTTTAGGAGTTTTGAGACTTTGATGTTCCACATTGTTGCGAATGGGTGATTTCAGTTCCTGGGTGGCAGGAAGCTCCAGGTGGAAAGCTCAGGGGTGTTCATTTAGCTGTCTCATGATGGAGCTTATACTATCAGATATAACGGCATGGTAGTGCAGGGCCCACACTTGCCTCATAGAAATGTCAATATCTTTTTATCTTTTTTTTTTTTTTTGCAGTTTTTTACCAACTACATTGTCCTTCCAAGTAAGAATGTGCTCCTGTGCTTACAGACTGTTCTCTGCTTTAGGACGGTACAATCCCATTGTTTCAGAGGGGACTGTGCCCTAAACGGGTAGAAAAAACATTTGTTTCTGGTTTGGGTCTTTTTTGCACTCCTATATATAAAGAAATTCCATGAAAAGCCCATAGAGATGGAGTTCATTATGTTAATCCCATCTCTAAAAATGCTCCTGTGCTTAGGGCCTTTGTTGTCAATAAAATGTCAAACAATGGCACGTAGAGCATGTTGTTCAGACTTCAAAATGCCGCAGCTGGATGACTGTGATGTGTTTTCTACACAAGAGCTGAGAAATATGGGAGGGTTTGATATCGGGTGCAAGCCCAAGTGTTAATACTGAAAACTGAAGCAAAAAACCTTACAAAGAGTTTTCTTCAGCGTATTTGTAAATATTGGTTGTCATTCTTCATACTTTGAAAGACCTCTGGTCACACCTCATATTCAGCACCCTCCAGTTTACTCAGGAAAGCTAGTATACTAGTTTGTGTTCTCCGGCAGGCAATATCTTTCCAAGGGTTATTGCCAATGTACAGTCTAATAGTTTCAAAGAAGGGCAAAATCTAAAAAATTGGGACCTTTTGGTGCTATAACATAGTTATAGCCATTAATTTATCACACTTTTGATAGTATGGGGCCAGGTAAAATACCAGAAGGAAAATTGCCCTTATAATACCAAGAAGAGGGATTTTTCTTCAGCACTGACTTGTTTATGAAATTGTGGATTTTTTATTGTAAAAGACCCAACACTTGTTGGCCACTTCAGGTCTTGTATGAAGCTCTAGCTTAATCCATGACCACAGCACTGTCATCTCCAGGCAGTTTTCACACTGGTTTCAGTGACTGGGTTGCAGGCATACAGGCATATTACTATTCTTCATATATATATGCTATTATTATATATTCATGTGATTTCCTGTGGTCTTGCCACTATACCTGACTGGGTCGAGTACAGGCGGCTTTGCAGGGAAGCCTTCGATGTGTGCCTTCGGCACAGAGGGCATGTGCTCCGCTCTGCAACTCGATCCACTTGTCCCTGGAGTAGCTTCGTTAGGCTTCATGTAATTACGGTTGATGTCTCTCAAAAAATGTTACATGTTATATGTTCCTCTTTGACACCTTGTGATGGGGTGTCTTTCAACAAATCACCATATGCAAAGAAAAGGTTGGAAATGCAAAGGAAAGGTTGCAGCTGGAAAATTAATTTTATTTGTATTTAGCCAGGTGTGGGTATTAAGAGACAACTAAAATCTGGCATGATAAATCCTCTTCCAGGAAAAAAATCTGTTAGTATCTGCATTCTGGGTTTCTCTTGTCTCCCAGACTCTTATTTTGTTGTTTCACTGAGCATGCTGGTGCTGCCAGGTTCCTTGCAGCCATTCTCATTTTGTTTGCTTCTGGTTTCTGTGCTGATTCAGTAGCTACAGTAACGTTCCTTCCCTCCCTCCTTGCCTCCTTCCTTCCTTCCTTCCCTCTCTCTTTCCTTCTTCTCCTTCTCTAAAATGGGGGCAGACAACCTGAAAAATAGTTTCATCAGCACATAAAAAAGCAACCAGCTCTGCATGTAGTAATTCAGGGACAAACTCTTTTATCAAAACTCATTTTTATCTATGTGGGGCATTTTATGTGTAATACCAGCAGAGATGCTCTCTTTCTGCGGGGTTTCTGGATGTTGCAGGCAGCTCCGAAATACCCCGCGTCTCTAGAAAAGTCCTTCTTCACTTGGAAGAGGATCTGGGTTTGGCATGGGGTGCCGGGGCTGTTGTCAGGGCTCGGGTCTGTGGCATGGTCTGCTGGGCTAAGTTAGGCAGCGGCGCGGGACTTTCTAAGAGTAGGTATGAGGATGAAGAGGTGCTACTTTTGCACAGGGCTCTTGTGACTCTCCTGACATTTCTACTTGGAAGAATCCCCTTTTTAAGGGCGAGAAATAGTTCAGTTTGTCTGCTTGGCCCTCAGTGATATGTTCCTACCTCGCACTAATGCCAGTCGTATCAGATCGTTCTAATTATAAACGTGACAGCTCTGAGAATTTGGATTTAAAAATCCTGTTTTTTTCGTGTCGTATGTTGCAACTCCAGAACAGAAAAGTTGCTGGTAGACTTCAGCAGGTTATTACGCGGGGCTTTAGCCACAAAACCACCTAGTCCACACCTGGACTGGAGCCAGGGAGTGCATCTGCTATATATCTCAAAGAGAAAAACGAAAGTGTCCTGTGCTCTGAGATTGGTATCAGCAGGATCCCCTGTTTCCAGCCATGCACATTTGCTCTAAGTCATGAAATTAATTAATGGAGAAATTTTCTTGTAAAATAGAGCAGCAGTTCTGATTTACATGACTTCTGTGCATTTGCAACTATTTTTCCCCCTATGGCTAGAGCCGCATTCACCGGTTTGGTTCCAAGAAACGAACCGGCGTGCGCGTCTCGAGCAGCGACCTCAGGGCCCCAGTCCCTGGGCACACTTGGCCGCTCCCTCCTCTTCATGCCCGTGCACCGACAGGGATGCCCCCCTCTCGGTGCCGTCCCCCCCGGCCGGGCCGCTGGAGCCCCCCCGGTCGCAGCAGTGAATCAGCGCTCCTGGCAGCCTCCTCCCTGCCGCCCCGCGGCGCCCAGACCACTCCTGGTCTCGCTCGCTGCCCGGGAGCGGGACGCGGCCCTCCAGGCAGGGCTTCTCCGGCAGCTTTTCGAGATAGGGAATGCTGGAGCAGAAACCTGCGCTGGCTTCGGCTTCGGCTTCGTTTGGTAGGAGAGGCTTTTCGCTGGCAGCGAGGCGGGAGATGTTTGCTGCCTCGTTTGGAGCGCCGTGTGGGCATTCGGGTAGTTTATAATAGGAGTAATAAATATGCTGAGGAAGAAAAGAAATAGAAACTGGACATGCACCCGTCTCTGCAGATTTTGTGAAACTCTGAAATAACTGCAAAAAATAAACAAAACTCCCATAAACACACGAGCTCTCTCCCCTCTCCCAGCTTGTTTGCAAATCCTTTTGTAGCTCCTGTTACCTGCAGAAGGAAGGGAGCTAAGTGATTTCATGTGTTTATTTCATTACAGGGAAGATTTTCAAAGCCAGAAAGGCCTCTCACTCCACGTAACCCCCCGAGAAGATGCTCGCTTTCTCCCTGTGCCTTTGGAAATCTCCCCCGAATTATTTATATCTTCCCCGGTGTGGCAATACACAGCGAGAGGGTGTTTGTAGACCCTTTACGTTGAACGAATAATACTTGAAACCACAACTAATCTCATTGAGCTATTTGGTGAATAAGGTGTTATTGAATTAAAGGCTCAGAGCGTGGCCCACAGGAAAGGATAAGTCCTGCTCCCACTGGAATCTGTGGTAAGACTGTTGTTAATAGGGTTGGGAAGGGCAGGATCAGGCTCTGGGTTTTGCTTTGAATGCATTTTTTTTAAATAGTGAGAGAAATGAAAGTAGTTTGCTTCCAAAAAAAAAGTTTTCATGTAAGCAGGACAGTAGCAATACACAGCAGGATTCTGAGGTCCTGAACTATGTTGTGGGTGGTTCATTGCTGAATGCTTTTTCTCCGCTTATTTGAGGAGCAGATCTGAACTCAAATCTCTGCTCAGATCCTCTGTGTGTGTTTTCATTTGTGGTTCTCTAGGCATTGTTTTCCTTAACTTCCATTGGTTTAAACAGTTAAATAACTGAAGGAACTGGGACTGTCTGGTATTGCTCCTCTTCATCAGACAATTGGCGCTTTGCAGGCCTAATATGCAATATGTTGATTACTGCTTTTGTTACATTAAGGAGTTTATTTTTACCATACGCCAAAGCTCCTGTAGATTAGTCTCCTGCATGCAGTTCATTAGATGTCTTGGATGAGGTTTTCAATGTCAACCTTGCCTCTACTTGAGAAATGAGTCCTGCAGCAAATCATGACACGAGGTTTGCGTGTGACCTCTGTCATCTCGAGTGAGACACTGGGGACCTCCAGGGTTCAAAGCATGAGCTCCTGGTGTTGGCTCCAAAGCTCCTGAGGTGGTGTTGAACAGACTCGCTCCTTCTGTAGGTCAGGCACGGAGCACCCTCCAGCATGCATACGCTGATGGGCGGATCGGCACCCATCTCGGGTGGCAGCTGTGTGTTGTGCCGAAGGGTTCTGGCCTCTCCTGTGCACCACCTGCATGGTGCTGAAGACTGCATGCCGGTGTTGGCCCATGGAGAGGTGTGTGCACATAAATGGAGTCTGTATTTTCAAAAGTGATCCATTGTCTTGGGGATTAATGAGAAACTTGATCGTCCGGTTACTGTCTGCAACCGTATACCCTGTGAATGCACCAAGTACCCCGCGTCCAGTGCTGTGGGTTTGTGCTTTTTAAGGTGATGGTTGTGGAGAGGATTACCTGATTTTTTCTGTTTACTTTATTAAGCCAATTAGAAATGTTCAAGACTAGGTGTTTTTTCAGGTCTTATGATCCCATTAGTTAAACAGTGGAGGGATGAGTGAAGAAAGAAAACAGGCTACAGAAAAAGCTGTGTAAATAAGATACAATAACTAACTTTTGGTCTGGTAGCATCTCGCTGAGCAGTCAGATTATTGACTGCCCAGCCAGTTCTGCTGATACGACCAACATAAATTCATCTCTGCTGCTCTTTTACTGATGCTAATGCCAAAGAACCAGAGGAGCTCTAGGAAAAGAGAGTTGGATCCAATTCTGGTCCATGAATCACATATCGAATTGTCAGGAAAGGAACAAATTCTGCCCCAATTGCCTCTATAACTATGATAGGTTGTACTCGTGTGTCTCAGGGCAGAATATGGTCTGAAATGAAATAGATGAGGTCAAAATCTGTTTTCATTGATCACAGAGAAGGCAGTGAAGCTGTAGAGGCAAATGTGACAGCAAAATATTGTCAGCAAGGCCATTTCTCTTGCCAGTGATGCATCATGGCAGAAAGAAGGCTGCTTGATTTGCCACTTTCATGATGTGTTGGTAGGGTGGATAAAAAAATAATCTTTCCATAAGCGAGCGAATTGAACTGAAGGTAAGACATAATGATTGACACTGGATTGCAAGCTGCCATTTATATAGAGTCTTTTTTGAATGAGAAGAAAAAAAACATTTGAGGGGCATTTTGTTTTTGTTGGGGAAAACTTTAATTTTTTTTTTTTTTACTTATATTTTAAAGTCTTGCAGAAGGGAGACAAGGAATGTGATTCCATGAATAATCTTCTTTTATTCCATCATATATCCTGCAGCCCATTCCATAAAGATGACAATAATAAAAAAGCAAGGGACGCAATATGAGAAACAACTTTCTGTTAGGGAGGATGGCTTTATAGAATAGATACTGAAGCAGCAAAGAACTGAAAGTGGTTTCTGAGAAGTGTTGACCTCCTTTCGTGCCACTTACTGTGAATTAAAGCTGTGAGTGAGAACTAGTTTGGGCATGTGGTACAGCACTTACAGCAACTGCTGCCAAGGAACAAGATTTGTGTTTCTAAGGAAATGCAACAAAAGAAAATGGTTTAAGAGGCAGGGGCTGTCACTGCGTAAAAAAAAATAAAAGCATCTACGTACAGATAGGGAGGAAGGGCTGAGGTGGGTTATTTTATGCGCAGGTTAGTGTATGTGTGAATTCTAGCAATGCGAGATTCAAAATCAAACAACTGCGGGTTGTTTGAGGGAGGGTGTAGCATATCTAACACTGTTGGAGTTTACAAAGTCAAGCTGGCTAAAATCGGTTGTGACCTGCTCTGGGCATGTGATTGACTTGTTTGTCATTCTTACGGGCATTATTTTTAACAGTGACCTGCTATAGGTTAAGGGATACATTTAAAGCAAGGGAACTTGTTTTTCTGTGGCTTCTTGGCACTCCTTTCTTAGCAGACCAAAAGGCAAAAAACTTCAGTACTTCTGAACCAACGCTGGCCAACAGTATCACTTACCCTACCTTTTGGGTTATAAATATCTTAGGACATGACATCCACTCACTGATTTGTAGCAAAGATGTTATGAGAATTGTTCATGCACTGAAGTTTCATTAAGGGATGAAAACCATAGCAAAACACCGAGCAAAAAATATTGCTATATTTATACAGTGTCTTAACTCCTTTTTTTTCCCCTCCTGGGTTGGAAAGGAAACCACCTGTCTCCTTGGCTGGTGTCAGGCTGCTCCCTTGGGACACAGTGCAATTGGAAGGCGCATGATACTGTACATATTTACACCAAGCCCCTATCTGATTGAGATTGGGCTACGAGACCCGTGAGTTCACAAGTTTCTTCATCATACTCTCATGCATTAAACATGTGTTTGAACTCTGGCTTGGAAGCCGTGTGATCTTATGATAGACGTATTTATGTAATAGTTAAATGAATGATCATGTGCTATCCAGCTCCTTTTCCATGCAAATGCAGAGGAAATTGAATATTATAATATTTCAGTGAGATGTCCTCAATAACAAATTACTGTTTAAAATAACCAATATTTGTATGTATATCAATTGCCTAGCAGTTATTTTTGTCTGCTATTTGCATGATATGGAAGAGACTTTTTCTAGCAAACGTTTTAAGCTACTTGGTGCTGCTTTCCTTTTGGAACGATCACAAGGGTGCACATTTAGGGATGTATTTTCCATCTGTTTTTTTGAAGCTGGCAAAGCACATAATTTGGAATAGAAAAGAAGAAGTCTGAAAGTACCCAGATTTGAACTAGTCTGCGTTTGAGCCATTCTAGGAATTCTTACTCTGTAGCAGTTGGCAGAAACGCGGGACTAGACTGTGCCCTTGGGTGCAATATACAGCCACCGCTCGAGGCCAGCGGGACAGGGGCACAAAAGGAGCCCTGGGAATGTTACTGCTCTGGTACCGAAGGCACAGCCTGCAGTGGTCAGGGGGACTCTGTCCTGGGTGCGGAGGCAAGATTGCGATGGGTCATCCTCAGCGTCCTTCTGCGAAGTCCCGGGCTTGCGCATCTCTTCATGAAATCTAGAGTGAAGTGCCTGCCAGAGGGACCTCCCGGGTCTTTGGTGCAGTGGTGGGCACGGGGGTGGCAGCGCGGGATAAGGAGAAACTGGCCATCCCTATCCTAGAAACTGAGAAGTTACAACTAGAAAGGAATTCTTGGGCCATCTATTTCATCCTCATGTGCTAGCACCATTTTTTTTTTGTATACTAAACCACTCAGTGTTGTAATATATGATTGATATTAATTAGGTTTCTGCAAAGTACTGCACTCCTCAACTTGAACTGAACCAGAAATAAATATATGGCCATATATTAACATTTTATTAGTTGAGAAGAAGAATAGGATGAAGGCACCTATGTGAAATCCAAAGTATGAGCTTCAGATTGAATTAATGCCAGCAGTGCCTTGAGATTAATTTGGTTACTATGGGTACAGAATAAGAAATAGTATACCATAATGTAGCTATGTTTACTGATTCATTTCTGGCATTAAAAACTAAAGCCACATTATATATGCAACAACAGTCTTTTCTTCCTTGGAAGAAGAAGGTGGGTACATTTTAGTAATTAAAGTGAATGTTGCCCTCTGAAAAGTGCCAGTACTCTACTGGAAGAAAAGCTGTGATTCTTTTACAGGATCTGCCCCATCACAAGCAGCAGAGCTGCAATATACCAGAAGAGAGTTTAGGAAAGAGAGAGAGCCAGAGACGGAGGAAATAGTACCACCTGAGGAAGCTTCTAGTCTTCCGCAGCTTCTTGTTAAATCTCTCCTGTAACACGGTAACATCTGTTCCATAGACCATTCAGCTGTATTGGTCAAATGTCAGTTTTCCAGCTTCTTCGTATCTCATCAGTATGTAAGAGATGGAATGAGTTTTGCATCTTAAGATGTTGAAAGCTGGGTAATAATAAAATAATTCAATGGAAATACCATATATTCAGAAAGCAATTATTTTAAGGGGTTTCAGTTTTGACATGGCTAGATTAAGTATGAAGCTTTCTGTTTTTTATACTTGCTGTCAGGAATGTTGTTAAATACTGATACCACCTCCTAAGAGAACAACTTTTAAATACCAAAATGAAAAGGATAAGCATTAAATATTTTGGTAGATATATTGTGCCATAATGTCTACTGCCTTGTTCTCAATACAAAGCACAGTAGGGCTTAATTAAAAAGTGATTGTACGATCTATCACGAACCTGCATTAGGGATATGGATGCCAAGAAAATTAAGTTGAATAGGTGGTGATAATGAAATCGATATTTTATTGAATAGTTTTTATTCCTATGCCTTTGTTTGCTATTCTTGCCTCCCTGTCAGCAGGTAAGACATTTTTCCATCCAAAATTCTTTGAAAGAACTCATTTAGTCTGTTGCTTCTTTGTTTCATTGTGTGATCAGTGTAGGTTATTTTGTTCATTTTTTGACAGAGCAAAACCTCTTGATAAACTTCTGACTCTGTTGGAGTGGAGCATGACAGTAAACAAGAACAAGTCCTTCCGAGCTTGTTGCTGGGAGTAGCTGGCTAACAACGGGTACAAGGGTGATTTTCTATTTCATGTAAGCAAAAGTTGCAGTCACTAAAAGCCTCCAGGGCAGCCCACAACCTGGTTTAGTACGGATTTCTCCTGTACCAACACATGGTGTAGCTTCAGAACCTGATAAGCAGAGTGTTTAGCAGTAGCAAACATGAAAATATATTCACTGAAGTATAATACCCAGTGAAGAAAATATACCATAAAAATAAGTGTTTGTATGGCCTGGGCCAGAATCACCCTTGTTACAACTTCATCAACTTAAATGCTATTGATTTTTTAGGTACCACTGACCTGAAGTTGCTTGGATTGTGCTTGGGATGAATTTGACCTATGCTGTTAAGGCCAAACAGAATCACAATTTAGAAAGTGCAATGCAAAGAAATAGCTACCGCGTATTCCACCGGGTTGTAACTCTACACCCGTCAGTCAGAGCTCGGGGCACTGTTGGAAAGCCTCATCTTTAAATGGTTAGGAGTGTGTCCGCCAGCACTGCAGCGAACAATGAGACAAAAGATCGCATTGTTCCCCTTCATGTTTTAAGAGGGCTATGTTGCAAAACAGACAGCGTGCTTTCCTGAGCAGAGTTCCCGGGTCAGCCAGCACAGCTTCGTTTTCACGTCCTCCCATACGAAGTGCGGTATCGCCGGTGTTTGTGGTAAACTCAAACAGCACCGCAAAAAGGAAAAGCTGCTTCTGATGATCCTGCTGCACGTCCTGACCGAACACGTGTCACGTATCGCAACGCACTGTGCGTCGCGACTAGCGGCTCCTCTCGTGCCTCGGCGTAGTGTGCAACATGGGGCAACATGCTCGAGGAGGAGACAAGCACAGCACAAGGCTCTGAAAGCCATGACAGGCACTGAAAGCTTGCATTTCTGGTATGCAGCAGTATAGATATTTGAAAGGTTAGGTTCTGTCTATTTTTAGGTAGCCTTCACATTGGGACTGATCTAAAAATGAAGGTGATATAAAAATTGCACGTGTCTCTCCTGGTTTGTCAGAGATTTTTGACAAAATGCATAAAAAAGCCCGTTCTCTGAATCGGAGCGATTTTTTCTGAAGTAAAGCTGTGCCTCTTATTTAGAAGAGGAGCCTTTATATTCTTGATTAAAATGCCAGTACCGTCTATTTCACTCTCAGATCAGCATTTTCAGATTTTAGCAAAGTTAAAGAAATATGACTTTCCACTTATTGTTTGGGAAGATTTATTCACTTGTGTAAATGAATTTTAAAAAATTGGCAAGGCCTTTTATCTCATATAAAATAAATCTGAAGATAAATGATCTTTTCCGCTAACATCACCTATCATTAAAGTGGCTAAATGAAAATCAAAATGCGTTGCTATTTAGTGCCTGCTCTCCTTTTACGGGAGATGAGATTGAACATGTTTACTGGGCAGGAATTGTCAGCAAGGCTTCGATTTATAGCATTGTCCAGGATACAAATTAACAACATACAAATTAACAACTGCCGTGTGTTTCCCCCACTCTACTTTAAATGTGGTAGCCCAGTCCCCCCAACGTCTACGTCTCCGGTTTGCTTTGCAAACACCTATCCTGCCTTAAAGAAAATCTGCAAGCAATGTGATATTGTATTGTGTTGAGCTGAAGCGCAAACATTTTTCCATGTCTTTATAGGCAGGACTGCATGTGAGAATGAAACAGCTGGAGGTCTACCTCCCCAAAACCCCAGGGGAGGTGTCACAGTCATTCCTCCATTGTATGCGATCTTGGTTTAATAAATTGGTAATAATATGATGATGAAGTGCTCTTTGGTGTTTGGTTGCTGGTTTTTCAGAGTTTTTTTGCTTAGCTACTCTTAACATAAATTAAAATAATCTTCCATTCAGACAGTTTCCTATTTTTGCTTAGTTCTTTGTTCCTCAGAGAGGACGGGTGAGCCTGTAATGGACAGAAGGGAGAAGGTACACTCAGGTGAGGTCTCTGTTTTAGTGGGACTGCTACACTGATGCTTTTGCTTAAACACGTTGCCCTGCCTTGCCATTCTGCATGTGGAGTTCGACAGAGCAGAGACTACAAATAACGTTTAATTGTGTCAGATTGTCAGGGAATTTTATGATGGTAGAGATCCATCAGGGATAAACATAAAAGCAGCAAACTTGCCTTATCTGTTGATTGGCATAAAGTAATGAAAGTACAGCCATAGCTCTTTTTGGGAAGAGGAGGTACTCACCACTTATAAAATAATGATGAGACTAACCAGTGCCCCAGGGCAAAGGATGTTCAGCAAATAGTAAATTTCTCAGGAACAAAGATATCCAAAATGGTGATAGCAGATGCAATCTCAGCACTTCATCCCTGCTCCATTCACAGGGAAAAGCTGGGGAAGCCTGAGCAGTATCAAAATAAAAAACAGGGGAAATGTGTGGAAGAGTTTCTGCTTTTAACTGTCTTGGTCCCATCTTCTGTGATAAGGTCTGATTCAAAGCCTCCCTAAATCCACTTAAAAATTCCCATTGCCTTCCAGTGGATTTGGAGCACTGACCGGTTCCAGCCTCTTTAACCCCTCTATATTACTGAGTTTTCTTGTGCAGGTAGGCAGGCAAGTGATCGGGATAAAATAATTAAACGAAATTAAATTAAATTGAAATAGTAATTCAGACCAAACCTTTCTATTGCTAGTATTTCTCCCATTCTGGTCCGTCCCATTTCCCATTCTCCCATCTCTTTACTGGTTTGTTTGGCAAAGGTGGAAGAACTGACAAATTTCTCGTCAAAAGCATCGCTGGCAGAGGGTTAGCCTCCAAAGGTTTACAACTGCATTTGGAACAGCTAATAACCCCTGGGCTAAATGCTTATCTGCCTTTATTTCAGTTGTCTGAACTGGGGATGGAGGCAGCATGACATCTCTTGCCATTTGTGCAACTTTTTTAGATTAATAATGCAGCTCCAAGAAAAATGAATAATTGGACTTTTGAGCACAGAGTGGAACCACGAAACCTATAGGGATTCCTCTAGCACTAGTCACTAGTTTGCATATTGCAAGTTAACTGCGATTCATGAAGAGTTCCGGCTAAAAATAACTGCTGGGCTCAACGTTGGCTGGCAGGAACCACTAGTTAAGAGGTCAAGTGAAGCTGATCCTTCAGGAGCACTGGCTGTTGCAGTGAGGTGACCCCATCTCCTCTTGGCCTGTCCTTGACTGACTTGGGAAAACGGGGTGCAGGGCCGGTGGGAAGCCGGGGCAGGCGACATGTGCTGTGCTCCGGGACTGCCAGAGGCCAAGCAGCGCGGTGCCCACCCTGGTGCCGGGCCCTGGTACCCACCTACAGCCTGCTCCATAGGAGCTCACCTTCCTTCGCAGCCCGGCGTGACCCAGAGAAAGGGTTTCTTAGCTCATGAGCAGAGATTTTTTATTTTTTTTAAAAGCTCCAGTTCTTTTGAGTAATATCTTCATTTTATTTTGTTTGCCTAAGATTGTAGGAGAGTGTATCTGTGGCCTGTGTTGGTAAAACCCGATCAGATGACTACCGTTCAGAATTATTTCCACATTATACTTTGTTTTAATATGAAAAATGCCAAGAGCTAGGCCCAAGAAAAAAGGCTGAGTCAGTTCCACTGAGCTCTGTCTGAAGAAAGTCTTATTTGAAGATGAGAGATGTGTTGGTACGGCTGTCTGTCATCTCTAGTTTATTAAAAAAAATTGCTAGGAGGCACTAAAGCTGTCCACTGCCTTTCCCTCTGTTCCTTCACTCAAAGGTGCTTCATTCACATCGACTTTACCATAGCAGTTTTGTGTAAAACAAGATTTGATTTCAGAGTATTTAAAGGTTAGCGTTCTCTCCAGTGCTGTGCTGCTCCACTGCAATCGCTTTCCCAGCCATTTCAGGGAACAGATCAGAGATGTTATGAAAGTGCGTGAATTTTTTCTTCCATTTTTTCTTCCAGCGCACCGTGAAGTGGAGCTGGCAGGGAGCGTGCTCTCCTGCACCGCGGCAGGCAGGACACCGCAGCTCCCCTTCAGCTGGGACATCTCCGTTCAGTGGCTGAACGGCCACCTGGCAAAACAAGCCCCAGATGTAGTTCGACAGCTGGATGGCAGTCTCAGCAAGTCACTTCAGAGAGCAGTTTAGATGGTATCGTTGGAACAGCCTTTTGGCTCCCAGCAAATTGCTCAAGGGAATCTTTCACGTGCCCTAGGGTATCGCGTCCACGGTGATTGTTCCTGGGATTGTCCTACAGATCCCTCTCAGAAAAAATGAGATTGGTTTTAACGATGAACAAGTTGGGAAACAAGCTCCAGGACAATACTTCAGGTGCCCAAAGGGAAATGGTGCGAGGTGGATGGTAATAGGGGTAACAAGAAGAATCCGGGTGGGGTTTTCCAGGGCCTTCATCCCTGAAGCTTTCACAAGCTCTGCCCTTTGTGGCTGGAGCTGAAGAAGACAATTGCCCGTCCCCTGAAGGAATGTGTGAGCATCCCAGGTAGGCAGGGAGGGCTTTTGGTCTCTTCCCAGGGACTTGAAAGCATGGGAGGAAAAGGGAAAAAAAAAAGAACTTGATGATTTCTCTTGTTTCAGGGAAATCTCAGCGGTGAGGTGAGTAAAGGAGAGATGATGAAAATCTGCACCAGTCTGCGATTTTGGTGTGGTCCTTCCTGCACGAGTAGGAGGCTCTGCCAATGTGCAAGGAGTTGCAAAGCAGGAATTTGTCTCCTTTGCTTGCCCGGGTTTCTGCCCTCAGACTGCACCAAGGCTCCCCAGGAAACTGATGGGTTTTCCTGGCTCCGTTTCTCAAACATATAGGGGCAATAAATTTAAATGTAGATTCTCTTTTACAGATTAGTCTCTCTGGGAAACAGTAACACCCGAGTGAAAGACATTGTTCATGCTGCTTTTAACAGGCCTGACAAGCTGGATTTTCCTGCAAATCATAGAAAATGTGGGTGCTGGAGAACATATGCTCCAAATGTTGGGGGAAACAAGTGATAAATGTATTTTTTATGTAATCAGCTGGAGTGGCTTTGTTTTTCTTGTTTTAATAATGAGTAAGTGAAATACGCTTGTGAAGAGGGAAGTGCTCGGGGAGGTATGAGAAGATTTAGGAAGATTTCTTTCAGTCATTACCTATGCTCCTGCACTTCAGCACTCCTGGAAGGTTTTACAAGCGCTGAGTTATAAAGAGTTGTATGTGGTTAACACTGATAATCAGCTGATCTGCATGAATAGTGAATATTCGCAGTCGGGGCCATTCGCATGGGAACAAGCAAGCGATTTCCATTGGCATTCAGCACTGTTTATTTGAGCCCTCAGTATGTGGAGGCAGATGTGGCAAAATTCACCCTGGTGTCAGTAATGTCAGTAACGCATCACTGTTCGGAGAAAGTTATTTTGGACTCTGTAGTATACCGCTACGCAGACAGCAGCCCGTGGCCCAGAGCTCAGCCAGCAATTAATTTGGCCCAGATCTCTGGAGCCTTTCAGAGAGCTGGTACAGAGCACCGTCGTGGTTTCTCTCTGTACAAAAAAAACAAAAAAAAAAAACAAAAAAAAAAAAAAAAAAAAACTGCCCTAGCAAAGCTGGAGAGGGCACACTGCCTTATTCCGTTGTAAACTTATTGCACCAATGAACCCAGAAGTTCAAGGAGTTTTTATGCTGGCTTATGCTACTGGCTGCGTATTCTGGGTAGGATGGACTGGATAAATAAGGAAAAGAAGCTGAGAAGGAGAAAAAAAAAACCAAAAACAAATAGGATAGAAGTGGAACAGAGAGAACAGAATGGAAAACAAATACAAAAGGACTGTGGAAAAAATAAGAATAAAGTTGCACAGAAGGAAGATTTCTCATAAAAAATTAATAGGGTACATATACTTTATATAGAATACCATTCACACCAGCACACCTTTGGAGTGCAGTTTTGCCTTTTATATACACCATTGGCTTATCTTCTGCTATAAGGGCGAGAGTGGAGGGTTGAGTGGAGTGGGTTAAACTGCTGGGGGAACTGGTGTGCAAACCTCTGCTTGCTGAACTCCAGCACTATTTTTTAATTCAAGTTTGATTGCCCTTACTCCACTGGAAAAGCAGCCAACTTTGCTGAAAATCAGCAGGCACCATAGTCTGGAAGCAAAGGAAGAGACTTGGTCAGTGTAGTGATGAAGGGACTCGGTTTTGGATTTCAGAATCGGGGACTGCAAGCTTCTCTGAGATATCTAAATTACAGGGAATAAAAACATCACCGCAGTTGGAAAAAAAAGTGGATGAAAGCGGGTGAAAGAATAAAAGAAAGAGACAGAATGAATGCTGAATCCAGGAACAAGGCAAGGACAGAGGGCTTGAAGACTTTGGTCCTTGAATCCTCTTCCCTGTTGTTGCCAGGAGCCATACCTTCCAATCTTGTTCAAACATATATCAGGCTTTGGGAATTTGTGCCCAAATGCAGTTGGAAGGCTCACCAGTACATTCCTGAATTATGTCCCTTGAAGAAGAGGCAAAACTTGGGAATTGCTGAGACTAGGTATGGAGTAACCTGAAGAGAGGGAAATGGGGTGAAGGTGGAGGATCTGACAACAGACGTTTCGACAGAACAGGTTGGGTCAAACGGACCCGCACACTTCACCAGCCACAAGAGGGTTTTCATGGTATGTGTTTGTTACGGAACAAAATCGTGTGTGCGTACTCAGATATTGCCCCAGAAAAGACGTTTGTGCAATTCTTTCATGTTGTCAAAACACTGGGCAAGAGTATTGCTAAAGCTGCTGGGGACTTTTCAGAAGACAAGGTTTCTTTTCAGGAGGGTAGCTTAGGTGCTGGCTGCGTTTCACAGGCTTCATTTACATGTGCCGAGGCTGCGCACTTTCCAAACTACAAGCCCATTGCAACTGCCTTCCTCTCTTTCCTCCTGTTAGATGCACTGTGCTCAAAAACCCCACCACATTAGAACATGAAAAAAGGTCCTAGAGAGTAACTTTGTACCGTGCCTTGGGTCGGACAGTGTGGTTAAAAATAAATGAATTCCTCCCAAGCGATGGGGAACCCTTGTTTAAACCTTGTGGTCTTTTGTAGCTCGAGTCGTGCTTGGCATCCCTTCCAGGTGACGCTGGCACTGCCAGCAAAGTTCAGGCCGTGACGTGGCCGGGGCCGCAGGACGGCTCTGGAGGACGCGGTTGTTATTGCACATTGCTTGCACCGCCGGCCGCGTACCAAGAAAGTTCTCCCATCTCTAGCGCTTGTACGGCGAGAGCACCGCTAAGGTTATGGTTTATATTTATCAGTTAGCTTGCTAATTTGAAGGGAAAGCAGTGAAGTGGAAATGTAGAAAATAGAAACAACATGAGCAGGTCAAAATACCCAAAACAGCAATATAAAATGTTCCAGTGTAAATACATTTCTATAAAAGGTGTGAATGAAACTTCAAAAAAAAAAAAAAAGATGATGGATTCGGCACAGTCAATGAACACAATTATAAGTAGGTATTGAAGGAGAATATTCCACCAACCATGGATCCACAGATAATAATTAATAAGAACCGACTGCACTTCAGGCAGGCAGGTGCCCGGCATTATTTCACAGCTGACTGTTCGGAGGGTAGAGGTACTCACCTTTGCCCCAGATCTTAATAATTTACTGCAGTTTTATCATTAAATCAGCATATAATTGGGAAGGAAATTAGGTTTTTTTCGTCGCGAGAGCAAAGCAATACCGTTAATTTAATCATTCATAGGAAAGGCTTTCTGTAGTCGTTCGGTATTTTGCTGTGGCTTTTTTTAATTAAGTAAAGTAAAAACAATGCCATTTTTGTCATCTGTGCTTGGTGAAAATATGACAGTGTGATGTGATTTGCAACTTAAGCACGAGCGGGGAAAACTGGCAATAATGAATTACAAGGGAACACAAATAAGCTGAGAATATATCTGAGACTAACAACAATTTCCGAAGTTTTTAATATCTGTGGGAAAAAGGCTATTTCAAGAACTGTGCTTCTTTTTATTTATTTTTTCTCTCAGCAAAACCGCCATAGCCTGGTATAATAATTGAATTCATTTAGCCCGTAGAATGCTCAAGTTTGCAAACAACAATGAAAATGAATATTTCATGACAAGGAGGATGATCAATTATAGTTTGGTGACTTTGACTGGTAGCCCAGCAGGACGGATCCAGTGCTTACATTTTTACAAGACTTTTGAACCCAGCTAATTAAAAAAATACAACTTCAGAAAACAAGGAGGCAGGTGGGGCTGGTTAAACAAGACCTTTATTTATTTTTTTTTCCTGATGTGGGAAGTGTTTTGCAGTTGTATTTGGTACCTCGGGTTTGTTATGTGTTCAGTGGATAGTGCCACCATAAACCAGTTGCACCTGCAGCAGCCCCTGTTGTCTCGGCGAGAGAGCTGCGAAGGGCTCAAACCAAGACGCCCTCCTGTTAATGGCATGTCCGTGTTTTCACATGACAAGAGCTTTTTTTTCCTGTTTCCAATGAGAAAACGCTCGGCCCAGGTCAGAGGGGTTGGTGCGCGGTGTCTGTGCAGAGACGCGCCCGGAGGCGACGCAGACGCACCGGTGCTCGTAGGAAATGCAGGCAGGAGCCCGCGCGGTTCTGGGCAGGACGGTGGCACTTGCGTGTAAGAGCACTGGTTTCGTGCGCCGAGACACAGAAATGATTAAGGAGCAGCTGAGAAATGCTGTAATTTAGCTGGAAATGGGATCGGGCTCCCTCGCTGTCGCAGGTGAGATAACTGCAGGAATGGCTTTTATTGGTGCTTGCTCCAGCCCTGGGAAACATTTTTTTGTTTGTTTTGCCATCATGTTTGCTGGTGGAAAAACTAACTCTGGTTGCAATTATCAATGAGAAATTAACTTTGCCAGGTGTAAAATCCCCAAGTGAAAAAAATGCCACAACATACTGTAACTTTTTGCCGAACTCTGGGATCGCATCTCCAGATTAAAGGGGGCCGCGGGGAAAGGCTAGAGGCTATTCAGAGCCCACGTGCTGCAGCTCGGCTCCGAGTTTCTTTACTTTATCATAAATACAGCTCCGTCCATTGTTTGTTTTGGCCAAAAAAAAAAAAAAAAAAGGCAAAAAACTCCCCAC
>VXAA01005302.1:1263328-1328505 GCA_013399115.1 Anseranas semipalmata
AAAAAAAAAAAAAGGCAAGCAGCTCCCTGGTAATCTCTGGAGTCTAAAGTGAGGTGTGAGGATTTCTGCACGTTTGCATTCGGCAAAACGGAGCGTTACCTGAAAGTTCGGGCAACTTGGGAAGCCGGGCAAACTTTCTGTGGACCCCGTCGAGAGGAAGCCAGCACACAGACCTGCTGGAAGGAGCTAACCCTCTGGCTGCAAGCTTGGAATAAGTGCTTAAAATGCTCCCCTCAGGCAACAGGGGAGGGAGAAAAAGGTTACATGTGATGCTTTTTAAATAAGATGTCCATGCCACGCAGAGATACCCATCTAAAGTAAAAACGTTTCGGTGTTCTCCAGTGTATTTTTCCTATCTGGTGGAGCGTGCATGCGGGTCCTTAAGTCTTTTTGTCGTGTTTTAAATATTTGCAGCTTGCCATTGTATCCACTGATTTCTGTTTGCATATTGTAATTGCTCTTATCTTGTTTTGATTTCTTGGTAAAGTGGAATAGATATGGATAATTCATATGTCCTGTAGCTATTATGAGTCAAGGCTGTAAGTGGATGACTTTCTGGCTCCAAAGTCCTAATTGTTTCTGAGTAGCTGGAGTATCCTGTGGGTTGTTGTCTGGCTTGTAGCATGGGTCTCAGCTGCTGGAGCTTCATTTTTCCATCATGTATTATTCCTACTGCTGCTAGGAGCTGATTGAGGAACCAGTTATATGGAAATATTGAAGATTTATTTTAATCACTAGAGTTCCTGCAGTAATTTCAAGCTAGTAACAGAATGGGTAATTTATGTCAATGACTTCTTCGTAGTGCGGAGGGAAAAAAAAAAAAGGGTTGATCTTAATATTAATTGTGCGGCGGATGGATTAACTGTTGGTAGGATTTTACCAACGTGCTCCTGCACTGCACTTCGTGGAGCAGCACAGAGTGCCTGCCTGCTGTGCTGGCTCTGGGGATCACCTTTACCCATCTCAGATATTGCAGGCGGCAGGTACCGGAGGCAGCCTTCGTTTTTTGAATCATTAATGTTTGCTGCCAACGTAAAAGGCATTATATTCTCGCTCACATAATGACAGGATGGCGTGCTGCTTAATAAAGGCCTGCATCGCTGTAGCTGATCAGCGTCCCCAGTGTTTCACAGTTTAATGAAGGTGATGTACAGTAAGGTTGCGACGATTGATAGGGAGAACCCACATGGCACACATTCTATCAAGTCTGTCTTTCTTTCCTGGGTTCACCCCCTCGGCTCTTTGAAAAACTTGTTAAAAATAAAACAAAGATTATTTTTTCATTAATATAATTAGTATGGCACAAGTCCAGTCTTCTTCTTTTTTTTTTTCTTTTTTTTTTTTGATTTACCTTCAAAGGCACAAAAACATCCAAAAGGTTAATGGAGAATTATACTTAATTATAATGATTCATTATCATCAGTGCAGTTAAGCTAATTTATTGTTTGCGCCTGAACTAAGAGAAAAAAAGTCTGTTAGAGTGAAATAACGCACGATAATTAGCCTTTTGTGTTTAGTGACTGCTTTATCCTCCTAAATGTTACTATGAAATTAAGGCTACAGTTATGGAATAACTATTATATCAAATAACAGTGGGAAGACAGTAAAATGTATTATAGCAATGCAGGTGCACCTGTTACAGATGTATAGGCAAACAGTAAATATCAGCATGTCAGATGAGGACAGTTTTAGGACTTGAGTGTTAAATCTGGCATCATCCAAAGGCCAAATATAAATTAATAACAGGAACACTTGCTACTAATGTGTCTCAGATTAGAAACATAATGTCATATTCAGAAACATTGATTTTATTATCATGTCAACATCGGCGAGAGCATATATACTTCATTTCAGCAATTGCATTTTTTAAGTGTCGTTGCAGTCATTATAGGCAAAAGAAAGCTATGATGAGCAGAATTATTTTTTTTAATACAATTGTTCACGTTGCTTCAGAAGCCCATCGTAGGAACTTAAAAATGCATATTGCCAAGAGTTAACATCTTTAAGTAGGTGGTTCACAGAGTGAAGCTATTTTTACAAACGAAAGCAGAAACAGATCAGCAGGACACTTTACAAGTCTACGGCATCAGTTATAAGCTACTGACCTCCACAACACAAACCTGAGAATGGTGCTGAGAATCTACCTTTTCAGTCAAAAACTAGATTATCCTTTAATGAGATCAGAGATTTCAGCCAAGCATCAAAAAAGGTCATCTCTGCATTACAAGATTGCTGCTGGAAGGTTATGTCTAGCACTAAAGAAGAGGGAACTCTTTAATTTTTTCTTTGTTTTCTCCTATGACCAAAATAATAGCAAAAAAATGGTGTGCAGTAAAAATCACCTAAGTGAGCGTGCTTTTGACTTCGTAAAGTTCTGCAGCCCCTGAAATAGCAGGAATCAGAGCAAGTGCTATTTCGGAGCCTCGTTTTGCAACCTGCGAGCTCCCTTGCCCCTTGGCCTGTTACGTGACCGTCTCGTGGCGTCCTGGTAGACGTAGAAGTTGTCCGCTAAATCATAGCTCGCACCAGCTGCACCGCGTCCCTGTGCCAACAAACTCCGTGCTCGTGGCTGCGCTGCTGCGTGCAGCCCGAGCGCTGCAGGCACACCGAGATTCCCGGAGACAAAAACCTCAATGAAATTCACTTTCCGCAGCTCCTGCTTGCCTTCCTGTGAAAGGCGGTCCTTCGGAGAGTGACATAACGAACGTTGAGCAATGCACATCGGTGGACACTATGTTATTGCCCTGCAGACATCTCTCTTCAGAAAGTGGCGTTTTCTGGGTTGACTTCGGTCCAAATAGAAGTTGGGAAATCATTCAAACCACCCAATGTGCTGACGGGAGGGGGGGAGGACCTGCTGTCTGGGTGTGCTCCTGGCCGCCCTTAACACGAAGCGAGAAACGCTCAGTGTGGAAGCCCTCAAACAAAGCTGATTTTATGTTTTAACCATTCAGTGCCTGGCGCCTTTGCAGCTTTAAAGAGCGTACGGGCGTTTCACGCTATGCTCATGTCGATGTAGGTGTTTGGAGGTGGGTTCCAAGGGTGCGTGGTACCGCGCAGAAGGAGTTGCTTCATCAAGCAGCATTGACGTGTGGGGCTCCGTTACGTGCCAAGCTGTTGCTGTGTGTTTTCCATAATTAAGAATTGGGTTTGGTGGATAACTCTAGCATTTCAATTGCCATGCTAAAGTGTGTATGTGCTATTAATTTTTTTCTTGCTTAGTAGGTAAGTCAATACTCTATCTAGCTTCATACTAGCATATAAAAGGATACTTATTCCAGGTTTATTTGTATTTGTTACTACTCTGTTAGCAAGCCATGGAGACAAAATCATGTTGCAGTGCTGAAGAGGCTCCATGCAGCTCAGACTTTGTTTACTACCTAAATCAAAGCGTTTCACAGACCCTCTCCATTAGGGTTACTGAGTCAGCAGTAGTGTGCTACTGGGCTGCAGGAGGAAAGAAAACCATCGGGTTCCCTCACCCCAGCCCCTGTGCGGGGACAATCAGGAGGCTGGGTGGAAGTTCCTGGCCTGGGACAATGCACGTACTTACCAGATGGTGGAAAGGTAGCACGCAGAGCAGGTGAAAGGCTCTGTGAGCTGACTGTGCCCATCACCCAGAAGTGAATACAGGGATGTTTCAGAGTACACTTCAGTGTCCAGGACCCTGCTGTGTAACTGGGTAGTCGTGTTCTCTGCATCATCTGGTGTGCAGCGGCATCGCTGACCCGTGCTTTGTTATGCCCATATGGTAGCCACCATCATGACTGACCTCGAGGACTACGGTGAGGATCTGTAGGAGTGAGTGTGAGTATCTCCAGCTTGAGCTAGCCTCCAGGGCTGAAGGCTGTAACAGGCTGTGCATCTTTAACCTGAGTGCATCAGGAAATGCAGGAAAGACCTTGCCCAGAGGTATTCAGCTGTAACTTCTACCTGCACTGGTTCGCTCTGAAGCAGCAGAAGAGTAAGACCGTGCTTTGGCCTCTGCTGTTGGATTTTATAAACCTTTGGACACTATTGTTGTCAAAGAGAACAGGGACAAGGGAAGTCATTGATCCTGTACAGAGACGTGATAGAGAAGGGAGCTTACACCCTCCTATTTCCCCCTCCTCTTTGCATACCCGTGCAGGGCTAATGAGGATCTAATAGTTAGTGGTTTGTTTTTTGTTTTTTTTCCAGAAAACAATTCTACTGACCCTGTGCCGTAGCTTAATCGAGGCTTAGTTCTTATCACATGATATTAAAGTTAATAGATTCCTGGCAATTAATGAAACTATTTCTGCATTGCTGTTTCCTGCAGTGTGCTGCTCTGGTTGGCGAAGACCAGCCTCTTTGCCCAGATCTCCCAGAACTTGACCTCTCCGAACTAGACGTGAACGACCTGGACACGGACAGCTTTCTGGGGGGGCTCAAGTGGTACAGCGACCAGTCAGAGATCATCTCCAACCAGTACAGCAATGAACCCGCCAATATATTCGAGGTAAGGCAAGGCGATTCAAGTGCACACTGCAAGGCATTTGCTTGCTTTTTGTCCTTTTTTTTTTTAGCCTGGTGGACAACAGTTTTACTATTTTTCCCTGTTAAGAGACAGCAAACGTGGTGATGTGCGTTATGGGTTCTGCCTGGCGCCTTTAATCCTTATGATCAAAAGCAGGCCTGTGATCTGGAGAGAGGGGAAAAAAAGCCTTGAAAAGAATTAAATGGAAGTTTTGATTTTTGAAAGCAAACAGCTAGAGTGCCTCGAGTACACTGTGCTGTGGTGTAACGACGAGGAATTGCACAATTGTCAGCTATGAGGAAAAACAAAAGTCGAAACCTGTTTGCTGTCTTCCTCTTGCATTCCCTGGAAGGGAGCAGAGTGCAGCACAGCAGCCAGCTGATGGAGAGCTGGAGCTGATGGCTGTTTCATGAAGGTCTGCACTGTATCGGAAGGTCCCACTGAGAGCACTGCTGTGCAGGGCACTTTGACGGATTGAGAGGTCCTTATAGGTTGAGTGTAGGAGACGAGATGGGTGGATATAGCAGACGAGGCAGTGAGGGCCGATGGTCACGTTATAGCTCAGGAACCAGCTCATCGTTTGGGATGTTTTGTAGATCTCCTGGTAGAGAGCAGCCTTAAAGTTGAAGGGTGATAGGAGAGATTTAAATGTTTTCTTTAAAATACCGCCTTGGGGTTCAGGGTGTACAAGAGGAGGGTTGCGGTCTCTTTATCTCTGTCTCCAGTCTTCTTTCTTTTTGTTGTGTAAAACCTTCATGATTCTCCACCCCACAGTGATGGGGCTGCCGTGCCCCCCCGAACCCTAGCCACCTTCCCTCTGCAATGATAGCAAATGCAATAGATCGTCCACAGACCGGGAAATTGGACAATAAATTGATTAGCTGGCAGGAAGACCTTGTACAACAGCGAGATGTTGGTGCCGCCTCTCACGTGGCCCATCCAGCAGCTCCAGGAAGTACGGCCGGCCCCGCTTGCCGGGGGAAGCCCCAAATGATCACTCTGGAGCTTAATAGCTCGAAAAGATTAACTGCCACAGTATAGCAAAATGCTTTTGAAGGTAAAATATAGCTTGCCTAAGATGTCCTGAATGAAATTTTTCTTTTTTGTATATAGCTGTAAACACACGGTGATCTCCCTGATGCTGATAAGGTTACTCTGGATTTATATTTATCAGTGTAACTGATAGCAGAAGCTGGCCCTCTATTCAATCTTTCTATCATTTACATCCAAGTACTTTGGAATTAATTTTATCCAAATCCAAATGAAATTACCCCTGTGCTTAGACCCTCTTTTTTTCATTAGTTTTATAATGTTCCACGTCACATTTTACAAAGTTTCAAAACTGTGTCTTGTGCTTGAATTTCAGTTGTACCCCTCACACAAGTTACAGCTTGTCTGTGTAAATTTTTGGTGGTCAATAGCAGGGATGCAGGGGGCAGGTAACACACTTGCAGCTGAGATCAGAATTAGCACTGCGTGAGAGTGGGCTTGCTTTTTTTATAACCAAGGATATGTATTCTATTTTTCCTCATTCATCGAAAGCCAAATGCAGAGGCCTTTTTCTTTTGGAAGAATCAGGAAAAGATACAGACTTTCCAAATGTAAGTTTCCAATAAGTTATATAATAAAGCATCTACCAACTTGAAGCACACAAACTGTTCCGGTAAAAACACCAGAACTTGGCCACAGGCTTCTTGCTGGTCCTGTGCTGCATTGCCTGCCTGCACTGGTGGCCAAAGCCCCCATGTACAAAATTGTCCTGTTTAGGTAGTGATGATTCTCCTCTATTCCTTGGATAGCAATTGTCACTTCCTAACTCAGGCGGTTCCAGTTCTGAAAATCAAAATGTGTTGCAAACAGCGAGACAGGCGTACAGGTCAGTCCGTAACCTTGCTGGGACATGGTGACACGGAGGTGCTGGTCATTACAGGAACCTCACGGGCCTGCGTGCATCTGAAGACGAGCAGCCCTACTGTGAAGAAATAGGTGGCGTGCAGCTCGGGGGATGCATCTAGGCAGCAACTAATAGGTCAGAAATAATGGTTTGGAAATGAAATATGCTATTTCTTTCCTAACGGACAAATTCTGTTGTCCTGTATGTAAATGCCTGGCTTCCCCAGCAGTCACTGACTTCAGTTACGGGATGCACCACTGTCTCTGACATCACGGCTTGGCCCATACTTACCTGTGGGGACAAATTGTTCTCTAATAGCATTTTGCAATACTGCAGTGCTAGGGCAAGAATATTTTCAGTTTCATAGTGTATTTTATTTCCATTTCTTGGTTGCTCGGCCTAGGAAGATGGGAACAAAACAGTTATTCTCTCTCTCCTCCCATACATTAACCCTGTCCCCAGTCTCCATTGTGCAGCTGGATACGTGGCACTATTTCTCCTCTCTGCCGCTCTGTAATGTGACGACTGGGGGTGCTCAAGAACAGAAGAAGATGTGTTCTTTCTCCAGAGATTATCTCAGATACTCTGTGAGGAACTATTTGTTTTAGCTCAGAGAATGGAAGTTTTACGCTGTTTCCTATTTGGTAATCTCTGGATTTTTCCATATTGATCCACACTGGCTTTTCTTTTTAAAGAAAATAACTTTTTTTTTTTTTTTTACTCTCGTATCATTGTGGGAGTAATTAGTTTAATATTACTTAAGCTTTCAGATGAGGCCTAGTCATATGAAAATAGACGTACAGTCTCTTTGGACTGGAAGGGAGAGAACAGGAATGGCAAACAATGTTAGGAAGCACAAGTACAGTGTTAATTGCACAAGCCGTGTAGTGTTAATTGCAAAACCTAACCTTGAATGAAGTGCACTGTCCTTTAAGTTATGGATGCAGTACATATGTCTTTGTCTAGGTGAGGGCCTATGTTGAAAAATCCTCTTACAAAGTTCCTGCTTTCTCAAGCTGGCGCACTTTTTTTTTTTTCTTTTTTTTAAAGACAGGATTTTATTTCAGAAAGTGAATTTTCAGGCTTTCTGTAAATCATGTACCTGGATGCTCGCCTGAGCTGAGCACCCACAAGCTTAGACATTTCCAGTAGCACTGGAAGTCTCATGGATGAGAAATTATTAATAGTTGCGGTAGCAGCTAGAAGCCAAATGAGATAAAGGTCCAATTAGTCTAGATAGCATGTAACTGTTGAGTATAAGTCCCTGCTCCCATCAGGTTAGGTGTGATGAGATATTGGCCTTCACTCTAATACTAAAACACACCAGTGTCTTGCAGAAGTACCTAATTCATCGCTGCATTATTCTGCTCACATGACAATGTAAGCGATCCTGAATCAAGCCTGTTTGTTTGCCCCAGCACGGAGGCTATTCTTACCAGTGTCTGTACGTATGCATATTATGAATTAGGCTGTTCACAGCCTGATAACTTCTGCTTTTCGCCTGGTTTTCTTTGACTGTTGTTCTGACTACTGGAAAGATAAAATGAAGAAGTTCTTAGCCCTAAGGCCACTGTCTATTGACACAAGTTCGTGCAACTAAATAGTTAACAAGTCACCCAAGATCACTTATTTAGATGTTTCACTGCATCATTCACTTCCACTATTTGCTTTTGCAAAGAACCAGCCTTTAAAAAATTGTATTTGTAAAAAATTGATTTAGTTTCTTTTACAAAATCAAAACGATGAGGTTTCCATTCTCCAAGCCAATGCTATGTAAACACATGAATAACCGTAGAACTTGATGTGACATGAATAACAAGGCTTTTTGGTCACAAAAACTGTTGTCCCCTGAGGCTTCTTCAAATATACCATACCCTATCATGGAAGGTTAGTCATATTTAAAATTATTTATGAACCATGTCTAGCATTATGGAGAGAGAAGGTATCTACAGTGGATCTTTGTTGGCAGTACTTACAAATAGCTCAACTGAGATAAAGAGAAAATGCAGCCTATAGATAGGCACTAGCCTATTAAAGTGTAATGAACTTGTGTAAAATCGTAAAGATTTGTAAGTGTGGTATTCTCATACTTGACAAAACACTTTGTTAGCCTTTAAGGAGACTTCAGAAAACCTGAATTGCCTGCCCATCTGTGGATTTCAGTTATTTACATAATTCTGTATTCCAGAGAGACACTCAACATATTTGATGACTTTGTTTTTAATTGTTTTGCATAGGTGTAGCCCAGGTTACTTTTCAAGACTGTGCTATGTGCTGTGTTTTTGGAAAGCCTAAATAGGCTACTATGTCTTATTGTAGGCTGCCAAAAAATGCTGTATTACAAGCAATGAGAATGTGGGGAGAGAAAGAGATTCACGATGAAATGTATACTCTCCTACTCCTGGCAACAGGGAAATTCATGGAAATAAATGATTTCTTCTTTATTTGGAAGGGTTTGCATCAGGAAGATGATGAGGGTAGAGGGGAGCCTTAAACACCAGCAGGTTAATTTGCATTGGTTCAAATTGTAGACTCTCTAATATTCTGTGGTGCTGCCAGTCTCTTTTACTATTTCAGGTTATTCATTCAAGGTTTGCAGCCAGATTGATTAATGAATTACCAGATCTTGCGTAAAATGACTTGGCCTGACTTTTAAACAACGACCAATGTTTTCTTTGCCAGTCTTGTGACTGGTGTTAATGGGTTTCCAGAGAACTGAGCCTATATAGATTTTCTGTACTGGCCTCTCCTAGCATTTTTTCCACTTTTTAATTTTCTCCAAAACTAGTAGCCCAGGGCAGGCAGTTCAAGGAGATATAATCTCAGGGAAAAAAAGACATAGTAGTCAAATCCTTGATGGTTGATGCCCTTCAGTGCCAAATCAGCATGATTTATCATAGCCATCTATTCAGCACAACAAAGTCTAGAGGTGAGCTGCATGGTGTACCTCACACAATATGCATAACTAGAGCTCTGAACTTTGAAGGAAAGCCTCAGAGCTATTTGCAAAGTGCTGGTGCTTAGTGAATACTAAATTACATTTAGGAAATAGTCTACTGCTACCAGTTATACTTCATTTTTATTCTTGACACAGACACCTAAATCAGAGAACAGTAACATTTCAGAGATTATGGTAGCAGTTTGGGTATGTTCCAACACTATAATAGGATCAGAATTTTAAGGCCTTTTTTATTATTACCAATAGTCACTTAGTTTCTACTGCAGCGTACTTTGTAGGGAATTACAGCTTTTACTAAAAAGATTAAAATGCTATTATGCAAATGATTGCAGTATGTTATTATGTTTACAAATTAACATCCATGGCTCAACACACAAATTAACTAACTATTCCATCTATATTATTAAGGATTTAATAAAGTAACTGTTGATAAAAATGAGGAGCTCGGAACAGTTAATAGGAACTGATTGTGATTTAACATAGAACTTAAACATTGTGTTTAATGTTCTAGATGGTATAATGGCAGAATAAAGCTTATCAAAGTGCTTAAAAGAACTGAGATTGTGTGAACAGCATAGCAGCATGTCTGAGGCCTTAGAGAACAGAAACCAAATAGCTCTGGGCAGTAATATGGGGCGGGCAACGTATCAGTGAATCAGAAGGTAACACAGGACCGTATCAACATGTAGGCTACTGCTCTAATAAGCAGCTTTTTGAAATTCAGATTAATGCACATTAAATGTTTTACATGATAAGCACATACAGGATACTTAGGAACTTGTGTCCCTCTAAAGTGCATCCTGTAATGAAATTCTTCTATGGCAAATGGGATTTCACTGCAGAGAGTATCGCTGTATGACAAAAAAGGGGAAGGCTGAGTTCAGACTCAGATGACTTTACAAACGGCGCTGCAAATTGCTATTCCTAGCGGTTCATAAGAGATCATAAAAGCAAACAGATAAGAGCTACTGAGGTCCTAGAGAAATGAATGTACAGTATGTGGTTACGGGATAGATTTTGTAGGGAAACAGGCAACGTTGTAGGTTTAACACAACAATAAATATAGAAGGCAAAAGATGCAGATTTGGGATAGGAGACTTTATAAGAACAATAAAAGGTAACAATGTATCATAAAAAACATTTCTGAGACTAGGAGAAACACCCTCAGTTCCAGGGGAAGAAAATATCACAGACTGGGCAAAAGAGCAAGAATTTTTATATTCCTAATAGAGCAGCGTCAAGTTTCTTATGCATTTGAATGCAGTACCTTTTCAAATGCCTCTGGCCTGACTCAGATTTCTGCACCTTCTAAATAGGAGTCCAGTCCAATAACATTACATCTGCGTGGAAGGCGTATGTAAACTAGAGTCTGTGGCTAGCTATGCTGACATTTAAAAATGCTCAAGCAGTAAGTGGAATTTATTTTACTCAAACCAGCTGCTATGCAATTGGGAAGAATTTATGCAAATGTCCTACATCAAGTGTTAGTAAGGTGTGCTGCTTCTCCATTTTCCTTCCCAGTTGGACAAATTGGAGACTGTCTAAACTTGCCCCTGTTTTGATGCAAGAACCTCGCACATTGGTTGAAACCTTCAGGCAGGAAAGAACTCCCAAATGAACAAAAAACAATTGCTTTGAGAGCTTATTGTTTGATGTATGAAGCCACCAAGACCATTCCCCAGGCGTGTGATGAAGAAAATGCAACTGATCTGCTTCACAGTCCCATTAAGGAGATATTTCACTCCTCTGCCAGGATTTCACCTGCAGCAGCCAAGGCTTAAGATGCTCACCGTGCCTCTACTCAGCTGAGTACCTGTCCTTTTTGCAGGAGGGAGGAATTGCACTCAGCAGAACAGTAGTAAGCTAATTAGGTCATTAGATGAATGTCTTGGCCCATGTTAAAACGAGCCCTTAAGGACACTGTGTTACACTGTGTTCCCACTGGCTACATATCTAAATACAAACTGGTGTCAGCTGCCATACAGACAAAAATGTAATAGCCTCCTTTCACAGAGGTCATCTTAAATCCACTTTGGTCACAGTCACACTCCACATCTGTTTTAGTGAGATGCAGCTTCTTAAGGTGGCATTTGGACTTCATAAGCACGCAAACAACCAAGCTATAAATTGCTACTGCAGGAGTTATTTTGAATAAATGTATACTGTTTCATATTTATAATGGTGAGGCTTCATAATATTCTCAGTGAATATATAACACAGATCAGTTCAACAAGCATGAAATTGTATGTTGTCAACTTGTCACATAAATAGAGCCATATTCTAGCTTACGATAATGTTCAACTAAATATTTTCTCCCTAGAACTGCAGAGGGGGTCGCAGAAAAGTGGGACGGTGGTTCTGCCTTTTGTTGGAAAAACACTCACTGCGTCATTGCTAGTGTGAAGTAAATATTTCTGATAAGACTTTTCTGTTTTTTGCCTCCCCATTTGCTTAACAACAACAGAAAGTTTGCCTTTCTTAGAGAAATGCTAATTGGCCAAACTGTTAAATTTATTTCCCTTAATGGTTTTATTTCTAGTGTAACCTCTTTTCTTTTCTTTTCTTTTTTTTTTTCATTGTTGCTATTTTTGTACTGTGCATCATTGCTAATTGCTACTAAACGCTCCATCTTAACCCTGGCATGCTCTTTTCCTCCTGCCCCATCCCACTTAACATTAAATCAGGCCCATGCCATTACAGAAGGATAAAATCATAGTGAAGCTTAATTTAGGATTCTTTTTTCTTAGTGCTGCTAACCCATTGTGCATGTGGAGGTCAGAAAGAGGAAATTGTATGGAGCAAATTTGTTGTAGGGAGAAAGTTTTGGTATTGAATCATGTATAACATTTTTTTTTTCTACATAAGTGGAAAAAAATTCCAAGGAATTCCATGTGTCTGTGTGCGTCTGTGAGCTCTTATCCACTTGTAGCTCCTGTTATAGTACAGTGGTTAATACTCAGATGCACCAGAAATTTGCAACCTTTCTGGCAGACTGCCACCTGTCAGCTTTTGGGGCCTTTTTTCTCCAGTGCCTGTTTTTTTATTTTGGTAGTTTTATGCAGGTGCATAAGGGATCCTGATGCCTAGGTCTGCAAGTGACAAACTGCAGCATCGGCATGCGCAGAGATGTGACTGCGTGTACGTGGATGCTCAGCCATGGAGGCTGGTTTCAGGTCTTGGTGGAAATCAGCCCCTTTGGGACACGTAGTTTGTGGCTTTGGCTGGATTTTCCGTTCTGACACCACGGAGCAACAGCCTTGCTTCATAATGACTGAGAAATTAATTAGCACTTTGTGATGAGTCTGAAGGGCCATGATTGGAGGTTGCTCTTTACCACATGCAGTAATCACTGGGTTTTGTTTATGAAAGCACAAAACCAAAACCTATTGAGATTTTGGTGTTGTCATGAAGTCTTAGCTGTGTGATGCAGTGAAATAACACTTTCATTTCCTCACACACATCTGTGCTTTTGTGCTTTACTGTGAGTAACACAATGGGGTGCTGGTCCATAATGGGTACTTCTGATCACTAAGACGATGTCAGAAGAACAGCGTATTTTCTGTGAGTGGCAGCCTTGGGCTCCTGTTGTTGACTTGTTGATTTATGACAGCTTTGAGTTGCCTGAACTGCTCGCAGCCATCTAGCTCGTCACATGAAGTTTAGGAGGATCAGCCCTTCCAAGCACGTTAGAAGGTTAGAGGTGTCAAATGGGCAGAGAGAGCTTCCTACACCTCTTTACGTCTGTCTATTGTCACAACTGCTCCTTGAGGGCTCAGCGATATTAAATCTTTATAGGGGTTCAGAGGGGCAGTCCATCAAGTGGTTTGGTGGACTGCAAATCTCTCCTGTAGGAGATCTGCTTGCCTGAAAACAGAGAAATTGGGTGAAAAACTTGTTTCTGACCAAAGAGATGACTTGCAAGGAGGTGGCGATAACAGGTATCTAGAGGATTGGTTTGGTCAGAGGAATGTTCTGATTCCCTATGAGCTGCTAGAAGAAATAATGGGAGTTTTCTCCTGGAATGGTAGTTTCTCCTGGAGGGAACTCAAAATTGCTTTTGAAAGTACTCCTAAGCCTTTGTGGGACAAAAAAAAAAAAACACACACACACACAAAAACAGAAGACAATTGCTGTTCTCCCGGATTGCTGTTTAAGCAGTGACAGTGATTCAGGAACTGCATTGGAGAGAGCAGGTAATTAATGTTACGGAAGTGAGACTTCCCACTGAGATTTTGACTTTGGTGAGAATGTTGTAGGCTTGTGCATTTCCACAGAGCAGTCATTGACCCTCATTGAAAAGCACTGATGTGAGTTTTAGAAGTCTTCTAGTATCCATGATTTTTTTTCAATAAGCATCAGTTAACTAGTTGCATCTAGTTATCATGTGATCCCCTCTGCCAGCCCCGAATCTGAATGAGGAGAACCTTCAGCCTCTTGTCTCCACTTCAGGAGGGCGTTTATTTTAATGCCTAAAAATGCAATTATTTTTGCAGTAAAGATGCAGTTATTTTAATAAACAAAAACTTCAGTGCGTGCTTATTGACATCTGGTTGGATGTGCCATGTAAGGCATTTGACCCTCTGGGCACCCACAAAAGGAGCAGTAGGCATTTATCTCTACCTACATGGGGCAAATTTATGCATTTTTGGAATTCTTTTTCTGTTTCTGTGTTTGCTCTGCTTTTTTTCCCCACCAGGACTGGTGTGGATTTTATTGGCCGTAATGACTGTCCTTAAAAGCCCAACAAGCACTCTTCACACTAGTATGAAGATACTAGGCAAAAAATAACCAATTGTCACCTCAATTGCATCTGGAGAAAAGCCAAAAAAAAACCTTGTGTTTTTTTTTCTAAGGCATACAAAAATATCTCACAGTCCTTAACACTACAGAGGCATTCATCCATTTCCAGCAAAAGGGTGTCAAACTGCTTCTGCTTGTATGCGATGGGAGTGTTGCCATCTCTTGTCATTTTCCTTGCTGTTGATCCCACTCTCATATAGGAAGGGTCAGGTCAAATGCCTCTCTGGAGACCGAGTCTCCCATTTGCAGCAGGAAATCTCTCGGGCGGAGAGGATAACATTACAAAACAGAGGCTAACATTACAAAACAGCTCTGCTGCCTCTGGCACAGTCTAGAGCATCACAGACCAATAACTCCTATCATGTCACTCTTGCAGCACCTTATTATCTATGTTTTTCTGTAAATCCAATCTGAAACTGTCATTACCAGTTTCACATAGGTGAGCACCATCTGGGTGAAATAACCATGTGCCAGTGATGGGCTGGAGGGGGCTCTTGTTAGTTAATCATCCCTACCTTCCCTTTGATGAGTTAATTTGACTGTTGAGCCATGGAGGAGCCCCCAAGAGCTCCCAGGAGCCCCTTGTTAAAATTCTGCCAACAAATGGGAAGACAGGGATGATTTCACTCTTTTTGCTGGAGCCTGTGCTATCTGTGATATTGCTAAATCATCCATAATGCATAACTTTCCATGCAATCTTTTTGTTACAATTCTGGCGGCACATTACTTCTTTGTGCATTTACTTTTTAAACTAGTCATAGATACCTAACCTTCCTGAAAATCTCATCTCATGAATTAAGATTAATTGCACTGCTTTCATATGGTCTTTTAATAGCTGGCATACCAGGTTCCTTGATTGTGAGCTGGGCCATACTCTTTTTTTCTTTTCTTTTTTTTCAGTTGCTAAACACAGCCCTTATTTACTTGTCTCGTGGTAATGCCTAAAAACCCTGTAGTAGTGGGATAGTCACTTTGTATGTACTAGTGACCAGCCCATCCCTGTTTTATGGTGTGCACATTGAAGTCCTTGGAAAGAGCAAAAATTGTGAAAGAAGGTAAGAGCTGGTCCTCAGGGCCTGCAAGTGAAGTTATACTCAAGTTATTCTTCCTGTAGAGGCCTGGGAGCACCGCTGTGTGACGGGGCTCCATTTCCTCCCAGCCGGCTGGCCGTGCTTGCAGCCTCCTGATACTGCCCAGCCCAGGGAATAAGGTTCCAACCTACAACCCTGCTAGGAGATGCTGGCTTGAGGCTGCAGTTATGTCAACATGATTTAGGACTACCAAAGGCTAGAGAAGCTGCCTTAACTAGTACCTCCCAACAGGGAGACTTGGTTATCTCCAGGCCTAATGAGAAGGAATAAAAAAGGACGAGGCCTAGTAAGCTAAGAAACACTGGCATTTGAAAGATGCTCTGCTCCCTTTTAACTAGTCAGACACGGCTTGTTAGCACTGATAAAGTGCTCATACAGCCAGATCAGGATTAGCTCTTGCACAGCCAAAAGCATGTCTCTGCATTGTGCTGACCGGTGCTCTGGGTGGATTTATTAGCTCTTGCTCAATATTAGTGTTTCTCCTAGGCTCTGTTCTGAGAAGGAGCAAACCTCTCCTGAAGGAACACAGGGAAAACAATGGAGGAACATTGTAGTAAAGCTGATGGTCAGAGCTCAAAGGCCGTGGAGGGCTAATTCTTCACTGAACCGCCAAAATGGCCTTACACCCCATCCCCAGCACTTGCTCAGTGAGCACAGTTCAGGTGCACCTGAACTGCCTCTTCGTGGACCCTGTCTGGGCCCAAGAGGGTTTGTCAGGGGAAGCCCCATGCTGCGTGAAGGTGGTGGTTCTGTTTCTGGATCTCCCACGAGATCAGACTTGTGAGACTTAGATTTTTGAACCCAAAGCCAAAAAAAGATAAAGGCCTATCCCTAAACTTGAACCTAAGCTGTGTTTTTGAAAACTATGTATATAAATATTCTTGAAGATGTGTCTTGGTCCAGCAGGAATGTCGGAAACTTTTCAGAATTGTGTGTGTGTGTGTGTGTGTGTGTGTGTGTGTACTGGGCTTTTCTGTCAGTCCAACCTGAAAAGTCCAGGAATGTTGCCGTCTCAAGTCTCTGTTTCCGAGTCATGCCACTCATTTAGCAGGAACCTAAAGTTGGACACTTAGACCTCATCTCACATTATTCTCCTCTACCCAATCATTCCAGCTTGCCCTCCATGAATATAACGTTGGCTGTTTACCACAGCTTGTCAGCATACTTTTTTTCCTGACCAGAATGCATAGTGATGAGCAAAAATTCACTCATGTTTCTTGTCCTTTCCTACACCTGCTTCTGGGAGTGCAATGACAGATACCAGTTTTATTGTGTGCCAATGTTACCGTTCTGTTTATAGCAGATTTAAGAGTTTACATTAGGCCACAGTGTTATCTTCCAGTTTCCCTAATTCTATCTCCTGGCAATCCGAGCTGTGCAGTTGGGGTGGCTGCCCCTGTCCTAAAGGAATTTGTGTCAATTTCTGCAGCAACAAATCCTCCGCGTGTTAAACCGCTTTGCAGTATTTGCTCAAACTGGAATTTTGACAAAGACATTCTGTCCACATCCACCAAAAGAGATTGCCTTTTTTTAGATGCACTTGGAGGTAGATGCATTGGAAGCTGCCTGTACCTGGCTGATAACTGAGACTGAGCATCTATGTAGCATGATCCATGCCCTTTTCTAATTTGTCTTTGAATGACAAATGTGTCTTCACTGAGTCAGCAAAAGAAGAGATCCTACAGTAGAACTCATTGCCCTTCTATCCCTTTCAACAGAGTGGCTAGGTTTTCCCAGTTCCTCCCCCAAATCAGTCTTTGAAAGAGCTGTTACAAAGAAATCCCTTCAATGTATTGTCCAGAAGTGCATTATATTTCTAGTCATTTCTGACCAAGACTCATCATCTGCTGTTATTTCTTTAGAATTCCTGATTAACCATACTGGTGTATTCCCATCCTAAAAAAAAAAAAAAAAAAAACTTTTTGAAAATCAAAGTGGTATTTGGAGGTAGTCCACATTAGTCCTCATCACTGTTAGCCCTAGAGAGTCAAATCTGAGAAATGAGTTTGGCTGACCTCAAAAAATAAAAGCAGGTTTCATTGCAAACTGCTGCATTTCACATAGCAACCGTGCGTGAGTTAGCTGAGGTTCTCTGGAGGGGCCTTAGGATGAGATGTCGGTCAAATTTTGCATGTCTTCAGTTTTCATTACAAGTGCTCTGTTCAGTTCTAAAATGATTTTTTTTTTAACTAAATCGTAAGCCAAACCATTCTTATGGAAAAGACCTTAGCAAAATAAGCGTGAAGAAGATGTAAGACCAATAGCATGGCATAATGTTTGTTTTCAATAGCAAAGGAGTCAAAAAGTTCATAGAATTGGAAAGAAAACCTACAGAACATTGCTGACTACTGTTTAAATGATTGAGTCCATCTGAATGCAAAGAAAATGCATCTCCCAGTGCCAAGTTTGTACACTCCAAAGTTCTTGGAGATGCCTGCCTCCTACTTCTTGAATACTTGTACCTTTGGGTATGTGCAGGTGTCCCTTCTGGTCCCGAATGCTACTCAGCTAATGAAGGATTAGGGCCACTTCACCTGATGTTCTCCCTCTCTGGAATCCAATAATTGTTTCGCATCAGGACATAATTGTACCAATAGGTATTAGACAAACCTGCTAATTCAGACTCCATAACTCTTGAGTATCTTCCCAAATTGCATTCCATGATTTGGTTAGATTATGTCTTATCTCTAACCTTCTCGCTTCAATGAACACACAATATCTACCCTGTCGTCTTCCACCTTATATACAAGGAAAATCATCAGGACTTAATCTGTTGCTGGTGTTAATGGCACAATTCCTCATACTAATTCCAATTCACTCTGCCTGATATCCCACGAACACCTCTGTGAAAGTATTTTATCCCTGATCCTGTGCCAAAGACACTTTCTTCCTCTGTCACTGTCTTCTGACTTCCTACAGACTTTGTAACGACCTTTGCAGGCTGTGGTGGGTGACGATCTTACCTATGGAAGTCCACAAATGAGTGCCACATCGTAGTCTGTTACTTCAGCTCAGGAGGTTCCTAACAGCAAATCTCTGATCTTGAGCTATTAAAACTATATCCAGAAAGAGCAGAAGTATAGTCTCTTCACTAGCAAAAGAAAAGAATTGAATAATGTATTCAGTAACAAGCGAGCAGTGATGTAACAGTGTTTTTTTTCTCTTTTTTCTGCCTGGAACGTGGTCAGATGTTGCAGATGCTCCATGCGTTGCCCTCCTGCAGGGCTCTGCTCCTCGGGGCCCACAGGCAGTAAAGCTGCTGTCACAGCAGGTTGATGGGGACGAACAGGGGTTGCTTTTGTGAATACTTTCCCTTCTAAATACCATCCAAATTCTTAAGTAAAGTATTTTCCTACTTGGAATATAGTAGTTTGGGAATCTTTGAGATGAAGCTCTGCTGAATGCTCAGTTCACTTTCTCCTGCTTATCTTTCTTTGGGGCAAACCTGTCACTGTGACTATCTGGACAGGTAATGTCTTGTCCGATCTGCTTTTAATATTTTCTGGTTTGCATCTTCCCAAATG
The DNA here is from genome assembly GCA_013399115.1 of Anseranas semipalmata. Classification (NCBI taxonomy): domain Eukaryota; kingdom Metazoa; phylum Chordata; class Aves; order Anseriformes; family Anseranatidae; genus Anseranas; species Anseranas semipalmata. Next base: position 1,282,095 of record VXAA01005302.1, read on the forward strand.
AATTTACGCGAAGAGACTGAGGACCCCACTTAAACAATATGTTTTGTGAACCCTTCGTTTTTCCTAGACACTTGCTGAATTGCTGTTTTATTACAGCCTCTTCCTCTGGTGTTTTGAGGGTTGGGTCCAGGTGATCACATTACGCTATACAGTCTCAGTGCTCGCTTTGGAGCTCAGCTGTGACTGTGTTCCTTCCCACTGGTCCAAACTTCTCTCCTTTGCTGCAGGGTGCTACTGTTCTGAATGTCCACCACTTCATCCAGGTGTCTCTGTGACTGTCTGGTGCAGGAGGTACATGTGACACACTACCCTCGTCCTGTTGTGTCTGTTCACTACCATCTCTTTGCTAACTTTCTTTGGAAAACTCCATTCAGGAATGCCGGTAGTGTGTGCAAATATTATGGGGACTTTTTTGTACCAAAACCAACAGAATTGCCAAGTTCTACGAACGCACAAAATGAGCCTCCCCGTAGTTACATTGCTGTGACCTCAACGCTCTTGACAACCACGTTTCAGTCCTCTTCTCTCAACTGGAAGCTCGGCTGTAAGTGCTTTGGGACAGGGAGTGTATGTATTGTTGGTGTTCGTGAAATGTGGTCAGTGCTTTGAAGGGAAGGCTAGAGCTGCTGGTTGGAGTGCTGGCCTGCACCCGTGGGCTTTCTCTGACCTGGAGGAACTGAGTAATCTCTGCGCATCAAATCCCCTGCCATAAAGTGAGGATTAAAAGCCTCCTTTCTTCATCTTGTCTGCTTAAAATCCAAGTTCTTTGTGCAGATCCTTTCCCTTACAACGTGACTGGAGATCATGTAGTGTAACAGAGCTGTTGTGTTGATAGTGCCAGAGTAACACTAAAACAGTAGAAATTTGAATTTGTGGGAGATGGATAGTGATGTTAATCATAATAATGAAGATGGAGTATTATTTTTGCTGCCTGACGATGGAAGGGAAGGCTGAGAAATAGATGGCTAAAATCACTGAGTGCAGCTTTTCAAGGCAGGGCTTGCTCAGCAGCCCAGTGACAACAGACAAGTTGTTTATTTGACGGAGAGGCTGTGAACTTAACTCCTGATTCAAAAAAGAAAACTTGCTTCCCAAATGAAGATGTATGGATGGTTTTAATGCCAATTGCAAGACATGTGGCTAGGTTATGCTGCTATGCTTTAGCTTATAAAGGCACAGGGTATATATCTGTGGATTCCACCACTATTTAAGAATAAAAACATTTCTCACCCTGCAAGAGAGTCAAAGAAAAATTGTGTCTGAGAGGACACACTCTGCCAGCTCTACAGCAGTCAGATGAGATGTCTGCCCAATAAGGGAAGAAACTTTTGTTCAGCTCCGGAGTTGGGTTTTAGCTTGACCTTGCCCAACATTTGTCTGTAGAAATTGGCCTTACCCAAGGTGGGTTTCTTTACATTTTTGAATTATATTAGAAGTGACTCATACTAAAAAGTTGTGGTAAAACCAGTCTTGATGGGAAGGAACAAATACTGGAAAACATACTGAAATATGTTCACGAATCAATTTTACATTTAGCGCTCTTGTTAAGGCACTCATTCTGGTGCCGAGACCCTTGTAGCACCTGAGACTTCACGTGGAAGGCTGCAGATGGGAATTGGTACGCGGAGGGACTTGCTGCTGGAATCCTGTAAAGTTCTGATCTGTGCTTGCGCAGCAAGTCCCAGCGATGGTGGGACATGCAGAAGTGCAGAGAGTTGAGGCAACAACAACAGGGATGTTATGTCAGGCGACTGATAAATTTCAGACTGGCTGTAGTAGGAGCAGCATTTATATACAGGTAGAGAACATTTCTGCTTTGCTTTGGAGTTTCTTTTTTGTTGATATCTTGTCATGGCTTTTAGTGAGATTAATAGGTTTTCTGCTTAAGACCACATAAAGAGAACTGCTTGTAGCTTTTTTTTTTTTAAAAAAAAAGACTCTTCATATGTTTAAGGATCAGCTGGCTTCATTAGGGACTGAAGGGTCTTGCAGTTTTACCCCAAAGAAAACACTGAGAGCTCCACAGTTTGGCTCGCAGGGTAATGTGTCAGACCACGGAGCCTTGCTGATATGTGAATCCTCTTACGGTACCAAAAATCATTGAGTTTTCCTCTAAAGGCCTGGGCAGTGAGCTAAAAATGTCTCATTCAGATATGCAGTTTGGAATTTCAGAATTAAATGTAATAAAGCAGATTTTTATTTTTATTCTCTTTTGATGAAATATGCAATGAGAGAGCAAGGGCGCAGCGTTAGAGTGTCTTTTGATTTGCTATTTGCTATGTGTTAAACATTTATATTTCAAAGGAGCGTTTGTACCTATACTGGGTGTTTGGCAAATCCAACAGCTCGTTAGATGTTAACAATAGCAACACTGCTAAATACAAAGGATTCATAGGCAAAGTACCCCTCAGGCTATATCTCTGAGAGAAAAAGTGGCAAATAGAATCAGAAACTAATTAAATAGTCAGCTAAAGCAAGCATAACTTTAAAAAGCTGTAAAACTACCAAAAATGGAAACATATTACAGTTATCTGCATTCACAGTGCAGAACAAGTTTGGTAGTATTTAAGATAATTCTCTAGTGCCTGCTATTTTTAGTCCAAGGGTAAGCTTCTGTAAGAGCCTTTCAGCATCGCATCCCTTTAACCTGGCCTAACAAGCTAAGCCAATAAGCTGTCTGATTTCCGCCGTACATGAGGAAGAGAGATAGCTAAAACAAACCATTTGTGGCGAAAACGTTCAGCCTCTCTTGTCTTAAGAGCTTTCTTGGTATAGATTTTTCAAACATCCCAATATTCAGCGTGGCTTGTCAGAGAACAGAATGTCAGGCTTTGCTGTTTCAAACTGGTGGAAGCGCAGAAATAAAAGGAGGGTTTTATAGACCCAGCCTAATGGAAATAAACATCGCTGCACTGCCAATGGTGAAGCCGAATCTTCGCAGCTTGGGCTGTTGCTATTGACGTGTCTGAGGGAGAAGGAATGGATTTCATTTTTCTTGGGGAAAGAAGGGCAGGCATAAAGGGCCTGGTTTGCTTCTCACTTACAAGCGTAATCTGTCCTGGTTTAAAGCCGTTGACTTCACCGGGTTGCTTTTGGTTCGTGGCGTTGTAATCCGCAGGAGAACCACACGCCGATCTGCGCTATGCTCGCCGGGCAGCCTTTCCTCAGGCCTGGGGCTCCCTTTGCTGTTGAGACAGGGAGCAAGGCCCTAGGCTGTTGTGAAATACTAAGCTGACAGCTTGGAGTGCTTGCGGTGTATAAAACTTTGCAATATTGTGCACTTACAGATAGCTCCTGTTTACTGGAAATACTACAGGGTTGGTTTTTTCCCTCTCTAGTTTACAGGATGAAGCGTAGCATATTTACTTTCTTCTCCCTCTCTGCTTTTTCTCCCCCCTCTCACTGGTGGTGCAAGTGTATGTGTAATCCCTACATGAGTTTACAAAACAGGATTTTATTGCTGCCTAAACAGGAGTGGTACCACCGCTCACTCTCAGCAGGCTGTGCCAGGTTTGCTGGCACTGGGTTTTGCTCCCATCCACAGGAGCAGAGGTCGTGCTGCTGTGGTTAACCTTGGTAGCTCCAGCCTTCTGCCTCCAGAAATGCCACTTAAACACGCTCTCCCTTCCCAGGACATGGTCAGGGTTGCAGCACTGGGCTGGAACTAAAACTGGTTGTCTGCAGCGTCCCACCTCCATTATAGGATTCGCATGGCTGCTTTTACTTTTTATTCCTGGGGTTAGGCATACCCTGCGCTAAACAACTCCATGCTGTACATCTGGCAGTTATGTAGGCTCAAACTATAACTTGTGTAAACTTCAGTGGGAATAGCTTTTAAACCGAGGAAGCACTTGCCACAAGCAGATACATCAGTGTATTTCCAGTAGTGAATGTGACCATGGTGTCTGCTACATCATAGGCTAGATACACCTAAGCTGTGTTTAAACTGCTCTTAGTCATAGCAGTGTAGAGCTCAGCTATTAGAGTTAGCCCTTGGTGGCCTCCGAGCTACACCAGCTGGACTGCTACTGGTCCCAGTGGCAGGCTGGTGGTGGTACAGCGTGCAGGAGGTGCTGCTCTGAGCTTCAGCATCAACATACCCACGGAGCAGAGGACCAGATCCTCAGCTAGTGTAAATCTGCAGATCTCCATTAAAACCCATGGAGAGGCCCTAATTTACAGCAGCTGAACATCTGGGCCCAAGTTCTTTTTCTTTTGGTTACTAGCAGGATTAAATAGAAGCATACAAAATTATTTATTGTAGGTGCCGTGGCAGCATCTCAAAGCTCGATTGTAAATCAGGACACCAGTGTGAAAGGGACCATGTGAACACATAACAAAAAGACAGTCCCTGCCTAAAGGAACCTACAGCCTAATTAATATGATATTTAGTGCATTGATAGTTACAGCTGGACTGCCTGTTATGGGTCGCTTTTAAAGAGGCAGCACAAAAAAATGCCCAGCTTCATTTTCACCATTTCTGATGATAAAAAGGCTGGTTAGCATCAGTCTCCCAGAGGAAAATACAACCTTTTACGTCGTTCAGACGGCAGACGGGTGACTACGAACATGCAGTTTTGAAAGGCTAACAGAGAAGGAGCAGTGTATTCAATTTTGACTAAGAAATAAACAGAAGACAGGCAACTGCTGTAGGAACTGTAGCGTGCACCCCAGTATGCATGCACTACATAACTCTGCTAGGGTGGTTGAGGGTCAATGAGCAAGGTAGTTTTAGCGTAAACTAGCAAGGTGGTTTTACATTTTATATTTTACATTTGCATACTATTATTCTACATTTATTTTACATTTCCAGATTTTATCAATATTATCTATGAAGACTAGTGAGTTCCAGCAAACTTAGAAACTAGCCAATGATTGACTTGCTATAGAGGAGGCTTTGCCACAGATAGCTTTACTGTGATCTTTATATGTTTTTAATGTTTTCTGTGTTAAAGTCACCATTTCTAGTTTATGATTCTATTCACACACACAAAATTGCATTAGAACAACATTAAAGCCTTAGCACATAGTGACAAATCAAGGAAATATATAGTTAAGGATATTATAAGACATCTAAACTAGTCCAAGTGCTTAATTGGCTGAAAATTTAGGCACATCTCTTCATGACAAAGAGTATCCTCAGTGGTTGTAGCAAAGTTTCTGAGTCTATCTGAAACTATTTTAGCCTGGTAAGAGTAGAGTGCACATATCTAAAGATACATTTTTTTCCTCTTCACGGTGATTTCCCCAGTTTTTTTTAGGGCTTATGTCTCCTATCTTTGTTTATGTAGCTAAACCACCTCTAAAATGGTATGTGTGTCACTCGTCACTTCTGCTGGGACATACCAACAGCATGCTGGGGACATTGCTGTGATACTTAAAGACCAGAGTATAGCTGCATAGGTAATACATATACAGTAAATGCAACTCTAGCCTTGTAAACAAGTTTTGTGTTGAGCCTGAATAGACTCTCTTTAGCCAGCTCAGAACTGTGTAGGAAATGAAACCATATGGCAGCCATCCAGTTAGATCACAATAAAAATTTATGGGAAGCCCAGGCGTATTAACAATGTACTGATCCCTTCGTGCTGCAGGTCTAAGCAAAACCTGTGCTTTTCCTCCTGTGAGACATGACTGAAGTCCTCATGTTTGTAGTACCTGTTCAACAGGCGTGGTGGGTAGGTTTGATGAAGCTGAACACACTAATAAATTAAAACATCATAAAATTTTAATGAAGTTGATACTTTACAAATGCTAATTTCCCAGTCAAATTAAATTCCATTTTTCTGACAGTAAGAGCACCAGATATAAGCGTCTGTCTTATTTTGCTATTAAAAAAAAACTTGTATGTGTGTGTGTGTGTTCTCTGCGCAAAACAGAGTCTCCGTGTAATTGAGCAAGATTTAAAAATATATGTAAACTCTACTCTGGTGTATTGTATATAATTTCTCCCTGAAATTTATATTTGTATAGAGTCATAAAGCTCTAGAAAGAAGTAGGGAATATGATAGACATCCTGATGCATCCAATATAATTAAAACTAAAGCAAATGCAACACTGAAATAGAGAATGAACAAAAGCGACAAGATTACGCTTCACAGTTTTCAAAGGAAGGGTCTGTACTACCACTCAAATGCATTTTTTAGAGATGTCTGTCATTATCAAGAGGAAAAAGCAGTTTTTATTTCAATTACATGTGTGAAATAATCACTGCAAAATATATGTAGCTCCTTTTTTCCCCTGAACATGCCATGCAGCCTAACAAAGGTATATAAATGTTGAAAAATTTTATGTGAGTGCACAGAGAGATTAGTGTAGGCATGTACCATAAATCAAGTAAATAAATAAATCTGAGCAAGCAGTGTTCGAATATTTGGACTGAAATACTGCTGACACTGTCAGTGAAAACTGCAGCAGGGAGAGCCCCAAACATCTTCCTAACCTCCTGCTGTAGCCTGCGCCTTTCCTTCCCCGCTTCCCTCTTTTCGCAGCGCTCATTCCTTATCAGGGCTTGTGGGGTTGGGAGCCTCGGCCGGCAACTGTGACTCTGTACCCTGCTGTACATTTTAGGAGTGGAATAATAATTAAAAATCTCCACACGGGCTGTTGCTCAGGATCTTATCACGTGCATGAGTGACTGCCTGCGAATGGGGAAGGAAGCGTGTGTGATAGGCACCGTGTGCTGCTCGAGCCCGGCGGTCAGCCGGCGTGGCATCGTGCCCCCGGGGGGGCGGCTCGTGCAGGTCCCGCCGTCCGTGCGCCTCACCCTGGCGCCCGCTCGCCCTGTCCTGGCCTTTGCCCGGCCCCGCTTCCCATCCGTGCTGGGATCCGGGATCCATCCACCCGTCACCCTCACTCCGCTGGCTGCACTGCGCATCTTGCGCGGCAGAGGAAAGCTCCCGGCCTGTCTTCTTCTGGTGTCTCCTCCTCCGACTCCTTCTCCCCTTTACACCCTGTGATTTCCCTGCTCTTGTTTTTTCCCCTGCCGGAGATGTAGGCAGAGTGTTGTGCTTCAGCCTGCCCAAACTCTCACTCTGGAGCTGCCAAAGACGTGCCAGGTCTTCTCCTCCCCCCGCAGTTCCCCATCCGTGACAGTGGAGCACGCGGGGCACGGTGAGCAGGGACCGTGTCGGGAAGGCGTTCGTTCAGCAGGCTCCCGCACGAATCCTGCATGTCCGGGCGTTACGGAGGTGCGGTTAGTGCTGGGAGGCAGGAAAGCTTCTATGGAGTCAAGTTCTGCACAAGGTAGAAAGCCCCTCTGGTGAGCTAAACCAGTACGAAACACAGGTAATGCATTTATTTAGTAATCAGCAAATTAGCCTATGCAGTCAGTAAATGTTGAGGCCCAAACTGCTGATAAGATCATTTGCTTTCAGGTGTTTTCTCAATATTGTGCTCAGCATCAAGTATAAATTGAATAGAGTGACCTTTTGATACTGAGTCAAATTGACTGCGTTTCCAAAGATTCTGTGGTTTCAATTACCATAAATTTTTGATATTGGGTCTACCACCAGTGCACCGATTCAAGCACAGCAATATCTTATCATTGGTCCCACTAACACAGCCAACAGCACGATAGCTTGCTCTCGGATGAATTTTTGTTTTGTCTTTTCCCCAGAATCAGATTACTATCGTAGAGGGGAAGGATGCAGTCTACACAAATGTAATTGAAATGGCTTGCAAAATGTGAATGAATTTTGGTCAAAAGATGTAAAATGTGTTACAGGTTGCTAGCTGGATCCTCAGTTTGGGAGATGAATAAGTCAATTAGTAGCTCTTCAGTTTATTAGAAACTTAATTGCCAGGCTGTAATGGAAACTTCTGAACTGCAACAACTCGTTAGAAGCAATAAAACAAGTGACTTTGTGCTAGAAGAATATTTAGTAGGCTCTTTTAAACTGACATGTTTAGTTTATAGCAAAAAGGTTAGATTTTTCACCTGAAAAAATAGTCCATCTTACACGAGCTGTAGCAGCATTGCTCCAGGTGATCAAGGGCAAAATCTTAAAGAAAACCCTATTGGCAAATGGCCTGTGCCACGGCTTTAAGTGGTGCTGCTTTAATCCCAGGTACTTGACAGAAGTCTTGCAATGTCAGGTCAGTGCCTCTCTCTTTCAGAGAGAAAATAACCCAAGCTCAGATATCAAGAATAAACATGAGAAGTTTCTGAGACCACAAATATAAATCATGTTGAGTATATGGATAATAATAAATATAGTTACTTTTATATTGTTACTTTTAGTTGTGTAAATACTGCCTTACGCTCAGAAAACGCCTGCGCTTTGGGCAGAGTTTCACCGAATATGTTCCCTGTACCGCAGGCACCCCGCGGGGTGGGGTGGGCAGGGTGATCGGGGTGGTTGGGGTGGTCAGGGTGGTAAGCCAGGCCTGGGAAACCCCAGTCAAACCCACTGCTGCCACTGCTGACCCTCAGAGGGGGGCTGCAACTGCTGCGCTGGGCAGCCCTTAGTTCCTGTTGCTGCGCGGGTGAAGAGACTTTTCCCAGTCTGACATGGGTCTGATGTCCCGTCCAAGGCTGTTGCAGAAGGTGGCATGCTGGCTAAATCCCCCATGCCCGCTGGCCCACAGAGCTGGGGGCACCGTCCTGGCAGCTGCTGGGCCCCTGCCGCCCCGTGCTGCGGTTTGGAGCGCAGGGTGCCTGCAGCAGCCCGATGCTGCAGACCTGCGGAGGTGTCCCAGTGCTGGAGGAGGGAGGGTTGGTGTCCCCGCAGGGGGAACCAAACGCATGCTGTGGGTGCTCCCGTCCCCTTCGGCCTGCAGACTTTGTGCCGGTCTTTCCTGCGGTGCCGTGATGTCCCTGGGGCTACGGTGGGAGACCATACTACTCCAGGGACCCTGCACTGAAAGTCAAGCATTGCAGTACCTGCGTTGTGTATAATTACACTATTTATTTAACAGCATTTGGGGAGAAAGTGGGTTGATAAACAGTGTGCAGAGGCATATTGCTTCAGGTGAGTATACTATCTTCAGAAACCCAGCTGGACTGAAGCTACTGCATAAATATTAAGATGTGTTATGTCCAACAGATGAGGTACATACGTGGTCCATACGTTGGGCAATAGGACTGATGAAATCAGAAGGTGATCTCTCGATTCAAATTGCCTTTTGCCTACAGGTGCATGTGAGGAGCATGAGTATATCTGTCTCCTTCAAGAAGAAGAGAAGATCTCTCGTTTCCTTCCCATACCCTAAAGGCATTTGCGCAGGGGTGGTGATAATTAATCCCCACATTTCTACTACATATAAAGAAACCTGGCTGTAATTTTCTCCTAGTGGGACTCCATTTTGTTTTTAAAGATAATTGATAGCTCTGGACTTAAGCATTTCAATTATGGGAATGTCTCTTGGGGACCAGACTAACAGACCTTGGAAAACTGTTCTAATGCAAATGCATCATGTGGGTTTTTTTCTGTAAGATAGTGCAGGACGCCTAAGGATTTTCAAAGCAGCTGAGCAGTAAAAGAAAAGTTAGAATACTTTTCAAAATATATAACAGCGTGGGACTGAACATGAACAGGTAGAGTGGAGCACGTGGTTCCTCTTGGACCACTGATTCCCCTTCACTGGGAGAAAATACTGCTGGGTGCGGCCAGCTCTGTCAAGGCAAAGGCAATGTGCCTGGGACAGCACATTGTGAAGGCAGCCAAATCTCCATCACCGCACTGCCTGTGCCAGTGGCATAGCAGGTTGCCTCCATCTGCTCTAGAAGATGGAAGAGTTGGGGTGTGATTCTTCCCGTCAGCAGCCCCTGACCTCAGCCCTCATTTTCCTCTGTCAGGAACAAGAAGTCCAACTCTGCCTCCTGATCCCTTCCCTCCTCCTACCTTTCCTGGGCTTTTGCCCAGCCTGTGGCTCTTCATCCTTGGGTGGCAAAGGTTGGTTTGTGGGACCAGGGCTGAGGTACCTCCTTCAGTGCCTCTGCATCCCCATGTGCAAAAAGAGGCTAAACCCTTCATTTCTCCTAGTGTTGTAGCTTATTCCAAAATCAAGGAATTAAATCCTGTTGGAAGCCCCAGATGTGCCCACAAGTCATTTTTGTGCTTTTGCACATAGTGCCATAATGTATTAGTATTTTTAGATCACTCAGATATTTTCAGCTGGAGGAAAATCTTTTATTTTCTTTGTTAATTATGCTATGAATAGATCTTAGGCTACTGAGGAGAAATGAGTTGATCTGTTGAAACAGTGATCCCTTGTGACTTCAGGTATCCACCTGGCTGCTCTGAATTGCTTACAGAGCTGGGCTGCTGGAGCCGTGACAGCTTCTGCCAGCTGCGGATCTGCCCCAAAGTTTCCTGGGCTTTTTATGAAGACGTGGCAAGCTGCCACTGCTCCCAGCTCAGGGCTGTGGATTAATACCACAGTTCAGGCCCTAATCTTTCAGTGTGAATCAAGAAGGGCTTCTGCATCATTCAAGCCATCAGTGAAGAAACTTCAGAGCATTGTCATCATTCACTAACTGATTTCACTCCTTGAGATACAGTAAGCAAAAGCTGTGCTATGTAATAACCGCAAGCAAAAGGCAGAGAGGAATCAACCAGAGGGAAAATGTTGGAGATGCTATTAACATTTTGAAAAAAGATTTTCTGTATAACGGGCTAGACCCGTTTTCGGGAGTGAATAAGCATACCCATGCTGACTGTGGAAGAGCTACAGCAGAGTCCTGGGTCAGAACCTACGTACAGTGGCTTGAGGGTTTCCAGGAAGGGATCGGTGATGGTAAGGGTGGTTGTTTTAAAATTTTGCATGATTGCTCTAAGGAAGAAAAATCTAAGGAAAAATCACAACATTGCTCAATATATATACCCCAGAGGTATGCCGCTGAAAGACAAGGTGGCCGAGTCTCCATTCCAGCTCAGCCTTCAGCCTCTGTAATGGGATTGCCGACAAATAACTTGTATTGCAGACATGAAGCACTAACCACCAGGTGAACCCAGTTCCATCGACAGGCAGAATAAGCAAAGGAGAAGGAATTATCAGGTGTAGAGGATTTAAATACTTTTGTGTGGGTAAATTATCACCTAATTTCTTAGATCTTTTCACTGTCCAAAGAGACAATATCTCTGGAGACATTTTACTGAAGGCAGAAACCAATTAGAATAAGATTGTTCCACAACTAATAAAATGTTTTCAGACAGAGAATTATTTTTAGTGCTGTAGAAATATTAAAGCATTAGAGCAAAACACGTGAAAACATAGAAGAGCACAGTTAGAAACTTTTCATGGTACTTAGGTGCCTCAGTCAATCAGTTCTGAGGATCAGTTGGTGTTCTGGCAGCTTACAGCGCTGGGCGGCTTTCTTCATTGTGTTTTCTGGTACGCAGTGACACCAGTGCCAAATCTTATTTTTCTTCAGAGCAAATACCATTCTGGATACGCTAGAAACTCTTGCACTCAGACGTGTATGCAGTGCCGTGCTCAGGTTCCCTGCCTCCTTTAGGCAGGTGGAAATTTTCAGGGATCAAAAAAAACTGTGGCCCCTATGTCTTTATGTTAAACTAACAACCAAGGATTTTAAGGAGTTCATGTGATATGGCTGAGAAGTGATGCATAACTGCTTCTGCATTAAAAAGTTCCATTAGTTAGCAAGATACAGTCACTATGAAGTGTTTTCGTGAGTTTAAAAATTGCATGTGTTGCCATATGGCTTTACATTTGAGATAGACCTCCACCCCTTTTTGTGACATGCTGTAGTTCCTTTCAGTGGTCTAAATACTTAATAGCTACTTCTTTAGATGAAAGCAAATAATTTCCAACCCTACTTGGAAGTTCAGAACGTAACTGAGTGAATTTCTGAGTGCCTTACTCAGGCACTGAGCACACTTCACTTCCACTGACCTCAGCAGACATTAAAGGTGCTCATGGTCCTGATTCAGAATCTTTTTGGTGAGCGGCTTGGATGCTGGTCTGGAACATGGACTTCCTAGGTGACAGCACTGAAATCGTGAAATCTCCTGCATTTGGCCATGGCATTGCTTCTCCCCAGTGCTGTCAACACTAAGACTCAGACTGTGATAGCAAAGCAGAAAGTTGCTGCTTCAGTGATTACTCAGACGGTGATGTACCCGACCATCTCTCTCTCTGCATCTCTCCTCAGTCCCGTTTCTGCTGTATCTAATAAATGTGTTTCTTTATAAATAGTAATTTAGGACAATTAGGAGCAATAGCATAGTTAAACCTTTAAAAGGTTATCTTGCAATGTCATTTTCCTGACTAATGTGTTCCTGCTGCCATGTCATTTGTGAATAGACATGTGTTAGCCAGCTAGTGTGCTTCATCTGTGGTGACTTTGATTTATTTGCTCTGTAAATTGGGACTGAAGCAATAATGGAAAGTGACATTAATTGTTTAACAGAGTCCTCTTTGTCACATCCTTTGCTTTCTCTGGGGTGTTTGAATGTTGAAACTTGTACAAAACTAATTGAAATTGCTGTGATGAGGACCAGTGTCCACTCAACTTTCTGTTCTTGAATGTCAGTGCACTTGAATGTCTGTTTAAAGCACGAGAGCTAAGCAGCTAACAGCAAATATCAGGGTTTCTTCTGGCATGCTATTATTAAAGAAGGCATTCCCAGTTAGAAATAGTAACACTTCGAGCTTTGTTGTCAGCTTTACATGCTGAAGTGCTCAGTAGCGTGGGGCGGAGGGGCACCCTACCAGCTGGGCTTGCTGGAGACATTCCCATTGCAGAGGTAGCAGTCAGGCAGCCAGAATCCCCCCGACATCACCTGGGGCACTGGGCTGAGGGGCGGCTCTCGCCCCTGCTTGGAGTAGCCTGAAGACCGTGCCATTCTACCTCATTACACTGCAAAGTGCTTCTTTGCCTAATAACCTCTTTTTATACTTTTCTAAAAGTGATGCTGTTAATCTTCCTCTTTTCTTCTCAAAAAGTGACTGTGAGAAGCTGGATTTAGAGCACGACTTTATTCACAAGGTGGCTTCCCTCTGCTTATTTCCATACCCTCTACACTAGCAGTGGAGTAAAGCATCTGAATTATCATGGCACTATGCATATTTCTACGTGGTATGGTGGAAATTACTAGCTGCATAGACTTAGGCTCTTTTTCTCAGTGGTCAAGCCCCTTCTGGCCTTTTAAGTAAATGCTTCTCCTTAGCATTAGCTTTGCATGAACGTTTATTCGTTTCTGGGGGGTGATACTGTAAGCAACAGAACAGTTCGTGCTTTGCCATGGCTTTCTAACGAGAAGATGGAGCTTGTCTGCAAGAACCTGTGAGGCATGATTTGGCGAAGGAGCCTGACAGAAGGAATTATCTGTGTGGTTTATGGTCATCTTTCTTTAGAGTCTGGTAGAGCATTGCAGAAAAAAAGTCATGCTGAGGGGACACCCAATTCACTTGATGTTTTTTTTCGCTTCTGAGGTGTTACTGTCAATGTTTTGATGTTGACTTTTCTAATGCTATTTTTTATAAAAACGTGAGCTTTTATTTGTCTTACATGTATATTCCCTGCTATTTCACTTCTCAAATGTGAGACTTGAACGTAGCTGAAATCTCTTCATGGTGTGAATCTGGAGCATGACAAGCCACCGTGAAGTGGGTGGAAAAACTCCCAGCTGACATCCCTGAGTTTGGATCAGATCCCTGGAATCAGGGAAAGGCTTTTCATTTATTTTAATAGCACTAGGATCAGCCTAAAAATCCTAGATAATTGATCTGACAAGATCAATTTCCACTCTTTCTGAAGAATAAATATAATGATTTTTATACAATTCTATTCCTCAGAACTCTTAGTACTCCAAAAATCTGTACCTTAATATACAGTACGGGACTATATTTCATTAAAAAATTGGAAGGTATTTAAATTTACTCAATTTGACAAAAAGAAGTCTTGTTTCTGAAATAAGATATCTAATATAAATTAACATTACAGCCACATCTGATTAGGAATTAATCTACTTTTTATAATTGCAGTTGGAATTAGATAAATGCATACAATAGTTGCATTGAGCACTCAAACGATGTAACTCAAAAGGAGAACTTCAAAGGCAACCTACTTAATACATTCGTTTAAAAGAAACCCAAAGAGTCTGCCATTTACAATAATTAATCTTTATTGCTCGTCTTATGCCAAAATGCTCAGGTACATGAAGTTTTTCGCCTGTTTTTCGGAACAAGTATTTCCAGAAGTGTGGAAGGGAAACCCTTTCTCTCTTTCACTGGGCTACATATGTGAACAAGGTTTGCCAGGTTTCTCTGGTAATTCATTTTGGTCTTCTGATTAGCTGTCTTATTCTGTGATTCTTGTAATTTTGTCAGGTCAATTAACTGGCATTCAGCGTTGAAAAGAGAAAGAAAGAGACAGGCTGGGCTGACACCATCGTTAGGTGTCAGCAGCCTCGGTGCATCCTGTAATACAATCCCTGTGTGATTATTTATCGTTGTTAACGCCGGATTGAAAGAAGAATTGTGGAAGACAAGTAAACCAGAGCAATATACAGCAAATGCAAAGAGATCTCTCTTGAATGCAGAGATGGCTAATTTTACTGCACTTAATGGCATCTTCTGAGATGCTGTTGCAGGTTACTGTTTCAAGGGCTAGTTTAACGATGTTTTGACTGCTTTTTCACATACAGAGTCATTGTTTCATTCCTTTTGTCTTCTCACCTGGTTCCACTTTTTTTTTTTTGTCTCCTCACACAGAAAATAGATGAAGAGAATGAGGCGAACTTGCTAGCAGTTCTCACTGAGACACTGGACAGCATCCCCGTGGATGAGGATGGATTGCCTTCATTTGATGCACTGACAGATGGAGATGTGACCAATGAAAATGACGCTAGCCCTTCCCCAATGCCCGACGGCACCCCTCCAACCCAGGAGGCAGAAGAGCCGTCTCTAGTAAGAACCCTTCCTACTGTTTAACAGGAATTGGATGTGCCTCTGGCTACCCGCTGCATGGGTATGATGTAGTCACAGTAAGGTCTGGACTTTTCATTTAGGCTGAGAAGGAAAATCAAGTAAAGTACTGAAACTTAAGTGGGAAAAAAACCACAAAATAGTCGTAGGATGACTAATAAGGGAATCCATTAAAAAGTGGATTTAAGAGATTGTTTTTGAGTTTCTTGTGCTAATGACTGACACTTTTGCTTATTATTCTGTTCAAATAAGTCAGGGTAATGGTTTTTAATTCACGTTACATTTCTTGGGGCTCTTTTCTGTGTATGTTTAGAGTTCATTTGGGGTGATCTGTATAGAAATGCCCATTGAATCTGGTGTGATGTGGAGCTAATTTTGTGCCTTTAATGTTGATTTGACCAGCAAGCACCAGCTTAGTGCTAATCAGGGCAAAACTGAATCTTGGGTGAGGATGTGGGTGAAACCTTATATGCTTTTTGCTCTCTAAAGACAGTTTGAGATGTGATTCTATTTCTGGTGAAAGCCCCTTATCCCTGACTTCCGCAGCAGCAGTCAGATACAAGCATCTATTATTCTGCTAAAGTTAACTTCTGTGTTTAGATCAGAGAGACCTGTTCTGTCAAACAGATCACCCAGAATTTTGCTTTGCCTTGGATTCAGAAATCCAAGGCCCCTGCCATTTCTGCTTGCCCTGCAGTATACTGCAGTAAAGGGAACAGCAATTTGCTGCCAAGCCTCAAAAGAAAGAAATCTGTTTGCTCTGGGGAATATTGAGCCCTTCTTTCTGTTTTGATGTACTTTGCTTGCTGAAGTTGATATATCTAATTTTAAGTAACTAAGCAAAAATGTAGATAAGTCATTTTAATCCATAAAGATGCATAACTTTACTCTTTTCCTTCCACCTCCCTTTCCCTGATGTGTTTGTAGCTTAAGAAGCTCTTGCTGGCTCCAGCCAACACTCAGCTAAATTACAATGAATGCAGTGGTCTCAGCACACAAAACCATGCAAACACAAATCACAGGATCAGAACAAGCCCTGTGGTTGTTAAGGTACAAACTTAATCTTTGTAATAAGAGGAAAAAAAAGAAAGAAAAACTGTAACAAGGTCTTTTATGCTTTCAGCAACCAAGTAAGCAGTAGATCTGAATGTGTGGTATTAATCTGCCTACTATCCTGAAACTGCTTCAAAAAATGTGAACAGATTATAGACTGGGTTCTGGAAAATCACCTGAGCTCCTTTATGCTCTGAATATTTCATTTATGCTTCTTCTTTTGGCGGAGTTGAGCTGTAGTCCCACCGTCTGTTACTCTTGCCTACTTTATTGACACACAGAGTAGTAGGGGGTACGATAAAATTTGCTGATGGGCTGGTGTTGTTTATGAGTGACTCCAGGATGCGGGATTGCCATTTTACCAGCTGTCTGAGCTAAGAAAAATTGCACTGGATTCTTGGCAAAAGATGTATATCAACCATTAATTGGATAGAATGGCGGCTCTGACATAATTCTGTTAGCAGGCAGTATTAAACAATGTTTGTCTTGCTATTCACTGTAACTGAAAACAGAGCATTTAGGGGTACTTAAGAGAGTTGTGAATACTGGGCTCAAGCTATCAGCAGCAAATTAAGGTTTAAACCAACTTATTTTTTTGTTCACAGTAAAGGCGCTGTAGGGTCTTGTTAGTTACATGTTGCTGAGTAGGAACATTGAAATGTTGGAGAAATGAAATAAAAAGCTGCATAAATGTCATTTAGGAATTTTAAATGTAATTTTCTTTTCTTGTTCTGCAAACAATTATTCACAGCTCATAGATCTAGTACACTTAGACTGAACACTTCATTGAAAATCTCATCTCTTCAGAAAACCTATATCTATTCTGATAAGGTTCAGTTCACTAATTTTAGCTTTTTTTTTTATTATTATGCCCCGTTTTTAAGACTGAGAATTCATGGAGCAATAAAGCAAAGAGCGTTTGTCAACAGCAAAAGCCACAAAGACGTCCCTGCTCTGAACTTCTCAAATATCTGACTACGAATGATGACCCTCCTCAGACCAAACCAGCAGAGAACAGGAACAGCAGCAAAGAGAAATGCACCTCCAAAAGGAAGCCCCATCTGCAGTCTCAGACAAATCACCTGCAAGGTGGGTGTTGGAGCGCAGAATATAGCTTTGGTATTGGAGGGAAGCTGAAATACAGTGGTTGTGAATACCCTCAATACCTTTTCTGTTCTTTGGATTAGTATTGTAAATCCAGCACCTCTTCTGTATAGAGAGAGTTTTAAAACAGTATAATGAAGTTAGAATTGGTTAGCTAGATTTAACTTTTTAACAGTTGTAATCCTGCCTCTATCGCCCCCAAACCCAGAAAAGGAACCACAGAAAAAATAAGTTTGACAAATACTACATATTAATATACCAAGCTAGCTGGAGATATTTATTCACAGAGTACTATACCACTAAGAAATCATTATACCCCTAAACAAGCTGGGCAGGCCAGTTCATTAGTGAGCTTCTTTCTTTTTGCCAGCGTAAAACTGAAGGCATTGTTAACCTGCCACTTCGTCCTTAAGAGACAATAAATAGTGCTCTCACTGCTACAGAATAAGCAATAAATGTGTCATTCCTGCTAAAGCTGGAATGCTGGTTTCTAATTTTATTTTGTAAATAGTTGGAAGTTTAGCTGCCATCCTGATCTTTCTCTCTCTCTTTTTAGATTCTTTATGGCCAAAACTAAACACTTGTGTTGACTTTTAGTACCCTCTGATGCATAAAGAACTGGGATATATTACAAGTAGCTTCTATGGCAGAGATGCAAGAACTTAAAGACCCCTCTCCTGCTTTCTCTCCCCCTCCTCCCCTGCCTGCTTTCCCAAGATAAAGAAAAGCTGTAAAAGCTTATGAGCCCAAAGGGAGCTTATTTAAAGTTATTCTTACTTTAAAATACATCTGTGGGTATACTGGCCATCTAGAAGGCCAGATACCTATCTCAGCCACATCAGTGCAAATCCTGGATGACTCCCCTGAAGTCAAGGGAAGTTATCCATCTACAACAGATACCAGGATATGACCCAATATGTGTTGTTCTGGAATTTTTAAAGTGGTAATTGTAAACTGCATATGTTTTTTTCTTTTGCCCTCACTCCCTCCCCCTGCTTCTTCAGCCTCCATCAAATCTATTCTTTCACTCTTCATAAGGAGGTATAAACAGACTTCATAAAATAATCTTCCCTTCCCATCATTAAATACCCTTCTTGACACTGTATGTTCTGACATCCAAAGTATAGTTTTCCCCATTATGGTTTCAAATTCTGTGAACAATGTTTCTTGTAAGAAAGAAGTCCAACTGCCCCTAGAGCTTCTTGGATGCCAACTGCCACTCCTTCTGGCTGGTTTCAGCAGACTGCTTCAGAGGAAAATCCAGGTCGAACTGTACATCTCAAACCTGGGTCTCGTACTGTGATGGTACTGGAACCAGGCACAGATCCGCCAGAGGTTACAGAGGGTTTGTTAACACTGCTGGGTGCAGTAAGGCGTATCACATACAAGATATCTTATACACGTTTGTTATATATAGATGTATGTGCATACGTACATAGATACTGATTACAAAATCTTCCTGTTCTGATCAGAGCTGCATTTTTCCCCAGCTGGGGCAATTGTACAGATTTCGCGCAAAGAAGCAAGGCAAGGTGGGTCCACAACAGTGCAGAGGGAGAAGTTAGGAAAGTCCTGAAAGGACATATAGCCAACTTGCCAGTGTTTAACAGCTGAGTCTGACTTCAGTGGTATTGCAGGTGGAATTATAGGCAGAGAGAAATAACTCTCTTTAATTCCTGCAGTTTAATTTACAGGCTTCTGAATTTTTTTTTTCATCAAATTTGTCTCATACACCAATTTATGACTTCAATATCAATGGATCTGCATATAATACAAATACAAGAATATAATGCTTTCAGCTTGGACAGTCAATTCATGCAGAATTGACCTTGCAAATTTAAGTGGCATTCATAGACATGCAGTCATTTGTTCATACATTTAATCAAAACTACAAAAAAAAGGCTCTGTTTTAAAACATAATCAGGGTCTGGTATTTTCTTTCAAAGTTAGGGAAAGCTCACAAAAGATAAGTCAAACAATATTTTCCTTTAGGGTTACTGTTGCAAACATATTGCAAACCCACGGGAATGTCCACAAACCCATTCATGCTAAAGATCATTTGTGGTTTTGCATTGAAATTTGCCCATGAGGAAATTTAGTTCTTTTGAACCTGGATGTTTTCAATTTACAGGGACAAGCAACTGCATGTGAACCCTTTTTAATACAAATAAAACACCACAATAGACCTTGAAACTCTAATAAACAGGCACCGTGGAAAATGATATTGTCTTGGCTAAATATTTATCAGTGGCTGTAAGTGAGGATGAATCCTTCACAGGAACACTGTTTGGTCAAGCCCTTGCCAAGCAATAAGAGAAATTTATGGTGTTTTGGTATATGAATTTCTCAGTGGGAGGGCTCGGTGATATCTGCCTAAAATAAGTAGAGAAAGGTGTGAGATAATGCCTTGGTACTGTGCCTCAGTGCTTCAGATTTTATATATGTGTATATTCTGATCTGCCTCTCTATATGAGAGCTAGAATGAGACTTTTTAGAGGCTTAAGTAGCTCTTACACATTCAACTTTCTTAGAAAGCTGGGTCTGCGTATGTAGATTTTTGTCCTCTAAAACACAGTGGGAGCATTAGTACAAACTTTCTTCCTGAGCCTTACAGTAAGATCTATTCTTTTTAGGCCAGTCTTACCTCTAGCTAGCCACTGGCAACTGTCACAAACATTACTATCATGGATGTATATAAAACACCCACTAAGATGTGTCATCTTACATTCAGTCTTATAGAAACCTTTTTTATGCATAAATCAGTGGCTGTGCTGGATCAGACAAATAACCCATTTTGGTGCATTTCCTCACTTTGGCAGTGACTTCTGAGGAAGGTGAACCTAAGGTGAACACCTGAGTTTCCATTTCTAACTTTCATATGGGGAGGAGGAGAAACAATATGCAGCTCTTGAGAATTGAGTTAATTTTTAAAAAATGTAATATTACTCCAGGAATGCTCTAGAGCTTATAAAAGTAATCAATTTGCATATAAAATCCTTTAATGTCGATGGGAGCTCCAAGCCTGGAATGAATACGAAATACGCAGTAGTGACACTCTGGACAAAAGATCTGCAGTGCAGGAGTGTTCAAGGGGAACATTTTGTCTTAAGTAATTAATTTGCAGAAGAGATCCCCTGCTGTTTTTCTTGGTACAATGCTCTCTGTGTTTAAGCATCAATCTAACTTCTGAAAAGTAAAATTTGCAAGTAGCATTATTTTTAATTTTTAAGCATTTTTCTGGCAATTAAAAGAATCTTAGTAGTATTAAAATATCCTAGTTCTTGGCTTGCTTTGGGAAAATACAAGCTTGCATGAATAAAAGCTACAAAGATTTGTATTTTTATAGCTAGAGCTTTGCTTTTGCGTATGTTGGGATTGTAGTGCTGAGAGCGTCAGCCCCGTTTTTAACCATCTGTGACTGTATCCATGGCTTGTCATAGTTTGCAGGATAATTTGGACCATAGCAAGTTGGACTCTGGCCTCATAGAAACAACCTATTCTCAGTGCTATATATAAAATTGTACATTGTAGAAGTAAAATTAACTGAATATTCATAACATTCTGTTACTTTGTAGTTATTCTGCTGCTGCTCTTGTTTCCAAATAAAAAGTGGACTGTAGTCTAAGTTAAATCTAAGATAAAATAACATTTTCACAGTGCATCCTGTAGATTTCTTCATTGATTTTTAACTTGTACCACTCTTCTTCGGAAAGTTTCTTGGCATTTGGGCTGTGTGCTGTATTTCAGAGGTACAGTAGTTGATGTAAATTGTTGAAATTTAGGTGCCCTTTTGGTACCAGTGATAAAGACTCAGGATGAGTCTCCTTATTTATCTAAGATACACAGAAATGGCTATTGAACTATCAGAGCTCAGCCCTAACTAACAGGGGATTCCAGCACCAAAATAAAATAAATCTTTTTAGTATATGTTATGGAGTGCTTAAATATTCCATAATCATTTTATTTTTTCCCTTTAGCCAAACCAACAAGTTTATCACTTCCATTGACGCCCGAGTCACCAAAGTAAGTACTAAAAAGTGCAAACATTTATAAAAGGGAGGGGGTTTTAATACATTTTGGCTACAGCAACTCCATTTCAGCTTGTTTTTATAAATGTGCCCTGTCTTCCAGTGATCCCAAGGGTTCCCCATTTGAGAACAAGACTATTGAACAAACCTTAAGTGTGGAACTCTCTGGAACTGCAGGTGAGAAATGGGGAGGGTTAGCTCTTCCATTAAGCATGGTTTGTTTGTGTGTTTGTTCATTTTAATATACAACACATACACTGAGATCTTGCAGGGGTCTCTGGTAGATTAATTTCAGTGCAGTTTAGTGTTGACTTTTTATCCAGTTACCTGAGAGGGAATGTGTTTGAAAATATGGCTCCAAACCTACACAAGAGAGCATAATTTCTGGAAAAATATGAATGAAACCATTCATCTGTTATACTTCCCCATTTCCCCATAGATTTGTGTAATACTGAGCACCATCTTTCAAACACAAACCCCACAGCAGAGTGTTATAGATGTTACAGATGGGAAAGTTATGTCATCCAGTCTGTCTCCAGGCCGGTCTAGGGCTGTACGTGACGCATGTTTCAGTGCTTTGTCAATTCTAGATTAATATGTCACAAATAACAGCTTTCTCCTCTACCACTGAAAAACTATTCCATAGCTTAAAGGTAATTTTTTAAAATTGATATTCATTTTATGTTCTTACTTTCTCTTTATTTCTCCCATTAGCACACTTCACACCACCTCCCTTCTATCCTCGTTCTGCTTTCAGATCCTTGGTGTTTGTACCTTTCGAAGATGTGTAGACTTTTTATCATGTGCAGCTTCAGTTGATGCGTCACTTGTTACATTCATTTAATTCATCTGCTCTTTCCACAAAAGTCAATTCCCTCAGACCTCAGATATGTTTTATTGCTTTCCTCTGACCTCTGTTTTGCCCGTTTTCCTGAAGTGTCCAGAACTGAGCACAAGAGCACGTGTTGAGCTCCACCTGAGCTACTGCCAAGATTGTTTTGTTTCTGAGTTTCATAATACTGAAAAATAAATACTTGGCATGCATTTCTCACAGGAGCATGCCTAGGGGATAACAGTGGATTGCAAATTATGTGATCTCTAACATTCTGGGGGGCATTGCAAGATAGATTTTCAGGTACTGTACGTCAACTCGAGGCCCCCCTCAGTTCGGTGGCAGCTTTACACAAGAGCAGGCCTAAGCTCTAGGTTTCTATATGTACTTTGGGCTGTTGCTTTCACCTCTGTGCAACTATCATGTCACTTTTTCAGAAACTTCTTCATTAGTTGAGCATTGAGACATGCACACTTTCTACTGACATGTCCTGAAAATCTGCAGTCTTAATCATTCCTCCCATGAAAAAACAAAGCATCCTTGCAACACACCTTCCTTTTGCAAAACTGATACAAACATGGCAAAATTCACTGTATGCAGCAGGATAATCCCATTCAATGCCAACAGGCCTGAAGCATGGAGGAGCCTCTTTTATCATTACTGGAGAGCAAATCTGCACGAGGATGCCTGTTTGTAAGCACAGTGGTGAGTCAGTGCTTAGTGCTACCAACTGGAAGGGACAGACGAGGTAACGATAGCAGAGCGGTTCATGCAGCAGCTGAAGTCACTGAAGGGAGCAGTGCTTTTTTCCAGCCAGAAAGACAGCAGCCTGCACTTCACATCAGCTGACTGGACAGAAATTGGGAGCCAGTCTGACCCCTTGATAGTCCTCTAGTATTGGCTCAATAACGGCAACGGGAATGGTCCTGGTATTAGTGAATTCATTCCACTCTGTCCGCTGTGCACAGAGGAGGCAACGGAACAACTTTGTGGTTGTTTTAGATAATATAACCAGGAGAACTAGCACATTAAAAACTGCATCAGAAGCTGTGAAATAGCACAACTGGATGAATATGTGAACAGGAACATTGTACTATGAAAATACAAAATTATTCCTTCTGGAAATAAATACAATCTAGCTAGAAAATTAACTGATGATAATCAAGGAGAACAAGCATTGGTGAAGCATGTGTGAGCAGGGAGCTTGGGCAGTGTTCACAAGCAGTGTAGGTGATGGTGGCTGTTGGACTTGATGTTGCACTTGCTCTGTTCTTCACAGTACCTGGTGAGGAGATTTCAGGAGATTGCATTTCATCACTTGACAGCTGTATTAATCTCTGTCTTCATATATACATAGATTTTATTTTTATATTCATCTATCTATATAAATCTATAAAAAGATGAGTGGTTGTGCATGTCTTACTCTCAGTCATTTATTTGGATTGCAGTAGTATCTTGTGTCATGAGTCTACTTGTGCTGGAAGCAGACAAGTACATAACAGAAACAAGCTCTAGTACTGAAGAGTTTACGGTGTATGTGAGTAAATCATGGCACAATCGGGACCCGCTTCAGTAAAAAACAACAACAACAACAAACAACAACAAAAAAGGAGAAAAAAAGTGGCAGTAGTGATTAATAATACCTTGGAGTTCTTTAGTGAGACCCTGGCAACTCCGAATTATATTCAGATAACCACATTGCTCATTGTCCTTATATAGGGCAGCTTGCACTGTACAAGCACTATTTATTATAATTTAAATAGGAGTTGCCTTGATCTCACTGCCGAATTGAAAAGACCATTAGTAGTGCTGCTCGCACTATCGAAGCACGAAGTATTTTAATATAAATAGCAGCTCCCTTGATCTCTCTGCTGAAAACAACATTGGTTCCCTCACTGATGAATTAACTATAGAGGAGAAAAATAAATAAATAAAAGCATTTCCCACACGAGCCATCAATCTTCGTCACACATACATTTTGGATTCAAATATCTAAAGTCAAACTGAAGCCGTTCTCTTGCCAGTGCTATGTCTTGCTTTAGAACAGATTTGTTAGTACTCATGAATGTAACTTTTTCCTCCCTAAAACTGTCAAAGCATTTATTTGTCAAATTACAAGGAACAAATATTTCTTAGTGCTTTCAAGGGAAGCCGTGTGTAAGAATGTAAGAATTCTTTGAATGCACTTTAAATGGCCTATGATAGAGGAATAAGTCCATTGCTATCTAAAATCACAACTCCTGCAGCTGGTTTCTAGTGTTATTCTGTGGAAAATGGATCAGAACATCATGACATGGAGATGATAATGTAGGGGATAAAATTTCTGTGTAAGGTGAGTCTTACTCTGAGTCAGGCTCAGGAGAGGTCCTTCTGTCCTTTTTTCCACACCTAGCTGCATTGCAAACACTTTTCTAAAAGGCCATGGGCTGGAACCTCTTTAACGCCGTCCAGGAACATGGGACGTTTTTGTGTTACTGAAGGACCTCTTTTCTCTTTGGTGCCAGTCAGGTTGAGGGGGCACCTGCAGACACAGGGACTAGGAGGATGACTTGCCCTCTGGAGGTAACTGTTTCTCTCAAGGAACAAGGGCTCTCTGCTGAACTTCTAAATGCCAGAAGTTATACAGCATGGCTTCTAAATGTTTGAAGTTCAGCCCTCTCGGTTCTCTCAATGCCTTTTTAAACTTCCACTCCTAAATACTCAAAGCCATCATATAAATGCATGGAGTGAGTTTACATGCTTAAGGCTTTAATACCATACAAGCAGCAATCAATAACTGGAAGGCTATTTCCACCTTCTTATCTGCAACAGGTGACTTAGTGAGAAGTCCCTCGTTTGCACACAGATCCTTGTAATTTACCTGAACATAAAACTCTGGTCTTTCTGGTCTTTTCTCTCTAAAAAGATGGTGGAAAAGGCTATACGAACACAATCAGCTTGAATAGTGATTTGGAATTCATGAGCATCCTTGAGGATACTTAAACCCTGCTATTTGCCCACCTCTAGATCTGAGTTACCTCTTAGTTGTCAGAACAAATACTTAAGATCTATCATATAAGAACTTGTTTGACTTCAGAATGATTTCTGATGAAATGAGAGATGCAGAGAGTTGTCTGGGGGAATAAAATCTAGTAAATTATTAGATATTTTCAGGGGTCTGTATTTATTCTCTGCAGCACTGACAACAAGATTAAACTGAATACTCAACAAGCGTGTAGTTTTTTATTATATGATAGCTATTTAATTTTATTATATTTTCCTGGTTTCTGCAATCTTGTGCCACACAAAAGCTCCTCTGATTATTTTTTTAGTGAATTGAGTTGTTACCTTGTGTTCAGTGTTTTAAGTGACCTTAAATAGTGTTTCCCTTGACAATCCGTTTTCAAACTTTAAAGGTATAAAAGAATTTATTTTCAATGCCTCTCAAAAGTCCAACGCACATGTAGAAAGGTTGAACGGCTGTGTTCCCCAGAAGACACTAATTCTCATCCCCCTCACCAAAGCACAACAAACATCATCAAATATTTAAATGCTAACAGTTACAGTAGAGTTTTAGAAAGATTGGTGTCTGTCTAAAGAAGCATTGCAAATGAGCCCTAAAAAGTCAAGATGTCACATTTTATGCAAATGCACTCCCCTAATTTCTGATTATCAACCTAGCTGAACTAAATGAGTTCTAAGGTGTTTTTTTTCAGTGCAGTTTTGGTATGCATCACAAGTACTTGCACTCCCCCAGAGACTTTCTTAAAAGAAGTTGCTCGGCCAAGGTGGCGGAGTCAGCATACGTGCAAACACCTTTTGTTGCACAGACACAGGGAGGACGGTGCTGGTTTGGCAGCAGCATTCGCAAATTGATATACGCTATTTTCAAGCGCAAAATCACTGAGTA
Organism: Anseranas semipalmata; assembly: GCA_013399115.1. Taxonomy (NCBI): domain Eukaryota; kingdom Metazoa; phylum Chordata; class Aves; order Anseriformes; family Anseranatidae; genus Anseranas; species Anseranas semipalmata. Next base: position 1,307,896 of record VXAA01005302.1, read on the forward strand.
GGTTCATGCTATATAGACAGAGCAAGGCAAAGTGCAAACGTACCATTTACCGAAGCCATTCAATTAAAGAAAAGTCCCTACAAAGAAAATGGTTTTATAGCACGTCAGGAAAAAATACTTGCCTTTTACTTTAAAAAGAAAAAAGACTGGTTAAGGGGGATGATTGTAGAGTATGTACCACTTCTAACAGATTTGCTGTGCAGAAGTACATAAGTGTGAGTGATGTAGAGGTACTTGTTTATTATAGAGCACATTTCAATGCAGTAATCATAAATATTGCTAAGGTTGTGCTCTGTTGAAATATGACCTACATACTCTTGATTGTTTGTGTTACGTGATTTGTCTGACACCCATTACATTCTGGGTAATGGCAGCCATTTGTTGCTGTGCACAGCAGGCTCTTTTGACAAAAGAAAATAGGCAGCAATAAAAAAGCTATAGTCTGAATTACATTCTGCACAGTGCTGCACTGCTGAGAGTTTGTGCAAGTGTGTTAACAATGCTCTGAACTGCCTCTTGTCAGCCTTCAGCCTGTAATGGCCATCTGTCCTTCCATAAATCTGTCAAAACCTGCTAAGTTCAAGAGAGAGCACAGAATATACCTTGTACTGTCAATACTAAAATGTACACTTTTGTGGAGAAATCGGAGTGTATGAAATAATCCAAAGGTTATAGAATATTGTAACACTTGATTTAGGATCATGGCCTGCAGTGGAGATTACCAGTGATTAGTGTGAAGATGAGCAAAAGTGACACCAATGAGCAAGTGAGCAGCCACATCATTTTCTCCAAGTTCACATTTTGGACACCAGTCATGGGACATGCTGAAGGTAGACTCTGTAGCGCTGACTTAAACAAGAGCTGATTCAAAACTTTACTTCCCCCTCCACCCCCCAGTGGAAGTTCGTTCAAAAGTTAAATGAACATTTTCCAACTTCTATCTGTTTGTACTTGCTTATGCGCTTCCTGCTTCTTCTGAAAACCAGGAAAAGAGCCAAAATGCCACGAGGAAGTCCTTTCTTAGGATGTCCCCAGCACAGTTTTGCCAGCAAAAGAAGTGCCAGTAAATTTGGCTCAGTCTGTACTTTTGGAAGGTTTTGTTGTTGTTGTTGTTGTTTTTTTCCCCCTCTAAAGACTGTTGGACTCTCATTGGGCTTGTGGAGATCGTGGTTCTCTGTGTATAGCTTGCTTTCTGCCAGGGCTGTAAAGAAGTAGGAATGGAAACAATATTTTATTTTGGACATTGGATTGTCTCAGGGGTTTCTTATCCTGAAATTCTCAAGTGTGGAGATGTTCACTGTGGAGCTGTTGAATTTTATAAGGAAACAACAAGGAGGTGCTGGAATTCATACTCTCCTATTTCATTCTTTCTTTAAAACTACATCTGAAATTCAGTAACTAACCCCAGGACTTCTATATAATTCTATATAATTTCATGACTAAAAGTGCCAGTTGTAGTTTTATTCTTTAGAAAACAATCTTTTCTTACTCACATCTTTGTTGAATATGACCCTGAATTCTTAACCCAGAAATGATTATTGAAGAATTTTGAAGAGGACTGCTCTCATTTTGCCAAAAATTAATTTGGTAGTTGAAAATATTTGTTAGTGAGGAGGTAGATAAGGTGTGAAATCTATACTGCTAACCCAAGTGAATTTTTGGGAAGGAAAAGAAAACTGAGGACTCAAATTAGAGGAAATAGTTGATGACTTTGCACAAAACTATTTCAGTTTTAAATTCGCGTTTGTATTAACTAGAGTTACAGCATCTTTTCTTCAGTTTCTCTGACTTTGGTGGCATTAGACAAAGTCTTCACATAGCCATGGGTGGCTCATAACCTTTTTTCCAAGTGTTCAGACAAAATCAGTCTTCTTTCTCACATCAAGTATGCATGTCTTAGTACTCCTATCTTCTTTTTTTCTGAAACAGATTTGTTGCAGCTAATGCAAAGGGACTCCCAGTATCCATTTATGATCCATAGGGAGCACTATGCATTGATAGACGCTTTTCTTCTTTACAGCAAAACACTATAAAACATGTTCCATTTGCATTGATCTGCTGAGCTCCATTGTATGGTTAAAAACACAAAACAAAACTCTGTAGCCGTGTTTGAAATACACATTTCCTGGAAGTGTCTGCATTCTCTTTTCATTCTTGCTAAGGAAGTAATGGAAAGCTCATTGCTTGGGCTAGAAAAGGAAATCTTGGACATCATCATCCCCTGGAGTGTTTAAGGATGAACTGGATAATGTAGGACAACTCCCTAATCTCAGTTCCTAATTCAGGAAAATACTTATATATTCATGTAATTTTAAGCATATATAATCCTAAATTACATCAGGACAGATGTAATGACAGAATTACAATTCTGTCAATCAGACAGAAGCAAGTTTTTAAAATATAGCACAGTAAGTACCTTTCTGAAGAGTAATAAAAATTTCCTGAACAGTGTCTGGAGTTTGCTGTTACTCTGCACAGGTGTCCTGGGTTATGCTTTATAAAGTCTGAAGAACTTTTATTTCTACAGGAAATGTTGAGACATATTCTACCCTTAGAAAAATAATTGGAAGATGTTGCTTTGGTTCCCAGGTTTTATTAGAGTGGGCTTTAGTCCTTCCTGCAATTTGATCTCACCACAGTGATGTAATGTATTATAGTTATGTGAAAAATCCTGGTAGTTAGTGTTAGTCTTGAAATACTTATGTTTCACTTCTACTCCCTACTTCATGACTTTCACTAATATTTAGTTCTAAGTGCAATGGTTCATTATAGTTGTAGTAGCCCTATTGTTCACTTCAGTTTCAGTTGCAGAACATTTCATGCAAAATGTATTAGTTATGCTTACAAGAATGTATTATACATACATTAGCAATGGTTTACTAAGTTAATGAACTGTGGAGACAAAGAGTCATTGCAGTCAAGTTGCAGAGTTGCTGTACTTCCTTGCATTCAAGTTCTGTGTACCACAGAGGTTGCTTTGGTAGCACTCATTTGTTTTTCTTGGACTTCCTTTTATTCACGTTTTTGTCTGCTAATTTCTGTAGGTTTTTGACAGTGCCAGTCTTTTGATTTTTCATTTTTATATCAAAATCTTTTTGATTTTTATCAAAAGTCTTTTGATTTTTATCTCTTGATCTTTTCTATCAGAATCTACAGAGAGAGAGGTGGATGTCATGGAGGAAGGGGAGGGGCAGAAATGATGTTGAAGATTAATGACAATGCATTAGTACTGTTGCTATTGTTGTCACAGAACTTTGGTGTCTCAAACCCTAAATGCTCTCCCAGCAATAGTTATATTAAATTAAATTGATGTAGAATGGGTCTTGCTTTTTAATCTATTTTAAAGAAGCATATGTGCCTTTTTACTAAACTTTGTGCACTCAGAAATATTCTATTCCTCCTTTTTCTTCCTCCTAGGCCTAACTCCACCTACGACCCCTCCTCATAAAGCCAACCAGGATAATCCTTTTAGGACTTCACCTAAGCCGAAGTCATCATGCAAGACTGTTGTACCACCTTCAAAAAAGCCCCGCTATAGTGAGTCTTCTGGTTCTCAAGGAAACAACCCGATCAAGAAGGGTCCAGAACAGTCTGAGCTGTATGCACAGCTCAGCAAGACTACAGTACTGTCCAGTGGACATGAGGAGAGAAAGACAAAACGGCCCAGTTTGCGGCTGTTTGGTGACCATGACTACTGTCAATCTGTGAATTCAAAATCAGAAATACACATTAAAATATCCCAGGAACTTCAGGACTCCAGACAACTCGAATTTAAGGATTCTTCACCTGGGTGGCAGTGTCAGATTTGTTCTTCTTTAGAACAAGACCAGTATTTCAAGAAAGAGACTTTACAGACAAGTAAGCAGGGATCCCTCAGTAATAACAGAAAACAGCTCCAAGACCAGGAAATTCGGGCTGAACTGAATAAGCATTTTGGTCACCCCAGCCAAGCTGTTTTTGATGAAGAAGCAGATAAGACCAGTGAACTAAGGGACAGTGATTACAGTAATGAACAATTTTCCAAACTACCTATGTTTATAAATTCAGGACTAGCAATGGATGGTCTCTTTGATGACAGTGAAGATGAAAGTGATAAACTATGCTACCCTTGGGATGGGACACAAGCCTATTCATTATTTGATGTATCGCCTTCTTGCTCTTCTTTTAACTCTCCATGCAGAGATTCAGTGTCGCCACCCAAATCCTTATTTTCTCAAAGATCCCAAAGGACACGCTCTAGATCAAGGTCCTTTCCTCAACGCAGGTCTTGTTCCCGTTCTCCATATTCCCGATCGAGATCAAGGTCGCCCTGTAGTAGATCCTCTTCAAGGTACGGTGCAGCAAATTCATGTATCATCATTGTAGGTAATAAGAAGAAAAACAGTAAAAACATAGAATGACTTGAAGGAAAGAAATTTAAAAAAAGAGATAACTTAATGCAGTGCAACTCTTTTTATTGCCCCCTGAGCTGATTAACTCTGAAGGTTACAGGATAGCTATAGAAACGCTTGTTGCCATTATCCTTTAAATTTGCCAAGTTTACACTTTCTGAGTGGAGCCAGTCAGGTCAGAGGCAGAGCAATTGGTGAGAGATGTACACAACTAACCTTTCCCATTTTCTGCAAGCTGCCCGGTGCCAATCTAGCTGCAGTCCCTATCAGATGAAGTTGTCAGTGGCTGACTCTGCTCTGTGTTAGCCTCAATAAGGAACATTACAGAAGGGGGGCAAAATCACTTGAGGCCCTTAGTTGACTAGGAGATCACAAACTGTCACTAGAAAATTTCACTGGTAGCTTAGAAGAAATTGTAAGTTCAGGTAAGAGGCAGCTCAGGAGAAAATGGTGTAAATAGATTCAAAGTGAATGACAGAGGTAAATGTTTTTCTTCCTACAGATCTTGTCACTATTATGAGTCCAGCCACTGTAGACACCGAGCATACAGAAGTTCTCCCTTACGTGCAAGATCGCGATCCAGATCACCGTACAGTCGCAGACCCAGGTAGTGCATTTTGTGCACATTTGGTTTGCTTTTCATCATTCTCAAGAGATAATGAAGCGTTCCAGAAATTGTATTACTAAATTTACATTAACAAATGCAGGTGCTTGATTTAATGACTAAGTTATGTTTCCTAGATATGACAGCTATGAGGAATATCAGCATGAAAGGCTGAAGAGGGAAGAATACCGCAAAGAGTATGAAAAACGGGAATCTGAAAGGGCCAAACAAAGAGAGAGACAGAGGCAGAAAGCAATTGTAAGCACTGTGAAGATAACTTTCATTTTGAAATAGGTTTCTGTTTCTTTTTGTAGATTTCTAAAGCTAGAACTGAGACTTTATTTTCTTTCTTCTTTATAATGGAACAAACAAAATACAAAAATCTGCATACATGTATTTCTTAGTATTTTGAATTTTAGGCAAATATGTGTTCTCATAACAGTTTGTGTTTTGACTGTACAATACTAATTTTTCAGGTTCTGTAAATTGCAACTCTCCAAGTTACTTAACAGAAAAAAAAGATTTTCTAGAGAAAGGTTTCATCCCAAACAAAGAATTAAAAGTGACCCAGTCTATTCCTTATACTGATCTATCAGTGAATCTGCAGTTTCTACTATATATCACCTACCAGAGTGCCAGTAATCAATGTCTAGCTTCTATATTTCTGTTTCTTTGCAGAAGCAATATAAGGAGTCAGTCAGCTTACATACCGATCGCTGGACATTTGTAGTAGCTGTAATTGTCTATACAGAGGGTATGAATAGAATTTGAAACTGAGATCCAAAGGCATGACTTTAATTGTTTGTTCTGTCTATGATTTGGTTGATTTTTAAGTTATTTTTAGCAAAATAAATAGTCTGAAGACATGATGCAATTTAAAAATGTCACTTAACACTTGCCCTTTCATAATGAATATGTGTTATTTAATTATTTTGTTCATCAATGTTCTGTGTGAAATGACTGAAATACCTGAAGCAAAGAAAATACCCATGGAGGGGATCAGCAACTCCCTTGGCTGTTGTAGCAGTACAACAGGAGAATGTCTATTAAATGGACAGGTGGCTTTTGCCTCTTTTTAGTTCCCTATTGTTAACTGCATGATGGTTTTGATAAGTTGGGAGCTGCTGTAAGTCTGAACTCCCCTTGTTAAGCCCATTTGGTGGTCTCCTTTTGCTGCTGCTCTGGCCATCCTCTTACTCCTGCATGAACTGGTGCAGACTGGGTTACTTCATCTTTTCATCATTTCCCCTTAGTATTCTATCCAAAGCTCACCAAAATGAATAGGTCTCTTTCCTTTAGTGGACTTTGTAGTAAAAGGTGATTTGTCACACACACTGCATCATTTCTCCAAATACTTACACCTACAGAGCTGGGAGTACATAGAGGTTGACAGAGACTGGTGTAGTCTATGGCAACAAGAAGTTCTGGGAGGGAGTAGACACATTAGTTTGTGATTTTTGTCTCTGTTACTGTTGTTCTTAGTGGACTTGATCAAATGATACTGCCTATCTACAAAATGTGGGTGATACGTATATTATGTAAAGCGTGAAATATAGAGCTATAACATGTTCTGATCTGAAAATCAGGGAAGGCAATGGAAGGATTTTGCATGGCTTCAGAAAGGGCTATATTTAAGTCAATTGTTGCTGTTAGTTTTAAAATATCTAGCTTCCATCTGCTTAGAGATGAACAATAACTTCCAGCAATTGTAACTTACACTGGCTGTTCTCTCTTAGATTTAAGACAAATTAGACATTCAAGTAGACCTCTGTCATGGATATATCTCGCTACTTTTCAGTTACTGTACCTTACTGGTATAAGTAAACCTGAGTCCTGCTGAGAAGGTAGAAAATTTGATTGAGTTTAAAACAAGCAAATGTTTGGCTACTAGCTAATCAAGAGAAAAGGAGGAAAGAAAAGAAACTTAAAAAGCTATAGATATGCTGCACCATAACTTCCTCTATGTTAAGAATTTTAGGCTCTTCTAAACCAAGGTTGAATTTATTTTCTCTTCTAAAGTGAGCATTGTCATGTTAATTAACTTCATTAATGAAAATGTGTATTAATAAACATAAATAAATTAGAACTGAAATGGTCTAGTGGGGTGGCAAATCATATATTTATAAAATATCAATAAATAGAACATGGCAAAAACTTGAAATCCAGTCACCTGTGTAAGAGCTGCATGAGATGTAGATGAAGTCCTATTGACTCCTTTCTCCAAAGTCTATCAACATTTTTACTTTAAAAATCTGTATTGAATCATGCCAGTTTATTCACTGTGCAAATAAATGCAGGTTAGGAGACAGCAGAGAAAGGGAAGCCTTGATCCCATGAAGTCAGTGATAAAATGTGTATTAATTTAACAAAGGTGCTATTTTTGTCTAGCATTCTCTGTTCCCTTTCTTACTCCTTTTGGCTTATGGGTCTCTTCTGTGTCACTCTTTTCTTTCTTGAGGGGCTCAACTCATTTACTGTTCAGCCACAAGAATCCCTTCTCTCTTTCCTTGAACTCCTTCTACAGTTCCATAAGTTTAGATTTCCATAAATTCTGTGTTGGGGATTTTTTTCCTTTCTTTCTAGCTCATCCTTATGCTGCACAAACTGATTCAAGACCACATACCTCCAAATACTGTTAACAGAGCGGCCCAAAGATTGATCATTACTAATGCCTCAGGTGTTGTTACACAGGGCAGGTGGCTTTTCTTCATGAGAAGCACCATGCTAAGATTCAGGAGTTGTAGAAAAGAGGCACAGAGGGAAGGGAACAGAAATCATGACTGAACTAAAAGCCATCAGGTCTTATTGGTTCAATATCTAGAATTAGTCTCAATGTGACAACAAGAGTGTGAAACCGAGGAAAAAGAAATGAGAAAAAAAAAATTGCATATTTTAATCTGTCAAAACCATATGTGCAGCAGTGCCCTCTGATTGTGCAAACAGCTTGTATTTTGGCAGATGAGAAGGCATATTGGCAGACTGCTAGAAGAGGCTTGTTTTAGACGCCTGTGTTCATGCTACGTGGCAAAGGCATGTTTAAATGGCTGCCCATTCAGTCTTGCACACAACACATTTGCTGCAGTAGTTTCACATCAACTGAAAGCCTGGGCTAGAATTTCCTTGTATGGAATTCTGAATTCATATCTAGACTTGCAGCTATATGACTTCAAAAGTTTCTGTGATATTTTTCTCTTCTTTCTTATCTTCTCTATCCTCCCTTTCCCAGTGACTGGAGATTCGGTGTCTTTTCTGTGGACTGGGGTCTTAATTTTGAGCAGGCACACTTGAAAAATACAGGCTGAGCCCACAAGGCATTTTCAAATTAGAAAGTCAGAATATTTTTGTCATTTATTCATTTATTTGTATTTTTGGTTGTGATACCTTTGCTAATGGAACAAATTCTAGCATAATTTAGTTTGATGTTGACATCACTTGTTTCACTGGGTCCACATTTCAATTTGGAATGGGTCCTCATTGAAGAGAAGGCTGATCTGCAACCAAGACTCACCTAACTTGGTAGTGCTGACCAGATCATAGCAGAGACTCATTCATTCACCATGAAACTCCAGAAACAGCTGCAGGACAGGACAGGCTATTCAGGGCTTTGTAGGAATTGGGATCCAACCCCTAGCCAAGGCAGATCACAGTGATTTGCCAAGAAGACTGAGGACCGCTTTTTTCTTCTTCTCAGAAATTCTTTCTTCTTCTTCTCAGGAATTTCTGAGGTATGCAGGCTTTTACTGCAGCAGCTCATTAGACCATGCGGCAAATACTTTCCAAGGCATGGCTTCAGAAGTACAGTTAGCACGTTTCAATTCTGGAGTCTGACAACCAGCAGCGATGCTTGAGTGGAGTTACTGGGTTAGTAGCAATTGCAGGAGAAGTTACAGTGAGTGCTGTAACCCACCAGAGGACTGCAACAGCTCTGTGGTGTACAGGTCTAAAAGCACTGTGAGCAAGCCTGAAAGCAAGGCAGAGTTGCAAGTCTGATGGAGCACGCCCAGAGCGCTCCTGGGGCACTGGAGCCCTTCGGCATTAACGGAGTTTGTGATTCCCCATTGAAGTGGTGCACCAGGGCTGGAAGGTTAGACTCTGACCAGCAGCCTGGTGTTCTGAATCTGTGCTGCTTTGCCTCTATGGCCATGCCATATGGACTTTCTGTCCCATCCACCCTGTAGCTTCATTTACTGCGTGCCCTGGCTGCTGCCAGGAGGTACAACAAAATCCGCTTTTATACCTGTATAGAAATTTACTATTGGCATTACTACTTTTCATTTCTAAGTGCTAACAGCCTACAAGAGACAAGTATCAAGAGTCCCTGTCCAGAGAGCTTACAGATGCAAGAACATAAATGTACTGTGAGGCCACAGCAGCAGAAAGAAACACATGGTTTCAAAGAAAATAAATTGCTCTACAACAGAAAAGCAGGAGAAAGGTGGTTTCCTAAATGAGTGCTTGGGTTCTCTGAAGTCTAAAACCAGACTCAGCCTATAATGGAGTCCGTTCCCGCTAATGAAGGAGCCAATGCACATTGGTAGTTTAGTTTGGATTTTTTTGTAGTTGCTCGTCTTGATGGCCCCAATCCCAGGCATTCTACCTTTGCTGCATGAGTTGCTGAAAATGTATCAAATGGATTATCTAAATCGTGAGTTTTACTGGTCCATCACTATTTTTTGAGCAGTCAGCATGGAGAGTGGCTGAACTTCTTCAGTCCTCAGCCACACAACAGTATTTGAGAATATTGTGCAGTGTTCTTTCTTTTCCAGTTCTCATGAGCCCTCCTTTTGCCATTCGTACTTGTACACAGGTCATACGTAGTCCACAATTCTTCTTTAATACAGAATCTAAAGCAAATTTTTCTTCTTATTATGTCAGAATCTTAAGTTTTAGTGGCTCTTCCATTCATAGCATTTCTATTTTTTGAACTCTGCCCAACCACTCCCATGGCACCTTCAAAATGTTTTTTGGCCTCCAGCTCCAAGGATGAATGTCTTCATTGCATTGTACTGAAAGAGGAGACAAGTCACCGGGTATGGAAGGCAACACAGGCAGGGGGCTTGCACCCAGCCAGGCAGCCGTGATGGAGGAAGCAGCAGAGCCTTTGACAAGCCCATGGCAGACCTCAGCTTTAAAATGACCCCTGATTTTTTCTCTCAGCTTCACACAGAGCATTATCTGTCTCTTGGAGAACTAGGTATGCACCACAAATGTGCAAACAAAAGGTGGTAGGGAAAATGAGGACAGCAGCATGGTGTGGTGTCACCTCTGGAGTGGAACCTTCAGTTCCCACAGAGCCTGCTTAGCAGCACCCCAGGGTGCGGCAAGGAGAGGCAGGCAAAGAAAACAAATGTTGGGTGAAGAAGCCTGGTACAAAAAAGCACGTGAAAACTAATACGTCTGTTGGTCTGGGCTTTAGTGAAATTAAAGATTAAGAATGAGGAAGGGAAAACAAAATAAAGTTTTGGAGGAAGCCTTTGCAAGACAAAAAGATCCTTAGCATCAGAGAATGTTGTGGGCGATGAGTGGTCCTTTTATTGACCCTTAGATGTGTAAAGGTATATCCTGGTAGTTTTCTCCAGTTTAAGCATACTAATGCTTTAGTATTTTCATTTGAGACTTGAAATACTGCTTTTCAGTCTGGGATTTTCTGCCACATCTGCCTATTCAAGTGTTCTTACTGCCAGGAAGAAAGAGCAAAATTAAGAAGGAGCTTTAGATGAAACAAAAGAAGACAGACATATTGGGCTTGAGGAGCTGGCCGGGCTCTTCTTTTTTCCTTTATTTACCTGGCAAAACAATGAACTACGTACTTTTAAAATTTATGATGCAAAATAAATCATCTGCACATTTGGGAGGGAAATAAGAACACTATCATCTGGAGTTTCCTGCAGGTTTCCTCTGCCCACATTAAATTGAAAACAAAAGCTTTTCTCTGCAGTTCTCTAGGTTCCCAAGTCATATATCATCTCCTCTAACAAGTGCAGTAAAAAGCATGCTTAATATGCACATATGGACTTATGCATGTAACTTATTATAAAATAAAGGTCTTTAACATTTAGAGTGTGTTGTAATCTTGTTAGGTTTGTATAGCTCTTATTATTAATGGGAATAAAAGGCAGGTGTCTCTGTGAATACAAATACAGTTTTTCACAATTGCTTTAAATAAACTGAAATTAACCAAGACAAGGACAGTGCTGTATGAATCCTGTGTTCTCCAGTATCTTATACCATCACGGCACTCTGCTTAAAAAAATACTTGAACGAACATCTCCTCATGTGTGCACACTGGAGGACATATGGTGCATTTCAGCTTTAAATTTGAATTTCTTTAATTTTGCAGGTTTAACTTATTCCCTTAATGATAGTTTAACAGGCTTTTTTTTAATTGTTCACTTTTGTTTTATTACAGTTGTCTTAAAGGGATATTAGATATATAAAAGTTATTAGAGGGATAAAAGAAGGAAAAATTGCACAGGCATGCACACAGTCTTATGGAAGAGCATGCAATAGTTATTTCCATCACACTGTAATATAATGATCTCCATGTCAGTGAGTGAAACATTATGTTTTTTCAGTCGAGATGTATTATCTCAGCTAAAGTATATTAGACAGTCTGCTATGTTATGTTCTGCTCCATCTGGTCAGTCATTTAGGTTCAATAGCAAGTATCAATGGAATTGTTTCTTATCAAGTGTTTCAATGCGGTTAAATCCTTGATTTGGTAAAACAGTCTGAAAAAGTAATTACTGTGCATATGCAGATTTTCCTGGTTTTGAAGTTTATGGCACCCAACCATACTGAAAGTAAGCAGAATTAGAATGGAGAAAATGGAAGAAATGCAGATTTCTGTTGCTTGCTGTCTGCATTCCCTAGTTCATCAGAAGCCCCACTCAGACTCCTCTATGGGGAGAGTCAGGACTCTGGATGGGGACACAGTAGAGACAGAGCTAAAAAGCAGCATCTGTCTGTAAAGTACCCCTCTTTCATGAACTTATGGCCACCTGTGAGCACACCTACCTTTCTTTCAGCAGTGCTAGCTTTTCCAGGCTGTAGTGCTATGGCAAAGAGCAAGAGCAGCTTTTAGATCGTGAACTTTAGAGGGCATAACATTTAAAAATGGAAGTGTCTGTCCCAGCAGGGCAATAGAGGACTATTAAGCCTGTCACCTTGGGTCCTTGGATATTTGCTAGAAGCAGTAGTTTCAAGCACCTAAATGAGATACTTCCCTGATCCCATTGATTAAGGAGAGCATATACATACTGTGGTAGAGCAGTAGGGTCTCCACTGGGCTGACCAGGGAGCTATAAAGGACCCAGGTGGTTGCAGTGGTCAAATTTTGTGCCATACCTTAGTGGGTAGGGCTTTTGTCCAAAAAGTGAGTGTATTTGGTTCTTGGATCTGTCTTCTGGGGCTTTGAACTCTTGTCTTTCATTTCTCAGGAGCTTAGATGGACTGGATTTGGGGGCCCCTAAGATTTGTGGGGCCAGGAAAAGAGTGAGCAAAAATAGTTGACTTGGTATGCTAGGGAGAAGGAGTTTCTGTTGGGAGCCAGGTATATTAGTTTCAGCTTCTGGCTGCAGGAATTGTTTATTTATTTTGCATTAAACAGCTTCTGGGAGCAGAGTGCTGTCCTGGGAACAGGGAGCCAAGATTTCGTATGCCCGTAACTAAGAACAGTTCTGATGGTCCTTTATCTCAAATGAGTGCTCAATCAAGTAAAGAAGAGGCATCAGGATCATTTCTGTTTCCACATGTATTTTGGTCTGATCTCAATCTTACTGTCTTAGATGAGATTATTGACTGTGGACCAAGAATGACTGGTGCCTTATGTCTCTGTGGGGACTTGTGGAAAACATACATTTTGTGCTATATCTGAACTGTAACACTGTAAGCTACCTTTCTCTTCAGGCTAGGATGTTTCTGAGCAGGAATGCAAGTCTATATTTAGGTCCCTGGAGCCTTTAACATTGCTGAGTTGAGGTGCCATTAGCCTTTAGGCACCTCCAGGTTAAGATAGTCATGAATTCTCAGCAGTCAGTATAGCTCCTTTGGAATTCGGCACCTAAATTCTATGCAAGTCTCAGGTGCCTGAGTTGATGGTTTAAACTGACATTGCTCCACTAACTGACAGATTTACACCAGCTGAGAATTCGCTGGTGGAACAACTTATGGGACAAACGTGTGGGTGTGTGCAGGGAATGAGCAAGAGGCCAATAGTGCCAGGGTCCTTCAGGCCAGAGGTAATCAGAGACAGGAAGGCTGAGCACCGTGGCCATCTGTAGCTACTGCTTCTTTGCCCTGATTACCTTAAGGTCAGTGGTTTAAAGTTTTGGTTTTTTTTTTTTGCTTGCAACTCACTGAATGGCTTTGTCCTTGGTAAAGTGCTAATCCAAATATTCATAAAGTGACTCTCACAGGGTTTCCTAGTCTTTCTGTCATTCTGCTGAGCATTTTCACTCAGGAAGGAATGATATGACCATGACTAGATTGTTTTAAAAGTATCTTTGAAGTTTTGCTCCAAATGTCAAAGGAACATGCAAATGAACCCCTAATCTATATCGGGGAATTCAGTCAGGGTTTTTTTCCTAAGAAAGGTAACGGTGACCACAGGTTATATTTTATTCTTCTCCCTTCCCCTCCACAATATTTATTTTAGTAAAAGTCATCTTCTGGACTCCTAGCAGTTTTCCCTCTATTTAAGGTATGGATGTGATGGAACTGCTGATTGCAGGATGAGTCAGCTAATGAGTCATCTGAGTTTATGATGTTATGTTTATAATACATTTTGTTAATGTTTATGGTACATTTATGCAATTATTGTGTTACTTTATACTAGTACACAACTAAGATGGGTTTTGCCCAGTGTTGTATAGAGTGCCAGAGAAAGGGAGTCCCTGGTTCTGAAGAGTTTGCAGTCTTAAAGGGCAAGTGGTGAGAAGACTGGAAGGGAAGAAGATGCAGTAAGATATGAAGGGAGCGGTCTGTCATTGTATAGCAGAACAGTGACAGCACACAGCAAAACCTTCCAGGAGCACACCACCTGGCAAAGCTGGCATCATTTAAATACCTTAAATACTTTCCAGGAGAGAACAATTTCACTCACTAGCAGGATGCAGTAGGTCTTCAACAAGTGACTATTACTATAATTATGCATCTTCTGCACATCTGTGTGTATATATGTATGCATATATGTATAGGTGCATCTGTATTACACATTCGGTAAGAATATATCTTCCCTGTTGCTCTTTCTCAACAGGAAGAACATCGTGTGATTTATGTGGGTAAAATCAGACCTGACACAACCCGAACAGAACTGAGGGACCGGTTTGAAGTTTTTGGTGAAATCGAGGAGTGCACAGTAAATTTGCAGGATGATGGGTAAGAACTTTTGAGATTACTTCTTGTTTGGGAGCTGCCATATGTAAAAAATTATGGCAGTAAGATTACTGGTATGGGAGTTACCAATGTAAGTACTGTGACAGATGACATGCTGAGTTCAAAACCTTATTTATTTTCTTTCATCCTTATTTATTAATCTTGCTAGTTGAGATTTCCTGTCCCAGAAATAAGTATTTAGCTGCATGACAGGACAATCATGCTGATAAATGGATGCTGTACTTCTGGCATTTCCACTGCTGGATCTCCTGCAAGTTCTTGCTTTCAGGAAGGGGTTACGCTAATGTGCATTAACTCTTTTTAGTTTTTGTTCACAACTGTATTTTTCAATTACAGAGACAGCTACGGTTTCATCACCTACCGCTACACTTGTGATGCCTTTGCTGCTCTTGAGAATGGATACACTTTACGCAGGTCAAATGAACCTGACTTTGAGCTGTACTTTTGTGGACGCAAGCAATTTTGCAAGTCTAACTATGCAGACCTAGGTAGGTATTTTGTTCTATGTGAATTAAAGTATATAACTGGTACCTTGTAACTCAGGAGAAATTAGGGTTTTGCTTGGTTTTTGTTTGTGGCTTCTATTTAAATGGTGTGAGGAGTTTAAAGAAGGTGTTTTTTCACTTGCTGCAAGAAGTTTAAAAGTCTATTAATCTGAGCTCTACACTGAGTTGACTTTTTTCAGATATTTCAGACTGTGAAAATTCTTTTAAAGTCCATTTCCATCATTATCAAAACAAATGCCCAGTATTCAATAGTACATTGCCATACTGAAATGACAGCACTGCAGAAACTTGCTGGATGCTTTACTCTTCATTGCTGTGCAATGGCTTCTTGGTTCTAATACTTGATTTATTTATCTGAACCTTAAACAGAGAACAAAGTAGATGCCTCATCCCCCCAAAAATTCACTGTGATGCTTATTTGGCTGTGAGTTGGGCTGTAGAACTTGCCAGACACTCCTTAAACGCGATTCATAGTTTTTAGGTTTGAAAGATAGAAGGGTTCATGACCAAATTTGATCCGTAGCATAGCAAAGGCCATGGTTCTCAACTGGTGGTTCCCACATCATCCATAAGCATCTATGAATGTGTCTCCTTTCAGAAATTTCCAGTCATGATGTGAGGGGCTCCAGCCAGTGGAGAGCTTGGCCTGTCCCTTGGAGTTTGCTGTCCCACTGGTGGGGGGCAGTGTGCATACCAGTCTCCAGTGTGCATACCAGCAGTGATAACTCACCTGAGTCTTCCCCAGTTCTGTTTGGGCACGAATGTACAGTTCTGCCCTATGCTCTGGGTCAGGGTGTGATGTGTCCCCTTCCAAGGATGTTTGGAGGTGTTCAGATTCTTAGAGGAATAGTGATGTTATGTATATGCATTGAGACCATGCAGACTTCCAAAGCATCCTCTATGAAATTATATTGTAAACTTACCTCTAATTTAATTACCTTTTAAAAAGTAAAGTGTTCATTAAATGTTAAAGCTTTCCTGATACCTATATAAATAATCTAAAAGTGTGGGAGATGCTCTTTTCTGAATAAAATAGCAAGGGACAATTTGCCATTGAATCTATATTAATCAGATATTGTGTTATTTTTATGAATAAATGACGACAGTCATTAAAATCTCTGCATAACCCTGTAACACAGTGCTAATGAAATCTTGTATCTGCTGCCCTTGGCTTTGTACAATGCAGGAAGTGAATACAAATATATTTTTTCTTACCAATTGATGTCTTTTCAGAATAAATGATAAAGATGATACGCATCGTTCACAATGAATATGCTATAATTCACTTCAGTGGCTAAACAGATAATGTAAAGCTAAGAAAAGGCAATTGACTGCTGAAGAGATATCAGGTTGATGTTGAAAATATAAAAGGTAGCAAGGCATTTGTCGAAATGCAGGCTGATAAAAACAATAAAAACAGATTGGAGTCTTGACTTGATTTGACTTATCTTCAGTAGTGGAAGCCAGGGTAGTCTCTGTATCTCAGAAAATCTGGGGTTTAAAATAATTTGTCTGAAGGGAACCCTTTTGGAACATTATTTATCACTGGGAGTATTCTCTGGCAGATCTTTCCAGAGTGAGTGGGATTCCCAGAGTATCTCCGAGCAGAGTATTTTCCACTTTGTCCTGCTGACAGCTTGAGCTTTTCTACTTCAGACTGCATTCTCTGTATTTCAGAGTATCTGATATAGCTACATAGGCAGGATGAACTTTAAAATTCATGAGCTAGTACAAGGACGGAGAGAATTAATCAGCCTTGGGTTGAGTACAGAAGAAAGAAAACACTTGAAAATAGTAGTCAGAAGTTTAACACCTCTCCTCTGTGAGAAGATATTGTCTTAACAGAACTTGTAATGAACATTTAATTCACAGTGTGTCTTATAGTGTTAGATGCGGAGTTCTGATTAATTCAACACAATAAATGGCAAGAAAAGGGCACTCTCATAAAGGAACAGTGACATGGGAACCAGGGAGAGCCAGTGTTGAGCAGGGATGACTCCAAAAGGAAATTCAGTGCTTGCAGTCACGTCAATAATTGCTGTAGTGGAACTCTGTGACCACAAAGGTACCATCCCTCCTCTACTCTAGGAACGGACTGATGTCTGTCTGAGCAACTATCAACACTGGAGCAGGTATTATAGATCCCGCCTAAAACATGCATTGCACAGAATCTGAACCACTGTTCTTGCTGTTACACTTATGTTACAAAGATCTGAGGATGCCACCTGAGATTGCTTGTACAGCAATGTGGAGACTCTGCCCTGAGTTGTTTGGTTTGCTGAACAAGCAAAACAAAACAGTCAGAGCAGAAGCAAAAAGAGAGATTGAGGGAGGTGTAGTGATATGCATGGGGCCCTGCAGCAGGTCAGCCAGGAGCAGTAGTGTCCCTTGCGTGACACCCTGCAGGCTGTGCTGGCTTTCTGCACAGCCACCCACCTGTCTCAGGAGAAGTTAGGGATATTGCATCTTGCAAAACAGTTGTAAAACCACAGTGGAGTTTTAACCTGTCAAGATTACCTGGACTAGGTTTGGACCAGATGACTTCCAGAGGTCCCTTCCAACTTCAACCATTCTGTGACTGCTGAGAGACCTGTAAATAGCAGTGTAGCAGTGCTCAGTCCTTGGAGAAACTCTCTTGAGTTTACCTGCCCAATATATATACATTCACTTTATCGTGCTCTCACCCTACTTAGGACATGTACTACTTTTTTTAAGTCTTGATTCTTATCAGAAAGCTTTGTCCATACCTAAAGCTCCTCTGATGACCGTTTCTGGTCTTTTAGCATCCTGTTCCCATAAAGTTCTAATGGCAAGTGGATGGTTTCTGCCATGCTTTGTTCATACTGCCATACAAACAAAATAATGTAAGCGCTCACCAGCGCTTCATGCCTCTTAACTGAACTTGCATCTCTTTGGGTTTCAGATTCAAACTCGGATGATTTTGATCCTGCTTCCACTAAAAGCAAGTATGACTCCATGGATTTTGATAGTTTACTTAAAGAGGCACAGCGGAGCCTGCGCAGGTAACATGCATCACACCCGAGGAAAATGGAGGGATGGCGAATACCTCACGGACATCACGTCCTTCAATAATGGACAATTAAAAAGTCATACTTAGGAATTTCTCCTACTTTACACTCTCTGTTCAAAACCATGGTTTACATGAACACAGCTGCTCGAGGAGTGAGGAGGCAGAATGGCTATCCAGCAAGCACATGCGTGTCCATGGGTGTCAGCTTTGCTTTCGCGGGTGACCGGTGGCAGGGGAGCCCAGTGGTCCTCGTGCGATCGAGGGCAAACCACATGTCATGGCAGCAGTTCCACAGAGATACACTTACAACATAGAACTTCAAAATGTGTACATAGTGCATTTTAACAAAACAAAAACAAAAACAAAGAAAAAAAAATTTGAGAACTACGGCTGCTGATGTCTGGGAATCAGACACTGCATTTTTTTTTAAATGAAGCTTCTTCTCACAACACAGTGATAATATGACAATCCAGAAGAAACCACAGGTCCCAGAAGCCTGCAATGTGTTTTAGTTTTGTTTTAAGATTTTCCTTTTCTCCTCTTTTCTTTTCTTCTCTTTTTTTTTTTTTTTTGTTTTTTCCTTGCAGAAGAGAATATGAAAGGCTAAAGCTTCCCTAACATTTTGAAGTTTCATCTTTTAATTCTGACACCCATGTAAATGTCTACAACGTTGATCTTCCACAGCAAAGTTTTCAAAGCCTTGTTAATGGTCAAATGTGCAGCTTGTTCAGCGATTTATTCTAATGAGCGGACGTGGTGTTACATTATTAATGAGAGTTGAATATAACTATCTGGGGGTGTGCACAGATAGTGTATTTGCTACATTCTCTAAAGTAGTTGAGTATTTACAAATGTTAAATGGAGTATTTTTATTTATGTACATACTGTATGACAATGTTTTTTTTTTTGTTACAGCTATGCACTGTAAATGCAGCCTTCTTTTCAAAAACTGCTGAATTTTTCTTAATCAAGAATACTCAAATGTAATTATATGAGGTGAAGCAATTATTGTACACTAACATATGTAGAAAGCTGAACTTAACGCTTATATATATTTGATTGTAAAAAAAAAAGAGAAAAGCGTGTGGGTGAGGGTGTGCGTGTATGCGTGTGTCTGAGTGCAAAAATGCTTTACACACATTCATCCCTCCTTTGGTGAGCTTATATAAGAATTTTGTCAACATTTATCCTAGCCCAAAAGGTATTAACCACTTCTGCAGTATTTTTCCACATTTTTCTCATTGCTTGATTTTCTTTTGCAGTTTTATACACTGAATTTGTTAGGGGAATGAAATTTTCTCATCTAAATTTTTCTAGGAGATACCATAATTTTATGTAAAGTCTCTCAAATGGGTAATCATTAAGAAATGTTTTTATTTTATGTATCAACAGTAGTTTTGGAACTAGAGGTCAAAAATCTTTTTAAAATGCTATTTTGTTTTAATTTTTGTGATTTTAATTTGATAAAAATATGCTGAGGTACTAAGTACAGTATGATTTTTACAGTAATTCTGTGTCTAAACACTGTTCTTGAAGCCAGTAATCTTTTCATTGGCAGAGTTTAATGATGGTATTTATCTATATTTTTTACAGTTATGCATCCTGTATAAATACTGATCCTTCATTCCTTTGTTTACTAAAGAGACATATTTATCAGTTATGATTATCCTATTTATTATAAATTATGAGATGACTAAAATAATAAAAAGGCCAGTGGAAATTTTATACCTAGGATGCATGATGGTTGTCACTTTGGAGTAAGTGCTTTGTTTGGAAATTCAGCTTTTGCAGAAGCAGTGGTTTTTCGTTTTGTTTTTTTTTTTTTTTCTATTTTACTATGCACTAGCATGGCCTCAGATGTGCCCATGACATTGTTGCTGATGACATTGCTTCTGCTAAATTAAATATAAACTTCAGGAAAGAAAAAAAAAAAAAAACACAACAGTGAACTACTACTATTCTGAGCATCAGAATTTCATCTGAACTTGGAGTCTCTATACTGAATCAGCAAAGTTTGGAATTTGCTTGCGAATGTATAGATTTGGTATTCTATTACTGTTTGGCATTCATGACTCCTCTTAAAGGTATGGCACACCTAACTATTTAATCTCCTTTTCCACCCCCAATCTTAGAAAACAGATTCCACCCCACGCCAGTGCAGTTGATTTTGATGGCTGCATTCATTTTATCACCAGCATATTGTGTTCTGAGAGATTCCACTGTCTGTCCTGTTGGATGCTTGCTTGATTTTTTGGCTTCTTATTTCTCAGTAGATAGATAGCAATAAAAAAATAAAAAAGAAAAAAAGAAAAGAACTTTTTCAGAGGTTCTGTGTTACAACTGTAACATTCTTTAATCTGCATAATTCTCGTTGTTGCTCTGTAGGTTAAAAATGCAGGTATTTTAACTTTGTGTGAATGCCAAACTAAAAGTTTACAATTTTCCTTTCTGGATTTTGAGTATCTTCTGTTGTAAAGAAAAATATTAAAAGCAATAAATTATTTTTAAGAAATCAATATTTAGTATATCATATTATGTGTTCAAGGACCAGACGCATTACCTATTTTGCCTTTAAATTTATGTGATTAAATTTTAAATACATTCTCTTTTGCCCTACATTGCTGACATGAATAAATTGGTGTGGGTTTTCTTTTGGGGGGGGGGGGTTGTTTTTTTTTAACA
>VXAA01005302.1:1328516-1382569 GCA_013399115.1 Anseranas semipalmata
CAAACAGGCATAATGTCATGAGTCGTTTTTTTTTTTTCACTGGCCTGGCAAGCATTCTTATCTTGAAGATGGCTTTCCTCTGTGGATTTACAGATTACATATGAAATTAATGTAGAGCTAGGATTGCTAAATAAAGCTATGTGTATCCTTTGTAGACTCTGTAGTAGGTAGCCCATCAAAATTTAAACTCAGTGCCCCTCCCCTCCCCCCCAAGAACATTTCAAATTAGCACATGTACCACATTGTCACTGGAGGCAAATTGCAGCATAGCTCTGGATGTCTTTTAGATGAAGATTGTACTGTTGCTTTCATGCTGTGGTAAGTACCACATTTGCAATACAGGTAACAGAACTGGTACTTAGAAACTATGGTCTTTTCTGGAGCTATAACAAAGTAATTCCTACATAAGGTAAAATGATCCAAATCCAAACAGAGGGAGCCTAAAATTGAGGAAAAATATCTGTGCTGAACTGCTCTGAAAAGCAGTTGGGCTGCCATCACCAAAAGCAGCACTGAGAAGAAAGTTTGTGCCTCTGGGGTATAATACTTCGGTCAGCTGAAAAAAAAAAAAAACGCACACACACCTCCTTCTCATCCCGTTAGATGTAAGCTTACAGTAGGTAATGATTATGTGTCCTTTTTGATGGCTGTAATGAGAACTTCAATCACTGTAGTATAAGATCTGATCTATAAATGACCTAGAATAGCCATGTAATATAATGTGATGATTCTAAATTTGTACCTATGTGACAGACATTTTCAATAATGTGAACCACTGACCTGATGGAGCTACTGTAAAATTTGTGCAGTAGGTGAACATGTAAAGCTGTTGGTTGGACTATGCTGAACAGGGAAAGCGAGCTATTAGTTAAGCCCATGCTGGGCTATTTTCCACCTGCCAATTCTACATGTACTTTTGTGGTTTAATTCATTGTATGAAAATTCCTGTGATATTTTTTTTTTTTTTAATGTGCAGTACACATCAGCCTCACTGAGCAAATAAAGGGAAACGAATGTTTCAAATCCATTTCTGTTTCTCTTTTTTATCAAAAGTGAAAGTCCCCCCCCAACTGGTCATGGACTGGGTTTTCTATTACTCTTCCTAATGGTCACAGTTGATTTCAAATAGCCCAGATTACTGCACTTTGGGCAGGAGACAGAACCACTGGTTTTAACAGTAGAAAGGTACTGCCTGCCTTCTGGCTATGAGTACTTGAGGCTTTTTGAAGGGGGAAACTCTGGGGGAAAACTTTTGAAAAATGCTCAGTGGCATGTTAAGAGTTACTGGCTCAAGTTACAAGAAGGTGGGGAAGGTAAGGGTGTTTCTGCATGGCCATGCTTGGATCCAAGTTGTGCCGTCAGTAGGGACTGACAAGTCCAAAATGGTTGGTATCTTCCATTCTGAAATTATAAATACCCTTGCTAGGAAAAATCACCATCATGATAGTCGTTCAGTAGCATCTCTGTCGCAGCAGACAGGCTAGGAGGATCAGACAGGTAGGTGGGTCAACAAGCATGGCTTTTCTGAATCTTCCTGGACAGGACAGCGTGCGGCATGGCGGCCTTCCACACCGGCGTTGTCACTGGGCTGGCTGCAGCTCCATGGAGAAGAACAAATGGTATTCATGGCCCTTTTATTTAGACGTAGATAAAAAGGTGAGGGAATTGGTTTTGTTTGTTTTGCACAGGCTCATTCACAGGTAGCCAGCATACCGCTGTAGGCCTGTCCTCTAGGCCTGTTGTATCAACAGCACTGTGACAGAGCTGGCCCTGCTGTGCTTTGGCCATGAGTGTCCTCATCTTGACGTTGTGCCACAGGGTAACTGCCGCATGGTGTGAGGAACAGCCTAGCACAGCCTATGCAGCTGATGGGCTTTAGCGAGAGAGGTTTTCTCTAGGTTTTGGGACCACTAAATTCAGTTTTAAAAATTGCCTTTCTCAATCTCAAGATGGCTAGCCTCCACCTCATCTCTGTTCCGAACATTGCTGTTCATTTTGTACTCTATAGCAGTACTTCTTCACTTGCAAAGCATGCCATGAGACTGCCAACTGTGGCCTTGATGAAACCAGCCCCTCACATTGGAGCGCGAGGCTGGGGGTGAGGCACTTGTGGGGAGAGCAAGCTCTTCCCCACCATGATTTACTGCTGACCCTAAACGCTCCCCACTGCTCCTTCCTGTCCCCTCCATTGCGTTGCCTCCCACATGGTCTCTTAACTACCTCTTCCTCAAAGACTACAAAAGGAGTCTACCTCTCATCCACTCGTGAGGTTTGCTAACTCCCACAGAGGGGAGGGGGAGCTGTGGTGCTTACAGTTTGCATTTTTACCATTTACAGACCCAAAATGTTATGCTTGGTGCTCACAGTGCTTTCAGAATGAAGTTCTTTGCTGGGTGGGATTTGCATTGTCTCCTCACTGTTCCTGATCAAATTAATGCTCAAAACGAAGTGGGTCAAATCCATCCTTGATGCACTTCATCTGTGTTGCTACAGTTACACACGGCATGAATTCAGCCCGATATTTCTCAGCTTTTTAAGTTGGTTTGTTTATTCATTTCATATTTTTGCAAAGCACTTTGATGCTTGCAAAAACTACTCAATTAGATTTCCAGAAAAGTATTTCTCACCCCTCCCTCCCCCATCCCCTAATTTTATGTTATTAAGGTTTATTGCATAAAATCAGGATCTCATTTATTAAGAAATCATGCCTTCCATTGCCTGTTCCCCTGGGTTAACATTTTCTCCCACAGTAAACGCTGCAAGATGAACACCTGAAATCAAATTCAGGCACCTCAGTGAGTGGCCTGATTTTCAAAAATGCTGAGCATCTCCCTGCTCCCATTGACTTCAATTAGACCTGCCGGCTCTCAGCACTTTTAAAATCAAGCCACATATTTACAGCCCCAATTCAGCACAGCATTTACATTTGTGCTTAAGTCCGTCCTGATTCAGCAAAGCACTTAAGCATGAGTGTTTTTAGATCCATTGAAGTCAAGTGCTCTGCTGCTTTGAATAAAAATAGACTCCTGGATTGGGGCCTAAGAATCCAAAAACAGACACCAAAGCCTAATTTTAGGCTCTATTTGGAAAACTTCAGCGCTGCCTACCACCTTTAACCTTTAATGCTTACAGAAAACACAAAAGCACCCAACAGGTGATAACTGGGGGAAGGTTTAGGGAAGAAAAACGGAAGCTATGGACAAAATTCTTCCTTCAAGAGAAAGTTTTGAAAAATTTAAATACAACTCTAGCAAGATGACTTCTTAAGTATTATTTCACATTCCACTTCCAGAATCTCATTCAAGATTAAAGTGCAGTTATTCTATTGTCCTTCACCATTAATTAATAAACTGCTACATTAAACTTTAACCGATATAACTTCTCTTGCTTTTTCGCAGATCCCACTCTCACCATTGATATTCCATGTTCACAAGCAAACTAAACTATAAATCAATTTTCTCTACTTTATCAAACAGCAGAAAGTAATAAAGAAGGTCACAAATAGTACAGTAGTTCCTTGGAGGTTTGTAACATCATAATTTAAAGCTCAGAAAGATTGAATCAAAAGTTGAATTAATCCCTAAGGGAAAAGATTCTATATAGATTCTATTGATAGACATAGGGCAGCCTGTCTTCATTGGGAACTGGTATATTTGTTAATACTTCGGGACAAAGGAAACTAGGCTTCTCAGCAAAGGAGAAAATGAAATCCTCAGCGAGAGGAAGTGGATATATCCTTTGCACTTCCTGTCACTGTGCTCTCCTCATACCATTCTGCTGGAAAAAAAAAGACAAAGCAAACTAATCTTTTGATGCACAATGTGCTCTTCTGTATGGCTGGTGTCTGCATGATGCAATTATGAAAACTGCATCTGAATGGAATACATATATAAATTGTAAATGTTGCACTTCATCAGTGTTTATTCCCAGACCGATGCTTTTTCAGTCAAACAACCTCAACCCAAATCATAGCAGTCTGTGAACCCAGAGCAAAATGAAAGGTTGTTTTTTTTCAGTGACAAATTTTGGTGAAGTTACAAATACTTCTTCTGAAGCTGGAAACATATACCTCAAAGCATGTTTAGCTTTTGAGTGTCCTTTGAATGATTGCAGCTTCCTTTCAACACACTTCTGAAATCACAGTTTTACAAAGGAATTTCTGATCTTGTGTTTAAAAATATATATATCACCTTAACGATGTGACTGCACCAGATGAGTTAAGCTCTCCTTCACAATTCAAATGGCATTAATGGTGAAAAAAAAGACTGCCATAAAAAGAAAAACAATTAAAAAGAAATTTCACTCATGTCTTTGCTTGGAATAGTTATACACACAGCTTTTGTACATGGTGAGACCTGAAATGAAATTTATCTCTTTGGAAGGCACACATGGTGAAGAACAATACAATAGAAGGGTTTGCGCATACTGACTGTTTTCTTACTGTATTTGCTGGTAGAGAGGAACTGCAAAGTACTGTGATAAAGGCAGCTGAACAGAAAGCTGGGGTAAAATTCCAGCCTCTCCAAAATCAGAGACTGAACTCCAACCCTCGTCAGCCTTTTGCATTAACCCCAGTTTGTGTAAATAGTGGACAGTGATCAAATGTAAATAATCTCATGTGCCTCATTTACGTCATGATAGATGTAGTGTAAATGGAAGCCAAAACAAAGTATGAAGAAAACCATGTCCTAACAAGCACAAAATGTAAATTGCTATTACGACTCTTAATCGAATAAAATATTTGCTACAATTTATTTTTAACAATGTGCATTTCATTCTCTATTAAATTAGTGCTTGATAAAGTAATAAAATTATTACAGCCATAAAGTTACTGCGCTATACCTTCAAGGGAAGGCATTCGAGAGATCTTCTCGTTGTCCTCGGATTATTGACTTTGGCATTATGAAAAACGCACATTGGTGCCTTATACTAATTCTTTCCTAGTGCATTTGCAACTCAGGCCTATGCTTATTCATGCAATGTGTTGGCAGTAAATTTAGAAAAAAAAAAAAACAAAACAGCCGCACACTTGAAAACTAACGGAGTGCTTTCTTTTTTTTAACCATTTATTGTAACAATACCACAGATAACTGTAGTTTTCTATTGCATGAATAATGTATTGTAGTAGCTAGGCATGCCCTCAGTTATACACTCCTGCCAGCAAGTAGTGGAGTGGTGAGTGCTATCGCTGAATAATGATTAATTACTTGCCCTTCTGAAGGAGCCTGGTTTTGTAAACTGGTCACACAGCATGTTACATGGATTGTGTCTGCTACACAAAAGGTTACTTGCAATCACATAATGAGACATAATGATGCACATCACAACAATTCTTTGGTACAAATCTGCACACAATAGAATTTAGATAGAAACCCAATTATTTATGTATCCTGTTTGCCAGAGGGTACAAAACTTCACTGCATTGCTGCAGTGCTGCCATTGCTCCTTCTGCAATGCTGACATTTTGGCTGAAAATAACACGATGGCTTCTTTAGCAACACAGCCACGGCTTTGCAGCATTGCCCATTGCAGACTGCTGGCAGACTCTGGGAGGGACTCGGCTCCCACCATGTGATAGCTGTGTGAGCGGGATACTTTGCTGAAGCGTGTCCGAACTCTTGGTGGGAAGGTGGGGGGCAACTCCTTACTCGGAGGTGTGGAGTTCGCCTGCAGGATGCGGTGAGCATGCTGCATGTGCTCATACCTGTCTGACCTGGGAAGGGTGAGCAGGGAATCCAGCTCCCACAATACATTGTACTTCATTACGTGGTCAAAGGAAGAAGGGCATTTGGAAGTACCATTCTTAAACCTAAAGCCATAACTTTTCTGAACCTCAGAGGAAAAAGATCTAGTGGTTCTTTGCTCCTGTTCCCCAGAAAATTGGCCAAGACTATCCCAGCACTGGTGGGACCACTGCTGGCAGTGCTAATAGCAGAGCAGCGTCATCTAGCCCTGCCTGTTCTCAGCAAGAGGCATGTGACTCACCAGGCAGGATCTGTGAACTCCTTTGAATCTGCTTGTGTGCCACTTAGACCCTGATGGCCAAGCTCTTCAACCTCTGAGCTGCAGAAGTTTGATCTGCTAGAGATGTGTCATGGGGCCTGGGAGGCAATGGGCCTTCTTTTGCTCTGGAGAGGACGGGAAGGGCTGGACAAGTCTCCGTGTCCCACAACAACCTGGCAAAGCTGGCTGCAGCAGCCGGTGTTATTTTCTTTCCTTATGCCATGACCTGGATTGTCCTGCAGCCCCATGAAAGCACTGTGCTGATTTGGTCAGGTAAGATGGCTTGGGCACAGGAGCCACATTTGAGTAGGATGTGTGTGGTTTGAGAACCACATTTTGGACACTCCTATGGTACTGTTGCGTGTCTCAGTGTCTGGGAACTCCTATGGCATCTTCTATTCAAACTATCCATTTTGTTCATTTTGTCCTTAAGAAGGACAAAACATTTTGGTACTATTTATACATCAGCATAACTGTGGTAGAAGATCAGGTACCCCGTAAAACTTCATATTTTCCTATAAAGGAAATGGACTTTGCGAATGTGGTGTGGGTTGCTACTCTATATATGAGTCAATAAGCTGCCTACTATGATCATCATCAACCTCTAATTATATACTTGCATGCAGCTAGAAAAGGCTGCTGGGGGTAAGACCAGCTAATGGCACCACCCTACTACCAGCATGGCAGATATTTCTCCTGACCTTTCCCCAAGCCCTCGGCTTTGCCCGCTAGTAATGTCATGGCCTCAGCCACCACTTTGCCCTGTGATACACGACAGTTATGCAAACCATGACAGAGTGCTATGCGCCCTTTCAGCAAGCACATGGCAACCATGAGACACTTTGCGGGGTGCCAGGGGCCTGCAAGAGCCAGGGAGGCACCCTGGTGGGAGGGTGGACGTGGACAAGGGGGGCACAGCGGCCATAGCACCATTGGGGGACGCCGTTAGCCTAATGGCTGTAGTACATCAATCCAACAGCTGGCATAATTCTACAGCTAACAAATACAATTTTTCTTCCACAAATCGTTCCTTGAATGGTAGATCATAGCAGGGCTGATTTACTGCAGCACTCTCCCGTGTGGCTTCTCTGATTTGTAATAATCTTGCCGAGGTGGCTCTGCAGCCTTTCACTCCGCAGCGGCAATAACAGAGTGTCTCTGCCTCTGTCTCTTCCCTTTTTTCAAGAAATAAATGAAGTATGTTAGGTTGCAATATGCTGAAGACTTCTACCCCACTTTCATATTCAGCTGAGGTGGACCAATGTGATCAGAAGTTACTGGGGAAGGGGAGCCAGGAGGACAGAGTGACAGCATGGTAGAAACAACATGGACAGGAGGCCCTCGGGAAATGAGGCAAAAAAATAACAGTGGAATCCTCCATTTTGATGGCTCAATATTTTTAGTATTATTCCCAGCCATCCAGAAGTTGTCCATCTAACTAACAAGGTGTCAGCAGACTCAGATCCGGACCTTTGCATCTTTTCAGCCGGGCAACGGTAGCGAGATTTTTGTGGAAGCCTTAATGAAAGTGGACAGTGAATGGACATGAAGCATCGAGCATGAAGTCTCATAGCTCTGCAGCTGCATGGAGAGACTTATCTGGCCTCATATCACAGTCCCGTCAGCTCTTGCCTGTGATGTTACTAAGCCGTTGACATTGTATGAAAGCTGATACATAAATGAATAACCTACACGTTCATTTAACAGTGGAAAAGGCATAGCAATAATAGGACAACTCCATTGTGAGCCTCCTAGGATGCCTCTTCCTAGCAGAAGAAGCTTTACAGGTAGCTGTTTGTGCTTTTACTCTGAATCTCGTGGCACTGGTCTTGCTCTGCAGTGTTGGGTCTGATGAGATCGGGTGAGGTTAAGCTGCCACGAATAGCTGCTGACTGGCAGTTTATTCCCTCACTTGATCAACAATGCCAGACTCGGTACATGTCTGGGAGGCAAAGAATACAGTTGGGCTAGACAAATGGAATAGGAACCAACAATAAAGTGAATCCTGTGCTGTCATATACATTTTTTATTCACATTGCACATAAATCTCATCCAAGCTCATGAGAGAACTTTAGCATCCCCTTAAACTCCCATTTATTCTCCATCCTTCTCATTCTTTGCACTATTAAGAAACAGATTTATTTTCTGAAAACTACTCTTAATCATTGTGCAAATAGCAATGGAACATTTATACTCAAAGTAATAAATAGACGATTCGCATCTTAATACGAGACTGGAGATTGTTCTGACTTATTTGTGTTTATTGCATCTAACACACAGATGTCATTCTCAGTCTCTGATAGAAATGTTAATTATGAGATTTCATTATTCTTATTTAGATTTAGGGTGGTTTTTTTTCTGTGCCACGTCATGCTTTGGACAGCTCTACAAGACATGAAATGAAGACATTCAGCACACCAAATGCTATAGACAAAAAGAAAATTAGGTTTAACTAGAGAGGGCAATAATATGAAAGATCTGTGCAAAATACAGAGTAAAAGAGAACATGGAAATCTGTCTGTTATTGTGCTGGTTAGTGGTGAATCTCTAGAAGGATCAGTTACAGCTTCTGATAATAATGAGAATATAGTGAAAAGGGGGTATGGTCAGTTCTGGAGTTTATGTCCTTTGCTACAGAACTCCTATGTCAATTCAAGTACTTCTGAATATGGGAAAGTGGATTGTCAAGTCTTGTTAGAGTGGCTCTTCTTGGATGAATAGGAAATGTTTTTTCTTTCTCCTGGTTATGTCTGCCTTTATTACTTTATACTGCCAAGGGCAGTATCTGGCCCTTGGAACTATTTATTTCTTGTGTGCAGAGAGAAACATTACGCAATCTTTTCCTTGCTCCATTTTACTGACAGAGGTTCAGGTAATGCCAAGGAAACTATTCTCCTGGTCCAAGTGAAAGTCATATGGATCTTTGGTTCCTTTACCAGGGCCATTAGGCTTGTTTAACATTTAACTTTTTAAGGTATGTTTAATCTTCAGTAACCTGCTGGCATGCCTGTTCTTCAGCCAGCATATGAATACACTTGCATATATATCAGATAAGCATGTTTATATGTGTGTATGTATGCATATATAGATATCAACACCCCTTATATGTAAATAAATATATATATACATATGCATGTAGACTCCTCATCTGGGGTTTGTCATTCAGAAACTCAACTGATACAATAAAACTTAAACTCTAACTATAGCTTTCCGTCCAAACAGGGCTGTAGGCTGTGTCCACATCCTTATGTGGCAGAAGAATTACTTCCTGTAGTCCAGCAAGAAATCCTGATTCCACTTGCACCCTGGCTGACATTATCAAGATGAGCCTTCTTGCCGGTGTCACTATAACAAATGGAATCAAAGGGAATGCCTTTTGCTTTGTGGTCATGACAGCTCATGGGCATTCATGGTATTGTTTAGGTCAGGACATATGTAGTACCTGCTTAGCTCATGGTTTCAACATTTCTGATCTTTTGTCTCAAACCTGTTTTCTGTACTTTTGCAGTCATAGTAACTGAATTCAGGGCTGCTTTAAAAGGAAATAATTATTTCTTAAGGTGTTATTTATAAATGTTTAATATAATATTATTTATGTCATTTATATTTGTGTGCTGTACAACGTCTTTGTAATAAGCAAACTCAGACCCTCTGAGTTTAACCCAATTAGCCCACAAACAGTTAAAAGATGGAAAGCAGCAGTGCCTGTTTTTCATTCATGCTGAATTAGCATCTACTGAAATTGCTCTGCAGGTACCCTGTGTACCCTGTGTCCCCAAGACTGTATGCACCACAGTGCTTCCACACCAGCTTGGCTCCTTCCCAAAATGCAGGTGTGGGAACAAGCCAGGGGATCCAAAGACTCCCAGGCTTGGCAGTGTGCAGGTACAATCAGGGAACACTTCAACCTGAAGGAAATTGTCATTTCCTTAAATCTGGGAAGGTGTATCAGCCACTCCAAGATATGATAACTAGCAATAAATATTTTTAGCTAATGAACTCCTACGAACCCTTTCCTCCATTTTTCTCAGGGCCATATTTGGCAATTGAACAGGGATTTGATTTTTTTTTTTTTTTTTCTGTTTCCATATGTTCATTCTGTGATTAAATTCATACTTGGCTGCAGTATTTTATATGTCATTTCCAATCCCTGGTCATAAACCAGGAAACAGTCTCTTTCAACACATTCAGTTCACAGTGATGACACTGCAAGGATTTGTTCCAGCTCCTATATTTAAGAATGCATTTGTTTGTTTATTTATTGCAGCATTATTTATTTCTTCTTTGGTACTTATCACTAGTGTCTCTAAACGAAAATAGTTTATGTTAGACACAACAGCACCAGGTGGTTTCTCATTGCAACCTTCCCAGATTATCTCAAATCACTACAGCTTTGCAGAAAATGATGGGAGCATGTTGGCTTCTGCAGGAGTGCCCAGGACGCCCATACCAACAGTGACTATAAAGTCTGTGTTTTGTAGTATGGCTCATACACGCTCAGCATTAAATAATCCTGCTCTATTTTTGAGTGCTACTAACATGGCTCTTGAGGGGTAACTAGAAAGCATCATTTCTTTTGATTATATCTGACTTTGTATTTAAAACATGTGGTGCTATCCTATTTATTTATTAAGATCTATCTACCTCTCCCATTTAATATTTTATCTGTAAAGGGAATAATTGTCCAGTGCTACTGAATGCCTGTTGTTGAGGAAAAAAATATGTAAAGATTCAGAGATACCCCTGCTGTACCCTTCAATGGCTTTACAATCTCTTCCTTGTGTTTTTATCACTTCAGCATTGCACTAGCTTTCCTTTAGCTTTTGATGAAATCACCTCCTTGATGAAATCACTGGAATAACAGGCTCTGGGAAAGTGCTTTATCTGAGATCCCAAAGACAAGTTTGTTCCAAAGATGTTCATACTTTACAGTCTTCATATTTAGACTTGTCTGGTGATACTACAAAGTCTTTGCAAGTGCTCATATTCCTCCTCTAGGCTTTTGGTTACTTTGCTAGAGAAATGTTCCTTTGTGAATTAAGTTCTCTTTGAGGATAAAATGTTCATCAGAAGTCTTCAGTGTTACATTATCATCATTTTCATCATATTACTTTGAAAAGACATAATTTATATATTTGTTTTACCTATTTTCCTGGGGCATATGTAACAAAGGTCTTTCCACGTCTCCTCATTGAACTTCATAGCACTCATGTAATGGGTCAGAGTAGAGCCTCTAGCCAGCCCATTCAGCTGGATATCTGAAATTAAAACTCTCTCATGGACTAATTTTTGGCATCCTTCTGCAGTTGATATTGTTTTCCTTTCCCTCTCTTTGTACTTCTCCTTATTACACTGTGTTCACTTTCAACAGTATGTAGATAAAATGCAGATACACAAATGGAGGCAATTAACAGAGTAATTAAAAATAAAACTACTGTTGCCTGAAGGTATAGACTAGTGGGGAATATATATGCGTATGTATATATCAGCATACACATATGTGTGTGCGTATATGTTTATGTAACTGTTCACTGAAAATATTCTCAACTTGAACATGGAGAACAACTCTGGAAGGGGCTGCGTTCAGAAGCTGTTCCTGCTTTCACAGGAACAACCCTAGTCAACCCTTGAGGATGGTCTGATAGATATGAATTGCTACTGGCATTATGCAATTGGAGAAAGAGTGTGACTTTGCCAAAAAAATGAAGCCATTTAGTCATAAACACTGCAGCTAAGTTGATTCAGGGTTTATCTAAAAAAGCCCAGCTGGTTTGGTGTAAAATGAGAGGCAGAATGCTAATTTGGATGGCAATTGTTTTTCAATAATGCTAATTTGCACTAAACATTCTCATTTACATAAGCAAACAAGGGCCAAATATTAGGCCAAGGAACGAAATCAAAACAAGTGTTCGGTTATGGGGGAAAACAGGCTGTTGGAACCACAGTTGACTAATAGCTGTTTTTTCAGCTTTTGCCAACTTTCAGTCCTTATGTCTCTCCCCTCCAGTGGAGGTGTGGACACCTATATCATTAAGCTAAACCCGTACAAGTACACTTATTTTCCTTAATTGTCCTTCATAGATCCTTTAACAGTAATCTGCGGGGTTCCCAGACCATGGGTTGAAATTCTCTGCAGCGTTACCTCTGCTCGTTTCTCCCTCACTTTCTCCTTGGTTCTTCTATTTCCTGCATGACAATCATCTGCTTCTTTGGTGTCCTAAGGTCTTATTCACCCCTCACCTTATTCTTCTCTTTTGACCCATCTCATAAAGCAGACCCCTGACTGAGCAGGCATGGTTCTTTCTCCTGAAGAATGTGCAGAAGATTTTACAATCTCATCAAACTTAGGGCACTGCTTCTGCATCAGACTTCTGGATTTGTTTCATGCCTTAAGCTGGGAATTGAACTGATGCTTCTGATGGATAAAAATTTCCACTGAGTTCATGCATTTGGATATATCTGTGCTGTCAGTTATGTGAAGGTCTCTCCATGAGAAGCCCAGCTTCTCCCAGTCTCCTGGTCAAAGTGGACGTGTAAAGGCAGCCCATCAACTAATTTCTTGAATCTGTCTCTTCTCAGTGGAAATGTTTTTCATTAAAAAAAAAAAAGAAAAAAAAAAAAGACGACAACAATTTACTCAGTTCTTTTTGGTAAGGTAAAACTGGAAATCTGGAGGAGGGAAATTGAAAATCAGCTATGAGCTCAATGAAACTTTTTTCTGTAATGAGTGAAAAGTGAAATAATCTTTAAAGCAATATTTAAAGTTATGCTACTGCAATTTCAGTTAAGTATGTAAAAACAGCTACAGATAACACCTATTCAAAACAAAGTTACTTCATTCAGTTTCTAGAATTAAGCAACTGTAATTCCCATATATGAAATTTATTTTAGTAGTGAATTAAGAATATATTTGATATAATCCTTTTTTTTTCCAAGCTTACTTTCTAGAAATATGAATTTACCCTCTATCTTTTATTACTATATCTTTATAATATCACATCATTGTCATCTATTAACATACCATCTGAAAGCCTGGGGTTTACAAAACATTTGGTTATGATAACAATATTGATTCCTTATTTATCCAAGTACATTTTCTCTCTCATTTGAATGAATGAACAGCTATACACTTCCAAGGATTTGGCTGTATTTTGCCTGTCCTTAGCTGTACAGGCACTAGTTACTTAGTCCAGTCTGGATACCTAGACTCAATCCCAGTCAGTGGACTTCATATGCCATTTCCAACCTCCTTACCCCATGCAGCTTCTACAGTTGTTAGGAGGGAATGGTTGCCACTTGAGGTGCCAATTTCTCTTCTCTTTCTTAACTATGTAGGAAACACAGAGACTAATTTTGAGACGTAAAATTTGGGCAGATGAAATTAGATGCAATGAGACCTGCTTTTTGGTTGTACCACACTTCAGCCCCTAACAGCATGTATGTTTATCATTACCTGAGGTGAAGAACATTTGCTCATTTATTTCATAAATATTTGTACGAGTCCTCTACATGCTGAATTAATTACACCCAATAGCTTGCTCTTTCCCAAAGAAGCAAAGGAATTCAGTTCTATAAGCAGAGAACCAGTGAAAGCATTAGTCTTCTCATTTTTCCTTCCTGGTGTCTCAGAGAGGAATGTCTTGGCTTCTTCCTCATACCGTCAGCATTCAGCAATGTAGGCACAGTGTCAGTGCTTAGACCAGACTGCAGCTGCATTATTGCAGCAAAAACGTCTTGTGGCCTAGAGAGTTCCGAATATATAAATACTGTCCCAAGTCATCTCCAGCCCAGAACCTGGCATAGGCTTTAATTATGTCATTGCAATGTGCTATGGTGGACAGTTGTGAAAGAAAGCTAACTAAAATGAAAAAATCTTACCAAAATCCCAGACACTCCTTTGCAGTCATATAGAGCTGCAAAAATCCATGCAAATTTTTTCCTTATTCATCTGTGACAGAACAGAATTAATGTACATGATGATTTACTATCTCTGAAGAGACATGTCCTTTTCATTTTTAAACCTAAGCAACAAAGGCTCAAAGTGCAAGTCCGTTTAGAATAATAATAAAAAAAATCTGGCTTTAGCAAAATAAAAGTCACTTTCGAAAGAAAAGCAGATATTTCCTTAAATTAATTATACAAACACTTCTACCATTGTCACATGTTAACATTCTTTAAATCAGTCCTATATTGTTTTACCTTATCTATGTACCTACCACTCAGATCAAGCTTTAAATGTATAAAGCACCATTAAGATTTTCTAACCTTGTTGTGCTCTAACGTTCTTGCTTATTGAATGGTAATAAAATTAGTCAAAGGGAACTGGAGGTTACACTAGTCAAAGAAAAGCAGTTGTTGTGCAGTCTATTTCTTGTTTAGGATATGTGTCCTTTTTCCACTGGCAATCATACACTATACTGTGACCCAAAGGTTCTTGGCTATTTTTTTTTCACACATGCCTATGCAGGAGCATGGATTCTTTAGAGTGGGCTTTAGTTTGCCCCTGGCCTTTTAGGCATTCTTTCAGAGCATGTTCTTGCAATAGTAACCAATTAAACTAGTTACTAAGAAAGAAGCATGTTTCAGCACTTAAGTTAATTGAACTGTTACAAACTAAATATGATTCCAAATTGTTTCTGTATTCCAAATCACTTCATGCATGCAGATAAAATGAAAAAATTACTAAATCGTTTTGAAATGTGCAAATCGGGCATACAATACTGACATTTAGATCTGTGACCTGATCACAATGTAGTAAGTACCTTTA
Organism: Anseranas semipalmata; assembly: GCA_013399115.1. Classification (NCBI taxonomy): domain Eukaryota; kingdom Metazoa; phylum Chordata; class Aves; order Anseriformes; family Anseranatidae; genus Anseranas; species Anseranas semipalmata. The sequence continues at coordinate 1,343,287 of VXAA01005302.1, forward strand.
AAAACTTTGTGGATTTTAAAGCTGTCATATGAAACCCTTGAACCACTGCTTGATGTGATATTCAATAAGTGGAAGTCAGGCTGCAATCAAATCGTGGAACTGTCTGCATCAGGGTTTTACTACCAATTTACCCAGAAAATAATCTTTCCCTGATTCATTTCACGGGCCAAGTAAGAAAGGAGGAATGACTTAATGCATAAAACACCATGCTTTATTCTTTGGGACCTTGGTTTGAGTTCAATTTGTGGTCCTAACTGAAATGAGCAGCTCAATCTCCAATGAACAGTAGTCCATATCGTCGAACTACCACACGCAATTAGGTACAATTGGCTGTCTCTGTTTAGAAGTTGAAGACTGATTTAGCATGGAGACTAAATCACTTCTTTCAGCTGTAAAGTGGGATGGCTCTTTCTGGGATTCTGTGACAACGACAACAACAACAAACAAACAAACAAACAAACAAAAAACCAAACCACCATATTGTTTCTTTATTTCAGCATTTCTCTAGTACAAGAAAAATAAGGGATAGGAAAAGCCTCATTCTCTTATAATAAAAGCCAGATGGCACCCCTAATTTGCAGCTATTCTCTTTTATTAAGGAACTAGTAACTACCATAGCTGGCAGAATGATGGTGAAAATACTGGTACAGGGAACAAACGGACACTGCTAAAAAGAGAAGGAAAAAAAAAGACGAAGAAGAAGAAAAGAAGTGATGCTAGAAGCTGGCAAAAGCTTTCCTCTCTGAATCCTGCAGCAGGAGAAACGCTTGCTGGGTAATGCATCTATCTAGTTACATGTCATACATGACCACAGTATTGAAGGGTTTAGCTGTCCTGGGATTTAAACATGTCACTACTGGGATAAGCTGCACTCGTACAAAACAGAGTAGTGTAAACTATTTTGCCCGTGGAATGAGTGCCTTAGTGGCGAAGCTCTAGCAGTTTGAGAATATCAAGGTTGCACGGGGAATGGCACGGTAGCATGGGGAGGAGAGGGTGATAGCTGGATGGGCTCTGCGAGCCACAGAGAGAGCTCAGCGAGGGGCGAAGGGAGCTGCAGAGCTGCTAAGCAGGGGATTATAGGGAAGCCGAAGGAAAAAATGAGCCTACCTCAGTGTGGTGTAAAGATAGAATTAAACTGAGTCACTGGATCTAGTTCACAATACACCAGCAGAGGATATTGGCTAGTACTATAGAAAAGAGAGATTTAGCATCCGCACCTAGAGCCTTCCTAAAACGTTAAGGATCAGAGCATGTCTTTACTATATTATTAGGTATAAACAGGCTCTGTCAAGCACTGGAAGGCTGTCAGTGTGGTGCTCCACTTTGAGAAACAGGTCACAGCAGCTTTGCAGTGGGCGGCACAGTCAGGGCTGTGCTGGTTTCTGAACCTGAGCTGGTGCAAGCAGGCCACCTCCAGAGCTCCAGCTGGCTGGGACATCCCCACATGGCACTTCACGGTGACATACAGGCATGGCAGGTAGCTGCAGAACGTGATTAGACCTCGCCCTGCAAACTTTTGTTCTACTTTGTGTACTAACATTAGGCCTCAGAGGAAATTGGCAAGCTTTTATTTTTGACAGTCGCTTTTTTACCTCCTCTCAGGGATTCCAATAATTTTCATTATGAACTATACTAGCCTCTTTCATCTTAGGAAGAAAAGACTGCAATTGGAGGTATACAGTAGCTCTCCTTTTTTAGCTGCTGGAAATAAGTTAATAAATGCAGTCACAATACAGGGTATACCATTCTCATTCCTTATTGATACCAACTATACTGTAACAATGAATTTCAAAGTGCTGCTGATGTAAACTCTACCTGAAGCCTGTTTGATCTCAGATAAGCATCTTCATCCCATTCTTCATTTCAAGAAAAGAATATCTTACCGCACAGCAACGTATTCATCTGCTTTGGGTTCAGTTCAAGATAAGCCATGCTTTGCAGAAAACCTAATTAATATCAATCACAAGGAAAACAGAAATTGGAAGGAAATGTGCTTTCATTTCTTGATAAATAGATCACCCATGATACATACGCAAACGGACGTACCGATTTGCTTTATTATGGAAGTATCAGAAAAGAAACAGTCCCTGTAGGGAGGATGATTTTAAAGAATAAAGGGGTACTTGCACTCTCATTCTGGTGTAAATAATAGAGTAACGTCATGGTGTTAAACAGGAGTCCAATGGTGGGACTTCAGACCAGAACTAGGTCCTGCAACGGCAGGTTTAGTGGCATTTTAAAAAGTGTTTACTTTCAACACTCAGAGTAATAATTATTAGTGATAGTTCGCAAACATGTTTTTAATAGTTTCTATAATCTATTTCATGCATTTCTTTTCTCCTTTCTCCTCCCTCCTGCCAAAAGGAAAGTCACGGCTTATGACCTAAGAGACCTTATGGGCTTAGAATAGAACATTTAGGGATAAATATTCATATTTGGAAAAATTCATGAAAATCAGAGCTGCTAGCTTCTGTCACTAGTCCACTTCACATAATAGCATTTCAGCTGACCTTTGAGGAATTTTGCTCTTGACCAGCACACTTTCCCACCCGTGGATTTTAGCCTTGGATCTGGTTATATAGACACTGGCTAAATAGGTACTTCCAAATGCTGTAGGACTTGCTTTAGATATGATTCACAAAATTTTCTTACACAAAGCATAGTTATGCTCTTATCTGTGCTCTAGGCCATATTGGCAAGAGAGGGTTTGGAGGAAAGGTCACTAATCCTTAGAGAGGTCCCTGCCTTGGCCATCCATTCACCTTTAAAGTCCTTGATGTTAACATTTCAACTGACAGTATGGTATATACCAAGCTTGGGAAGAAATACAAGAGTCAGCTGGTTCAGTTTTATTAAGGCATTGACTCAACAAAGAATTTATCTGTGTAAAATATCACTCCATTTGGCCACAAATGAATATAAGAAAAGAAATATTCAATTTTATTATTTCCTTTGAGCTCCCCAGTATTCCAGCTTTGTTCTAAGCTTGCCCTTGGCTGTTTTCATATGATGCAACTCTTTTAGCTGCAGCATCACGAGGCTTTGCCCACAAAAAACAAACAAAGGACTGATCTGTTAACATAAAAAATGTTTAAAAGAAAGGTCCAAGCACCGAATCATTGGGATGGCTGGTACATTGGGATCATTGGGATAGCTGAGGAGGCATTCTGTTCTTTTTCCCCCTTCTCCCCTTAATGCTCATTGATATATCATTTAATATATTTCAGGTGATGTGTCTTCACAGCCCCTCCTTTCTTCTATTTAGTGATATGATATGTTTCTCTTTGAGAATGGTTTTCTTTTAACATCTTGTGGCATTACTGAGGAAGTTTCTGGTGCGATGTATCACTAAGGACACAGGAATCTGCTGACCGTGGTGAAAGGACTGGTTCTTTCATTCCAGTAGGAAAAGAGGAAATAAAAGGGCTGGAAAAGCTGCCTTTACCAGCTTTGAGGAAGATATAAACATGAAGAATGGAAAGCATTGTCTAAAGACGAAGCTCCAGACCTTGGGCTAATTCCTGATTCAGTGAGCAAGCCATTAGCACACTGTTATTTAACCAGTGGTCCATACAAGTAGTTTTTGTCAGTGCTTGTTGGCAGATATCATTAGGGGACTACAAGCCAGTCCTTATCTGTTTCTGAAAATCAATGCAACTCCAACAGAATAATAATAATAATAATAATAATAATAATAATAATAATAATAATAATAATAATAATAATAATAATAATAATAATAATAATAATAATAATAGTAATAGTTTAAGAGGTACCACAAAAGCTAATCTTGCTTTCTCCTTATTTTTCATTCATTTCTTACTGCTTATCTGCATTGACACTAAGATATGGCCTATCCAGTCTAGATTTAAATGCAGAGTCTGTCTAGCAGTCTAGCTGCAGTCTAGTTGCATCAATGCCAGCTTACTGCCAAAACACATCCCCGGATTCTCTGTTTTCTTGAAACCCTGCACATGTATTTTCTGCTGAAGTTACTCTAGCTGAAAGGTAGCTTAGGCTATGGCTGTGTGCTATGTCTGTAGTAATAAACCTTGCCTACAGCATGGACCAACTTCACAGAATGCATCTGGCTATTGTATTAAGCTGTAAATAATATGGGAAGTATGCAGATAGATGGATTTATGTTGCTACTTTTGAAGTAACAGTGGCTTTGAGGCATAGTGCATGTATCTGTCAAAATAATACACACAGCTCTGCAGTTAACTATTTACAAAGGATTAAAGTTTAGCTCCTAATAAGATCTTCTCTCTGATGCTTTGCATTTGCTGCCTAATACCATGAGAAAAGTCTGTACAAATTATGAAGAGAATGTAGGAATTCATGCAGATCTGAAATATTCTGTTCAAAGGTGGATGTCTGGAATAGAAAAAAACAGTCCAGACAAAAGCATTTCTTGCACATTGTAAGAAGCAAAATAGAATCAAACCTTTATTGAAGTTCAGGAATGATATAGACTGATGTCTTTTTTTTTCAGTTGGGTTTCAGTAAGGCAAGAGAACCAGAAATCTGTAATACTACAGCTCACATTTCTCCCAGCATTTCAGATGAAACACACTTCCCTTTCCAAAAAGGTTGGATACCTAAGAGAAAAGTCAATTTGAAAGGTTTTGACTATTTAAAAACTACAAGGAGTTTTTTTGAAGTATACCAGTAAATATTGCCTATTTGCTTTTTTTGTTTGGTTGGTTTTTTTTGTCTCCATCATTTTGAAGATTTCTTCTCCACAGCCTTCTTTTTGCAGCATATGATTCTTTGCATGAGGGAAAACAGAGACTACATGGCTACTCCTCTGCAGCTGTGTTTCTAATTTAGCCATTGTTTATTTTATAATTGGGAACCATGTTAGCATATGGGCTCACCTTTAGTAAGTGATATTGTTGTTCTGCACATATCCACCGAATAAGTAGGATTTTGGAAGCAATAATGACTTTATTAAAAACAAAATGGAAACAGACAAATGGCATTTAAAATGAGAAAGATTACGGGAATTTTTAAAATAAAGACTAAAGGAATGCTAAAATCTGTAGAAGATCATAAGCTTCAGGATGATATGTCCTTTCAGCTGAAATCATAGAGATGCTGTATTCTAAAAGATAGAATAGATTAGAAGCTGACAAAACATTAAGAAGTTCAGGGTGAGTAAATTAGTTCCTATTTAAGCAGAACTCAGAAAAGTGGCAACTAGATTAAGTACTGGTACAGCTTTAGAAATTGTGGAAGACTAAAAAATAAGTTAGGAAAACAGGAGTATATGGATTTAAACAAGGCTCTGCCATCTCGTAGACTTGGTGGAAGAAAAGTAATCAGTCAGTTGTAATACCAGAGAACAAACTCTGGGAAGATAAAGCGTTTCACAGAGGGGAAGTAATGGTGCGACGCGTGACAGTATTCTCGAGTATTAAATGTTATGAATGATTTAAGCATATCAACAGATACTATGGATTCTGTACAGATGGTAATTCTATACCTACACATTGAAATGAGGGAGTTGCCTGTTGCTGTCAGCCACCCATTCAGATTAGTTCTAATGCCTCATGGTGACACACAGTAAGATCAAAGAGTCTACTATGATAGGATACTTCAATTGTAAATTAGGATGTAAATTGAGATGTCACAGGCACAATATGATGCCAAGGTTAAGTTTTTTGGTGTAATGAATGATTGTTTAATGGAGCAGACAGCCAGGAGTCCCAGAGGAGAAAAACGTCTCTTTACTACTAGAAGATCAGGTTCAAAATTTTGCTATCAATAAGCCAGTCTGACAGGGTCTATGATGTACCTATACTTAAAAACCTTGCTTGAACAACAAAATCCAAATCCAAAATATTTCAGAAAGTGAAAATTAAAAGAGAATATATCAGAAATGGAAACTTCATTTTTTTCTTATTTAACCTTTTACTATTTTAACTGCTAAAGCAGCAGTCTTCTTGTTGCTGTTGAAGTCTGTTGTAAACAGCAGCTCCAGGTGAGCTTCAACTTTCCAAAAATCGTCCTTACATGCACAGGCCTTTCATATGTCCTTCCAGAGACTGAGAAACAAAGAAAAATAAGAAACAAGGGGAGTTCACAGGTGAATCTGCTAAAAATGCGGGAAAAGCTAGGGCTTATGAAGCACAGGATATGCATAAAAGATCTAGAAAATTTTCTTGAATTTGTTGAGGATGCTATACTTAAGCTATTCAGCTTAAGTAAGCCCCAGACATCTGCAGACTGTTGCCAATGGATTGTACAAAACCAGGCTGCTGAGCAATAAAAAGGTAGATATATTTGAAGTTGATAAATGCAATTTGACATGTCTTTGGAAAAAAAGATCTACACATCATATTCATAATGTTAGCTCAGTGCTCTGTACTGGTCAAGCAAATAAGATGAGTCAAGCAAATAAGATGAATGGTAGGAAGCACTAGGAAGAAGATAGCAGCAGCAAACTTCACTATATGATTATTTAAGCCTATTCTGGTCATAACTTCAATATTACATACAGTTCCATCTCTTCAGTCTTGAAAAGTACGTTGTAGCATTAAAACAGGCTGGAAAGAGGAAGGATGATCAGAGGACCAGCTTCTGTATGAAAGATAACTAACTGGAGAAGAACACTTCAGACTGGAGAAAACATAATTGAGGGTCAGGTGTGATGGACATGATGAAAAGATGAGCAGAAAGAAGAGACAGAAAATTATTATTCACTGACTCTCATAACATCAGAAGAACATCAAATCTAACTGTTAGATGTCTCAAACACAAAAAGAGAAGGAATTTTAGTATGCTGTGAATAGGTAAACCGTGCACTTGATTGTCACAGGAGGTCAGTGTGGTAGATGCCAAATTTTACATGTGTTCAGAAAACAACCTGTCAAATTCATGGAAAAAAATGATCCAGAATTATTAACATGAGGATACTCAGGACAAGTTCAAGCTGCATATCACAAGAATGTGGAAGGCTTTACCAAGGGAAATATCACTAGATATATCCATCCAGCTCACTCTGTCCTAACACCCCTCACTAGACTTTCTATCAGATATTATATAAAGGACACACACACACACAAAATACAAAGAGCTATATGGTTGTGTGTGATAACCTTATTCAATACAACAGGAGCAATGCTCAGTCTTTTCATTTGTCCCAATTGCCCCAGTGTGGCATAAAAGTAACCTCCGCTGATTTTATAACCTGAAAGAATCTGAGTCAGGCCCTAGGATGAAGAAAGATATGTTCTTAATGGCCATTGGTCTGTCCATCTTGAAATCAGCCCAAGAGTGCCAAACATGTGGCTGGGGAGAAACAGAAACAAAAAAAATAGAAGGAAATTAGTTTTCAATTGCTCATTTAGAATTGCTAGTTTCAATCAATGACAATTTTAAGGCATTAAACACATTCCAGAGTAACTTGTCAAAAATAAAAAAAAACCTGCAGTTGCTGACATTCTCAGAGATTTTTTAATAAGATCAGGGTCAGTGATGGGAAATAAGCAGGAAGATGAATAGGATGTCAAAATTAAATTGAGTTCCAGAAGAGTTATCTTAAGTTACCAGAAAAATAGAAACTCATGAAACTTTGTCTCAAACTAAACGGGAAATGCATGTTTTAGCTTAGAAGGTAGTGGGAAGGCTGATGACTATCTTTAGAGGTATTAACAACCCATGCTATTTTAGCAGCATGAAAAACACCTTAGTCCTTTGAATTCTGGAACAGAGAAGGTTCTACTTATTTTAAATCCTAATGATTTCTGCTGCACCAACCTCTTTCATTTTTATACAGGAAACCCAGATTAATTGTTTCAACCATCTGACTATCCATTACAATCAGAGGATGCACTTCTTGTTAAAGTTTCAGAAATGTTGAATAAAATACCATTTTAACAACCCATATGTCCATGTTTTTGTTTTGTTCTGTTTTGCTAAATGCTGTAGCACTTCGTTTTCTGGAGTGTAAATACACTATTGGCCAGGCTGTCATTAATCATCATTGTTGTCAATGAACAAAAATCCAGTGAGAGAAAACAATTGAACGCCTAAGACTGCAGAACAGTTCAGGTTTCTGAATGACCATTCTGATTAATAATGCTATATTCATTTAGGAATTTGTCTATGCATCATTTAGGAATTCTGCTCAGGTCTGTGGTCTCGCTATATGTTTACGCTGTTGTTTAAGATACTCTGTCTACCTACTCCTTAGGTTCAGGAGGCAGAATACTGGGTCTGAATAAGAGGGTCATTAAAAACAGTTAGCTCTTCTCCAACCAAAATTATGGAATGACTTCATCACAGGAAAATAAACTTTCTCTAGCTTGTCTGTGGATGAAAACCTGGAGTTTTAAGGACTAGAAAACCCTTGGAAGAAAACAAAAAGACCAAGAAATATATAAATGCAGGGCTAAATAAAGAAAGGCTTGACAAGCAGGTAGTCACACAGGGATAGTTTTTGTGCTGGAGCTAAAGACTGCCAAGATAATAGGACCACCAGAAAAAGTGAAATAGTAATTAAAAAAACATTATTTCAAGGACTCCCTCCCAGCTGGGAGCAAGAGGGACCTGGAACTCAAAAAGTCAGTAAGATTTCTGGGACACAGTGGAGATGATGGAGATGGAGATGTTTCATGTTTTACATAAAACTGTAGATCTCTTTATCTGTGTGAAATAAACAAAGATCACTTAGTGAGTCCTGTCTATTTGCTTTGAGTCTAGTCTGCTAGTCAAATTGCCCTCAAGAGTGGAGGTCTGAGAAAGGATGTTTTTAAAATTTTTAGGATCTCTGTCTCCTATTTATGGGTTAAACAAGAAACAAGGTGTATTTAACAAGTGTAATGAATGAGGTAGACCTGGAAATGATAGCTGGAGGCAACCCTGCGACAAAGGAGAGCTTAAAAGTCCAGAGATCCAACTTGTAGGTCACAGCATCTTGGTGGAATCCCGTGAAGTGATTGGATGGGTTTCATAGAAAATGTTTGATCTTATTTCTTAGCAATGTTTACAGTATAAATGTTGGGTCTTTTGTGTGTCTTCTGCCATATTCCAACTAGTGAGTTAACTGTACTGTTGCTATAAGTACTCAGTAGATTGATTTTATAGTTACACTTTCCATACCAGATTAGTGCTGTTTTCTCCCCCAAAACTTGGGATTTTGGTTTAGGTTCTGCTTTTAGCTGGAAACCAGTATTTTATATCTCTTTATTCTATAATACCGTCTCTTAACTAAATGTCATTTCACACCTTCTTGGTTCTACAATAAGGTGTTCTCGCCTTACTACTCTCCAAAAAGCACTGTTGTAGGGACTTAGAGCATCGTTAGTTTCTATGCTTAAACATGGAAAATGATATATAAGAACTTAGCTTTATTATTCTTAATGTTTTCATATGCTTATAGGGAACTGAGAGTCCACAGGGGACAGAAATAAAAATGAAAATATAGTAACATTTTACTAATATAGGAGTGGCTGTGAAAGAATAGATGTTATGCTCCTGAGTTCAGGGAATGCCCATGCAGAAAAAGACTGACTCACCTGAAACCAGAAACCAGAGAGCACTGGCATGTGCTGTCTGGAAACATAGCAAGATGCTGGACTCTCTCACTTATGCCTTCTTTTATACCTCTTAACTTGAATTCTGGGACATGACATTGCCTATCAGATAACACAAAAGACAAACTTATGTATCAGGCTATATGACATGTATGTGTGTGTGTGGGGGCAGGCTTGTGTTGGGTGTCGGTCTTCATGCATCATGTCATAGGATGAGGGACCGGCAGTGGGGTAAGACTGCTGATGAGAAATGTACCACTGCAAGGGTTGTCAGTGACTGCTGCTCTGTTGGGCTCAGAGGCAACCTAATATTCCTCCTTTTTCCCCTGGAAGAGGCTCCTTAGGCTTCTCCTTCAGACTAAATACAATGACGTGGTGACATCTGTGCATATATATGTATGAGTGTCTGAATCAGAGCCATAGGCATAGGTTTTGTACTTAGCATTTACTCCGGGCGTGATGGAAGAAAGTATTAAAATTACTGATAAGTTTTCTGTGTTAACAGTTTTTAAAGAAAAGGCAGATATTCTGGGTGACTATGCGGGATGTTTATTTTCTTCAGTAATTTAAAATCTAATGACTTTCATGGTTAATCCTGTTTCCTTTGCAGCTACTTTATCTCTTTTGATAATGATGTAAGCTTGGATGTAAGTGTGAAGGGCATAAGTTTATACCCGGAAAATCACTGAGGTCCTCTATTTGATCATGCAGATCTGTCTCACAAAGACCTGCAACCTTGTGAGGGACTGTGTACTACATTTATTCCAGTGACAATATCCATTTCTTTCCTAATGCTTTCACTGAAAATGAAAATTGCCTGCTTCCTAGTCCTAGAAATACAAAATTTCCTGCATATCTTTTCCTCCTACTTATTCAATCCCTTCTTCTAACCTAGCTCAGCATTATATGTATCAGCACTGGTGACAATTGAAGGAAGTGAATTTAGAGTGGTTTGCTTCACTGAAGGTCTGACTCCTTCCTGTTGTCACTGGGACAAAATTCAATGATTTTGTTAATATGTAGAATCTGCTACAAATAACTGAAGAATTCAGAGAATGGAAATGGTCAACCTATTGGGAGAAATGGGCCAAGAGATCTGAAAACAAATTTAAAAGAAAGTCCCATGAAGAATAGGAAACCCTGCAGAAAACTGAAGTTCTTCAGTTTAGGCATATACTGCTTTTTCAAGAGGTGTTCCCGGTGAAACATTGGCGGGATAAAGGATTTCTCCATATTTCGTTATTCCTTTTAGCTCATGAATGTCAAGGGCGTTTGTGTTTCTGTCTGGAAATGAGGTAGCTCAGAAGTAGCTGAGCCATATGACACAACCATGACTCATTTCTTGACTCAACTGAGTTCAGGAAGAATGATGGAGGAGAATAGATAAAGCTAGTGCAGAAAATAGAGCACAATTTCAGTCAGTTTGTTTGCTCTCTAAATGAAGTGGGCAAAATTCTGAATCTCAAAGAAAAAGTAGATTATGGTAGCAAATTGCATAAACACTGCAAAATCAAAATTTCTGTGTAAAGCTGTAAATTAAAGGAAAAAAGAATCATTTTTCACCCACTTAATAGCTTGCATGAAAATGAATAGAATTCCATTTTTTGTATTGTATTGCTTCTCTATTGAATTAAGTCTTTGTCCCATTTAAAAGCCCCATCTTGTTCTGTCAATCTCTGAAGCAGCTATTCAGCAGCCAACAACAGAATTTCTCTATGCTGAATGCTCTTTTTCATTTTTGCATTGTGTCCTAGTCTCTTGTTACAATGGTGCTGCTAGCAGAACTATAGACAAGCGTATGTCAATATTTCTATGCCAAACCCAGTTTTATTAGTAGACGTTTGTAACAAGACCATTCTAATTTGTGTAATCAAGATGAAGTTAAATACAACTATTCTCCATCCTGACACTAATTTCCTCTAAAAATATGCTTTATTTTCTCAATCATTTTTAAAATATGGACAATCAGAAGCTAAAAAAGTGCTGAGGTTGCAAAATTCCATGTTGCTGGCTATTTCTCCTCAAGTAGAAGGGGAGAAGAAAGAGCATAAGGTACCATGTAGACATTTATCATGAGTATTTTGACGCAAAACACTGGAGGCCAGGGAATTCTTTGTCATGGCTGAAGGAATTTTTTGTCTTCAGAATGTTTATTTTGACCTTGCTCTGCAAAGCAAGAGACTATCTGTAGCTGCAGATGTTTTTTATCTTCCATTTAAATCATTTTTTGTATGTAAATTATATTTTACATTGCACATCTTTTTGTTTGGTTGTGTTTTTGTTTGTTTGTTTGTTTGTTTGTTCATTCATTTCTCCTCAAAAATGCAGAGAACATAAATGACAGTTGTGTCTATGCCATGTCTGTTTTCAGGCAAAGTGTTTGTTTCTGACCATGGCTATGAGTGTGAAGGGAAAAGATAAGCTTGTAGAAACTATGGCCTCATTTACATACTATTTTTAGTAAAGACCAATTCTTTCATCTTTGTAATGACTTCACTTCTTGCGCAAGGTGAACTAGAAGTGGAATTTGTTTCTCCCTAGGTAGTATACGGCAATGAACTGTACTGCAGCTGTCCAGCTTTCAGATCTGCTGAGTTTGAAGTCCAGAGCTCTTTACATGTTCAGACTTTATAGGCTGTTTTAAAATAATCCTGAAAGTTCACCCAATGACCAGCAGATTGTTTGAATTCCAACTAATATTGTGGTAGATTTTCAGACAACCAGGCATTTCTTTCAATACTGAAATTAATAGTCTAAGGTAAATCAATAGTATGGTTTTAGCTTACAGTGGAGCTTACAGACAGAGCCTAACAGCTTAGTGCTGCAGAGGAGCTCTCCCCTGTCCTCTCATGTCTCCTCCTGTACCCACCTGTCTCTGTCCTGACCTCTTCCTTGCATTATTTCAGGTGGCTTCTGGCCCTTCTTGTGGGCTGATTTATCCACTAACAGAACAGGCAGCTACCTACATTTTTGCTGACTTAGTTTTCTCTTGAGCCAGCGAGCTGAGTCAGTTCGGACAAGCTCTGGTGGTGAAAGGTGGGCGAGCACACAACCAGGAGCACTGAAACAGAAGAAGGGGTCTGCTGGTAGTGAACTGTGAGATCATCTCACCCTGTTTCAATGAGCTGCGCCCCATGTAATCTGCAATATTGCAAAAGCATAACTACTGCCATTTCCCCAACATATACCTGGCCAGAATTGAGGCTCAGCGATCCTTATGTAACAAGAATTTGAAACATTTTCTTGCTCAATATTATTGTTCAAGCTCATAGCCTGCTTACGAAAGTGGCTTGTTGGATCTGCCTCTCAGAGGAGCGCTGGGGCAGTTGGGATTAGCACCGCACCGTGCATCCTGGATGATACAGCTGGTGGTGCTGCTCCTGGACCCATGCAGTTTAGCATCACATGCTATGATCACTTGTAGGCAGCTCGCTATAAAAAACTCAAATGGCTGCTCAAATCCTTGAGCTGGAGGAGCATGTTAGACCTGCCAGACTAAAGCTTCAAGTATTTTTTTCAGTGGGCAGAAGAGGAGGGGTCTTATGCATGAAATTTCACCCCTGGATAAATGCACACCAGGTGAAATTTGCATTTATTCATATTTTTTATCTGAATTTTGCACTAAAAATCCCCAAATGAATATGAATATTGGCCTCTGCTCACAGCCTTGCTCTTTATGCTTTCCCATGGTAGTAAATTTGACTCCTACTAACAGCAGGTGAAACTGCTCTTCATGGAATAAAAGAGACTGCTTAAAATCTTTAACTCTTCTTGATGGATTGATGTAGCCATAAATATGAATGCATATGTTTAAAGCTTCATATACATTTTTAATTAATAACTCCATGTGATTTTTTAGTATATGGCATTGCTTTACCACAAAATAAAGCCCTCACTTTGGTAGGCTGGTGAAGATGAACTCTCCCAGTCTTCTTCTCTTCCTCGATGATGCCAGTCACCCTTTCCTGCACATGTTGTCCATGTGAATTTGAATTTAATTTTCTTCATTTTCTTCATTCACTTCATTTTCTTGGCCATGGGAGTCCAAAGCTTTGCCTAACTTTCTGGATGATGATTTCCCAGAATTACAGTGTGAACAGAATTTTTACTCTGAACAGAAACATATCAACATATGAAATACAAGTGTAGGGCATGAAAGGTTTCCTATTTCTGACTATATTTCCTTGTGTTTGTCATAGGACCGTGTTTTTAGACTTCAGTTCTCAAGTACATCTCAGTGTCAGCTCATAAGGACATATGTTGAGCAAACTGGATACGACCTTTTCTTCCTTTTTTTGCACCTTTTATTTCCAAGGGATAACTTGGAGTTTATGCCTGAATTCCTCCAGTAGAGCATTGCTCTGTATTAGTTTGTGATTTTGTCTAGTTTATTCCATCTGGAGACCACTGCTCTGTCTCTGAGTTCATACTGCTCAGTGATGTTTCACGTTCTGTCTCTTCCTAAGAAGACATTAAAGTGCAGAGTGAGGTACACTTAGTGTGACTGAACATCCGGAATGTACAATATGTATTTGACAGTACAAAATGTTACCAAAATACCACAAAGAATTGGTAGCACAGATAATGCCCTACCTTTTACAGTGAAGTGTTTATTTATTTTTGCAGCTATCAATATTTCCAGTTGTGTCACACAATCTTTATGCTTAATGTCTCAGTAAATATGATTTTCTTTCAAGGAGTTATGTTCCTCTCTTTTAAGTTAACATTCATTACTATATTGCATTAAATGTTCATTGCTGCTTGGCAATTTCAATCAATCAAGGACTGTCTCTCTATGCTGTTGTCCTTTCTACCAGTGGAAAAGTTTAAGTACCCATTATTCTGGGTTGAAAAATGGAGAATACAAACTCTGCAGAAACAGCTAATTGATTGACATGGTGGAATGCTCTGTAATACAAGAGTTTTTCCCAGGAAAAAAAAATTGCTAACCCTAAAATTGCAAAATATGTACATTTTCAAAAAAAAAAAAAAAGAGAGAGAGAGAATTAGAGGAGTTAATTATCATACAATTACAGTAATGGAAAGAAAAAAAAACTAATCAAACATGAACAGCTTGTATAACCATTAACCAAGCGATGGTAAACCATTACTTAACTCTGACTTAAGAGATCCATCATGGGATTCATGGCAGTCAGTTAACTAATGCTTAAACAATTCCCCAGTAATTTAAAGCTGTGGTAAATGGCATCACTCAACCAAGCAGTCGGTCTTAGTCTCTACAGTTATTTTTAACTGGTATGAAGTTATGCTAACTCTCTCCTCCCTCTCCCTGCCTACATTGCAAATGCTAACGAGTCTTTACTAGTTATGTGACACAGTATGAAGTCCTTTTCTGAAGTCCAGGCAGATGATATTCATTGTATTTATTTTTGCTGAAAAAAATATTTCTTTACTTAAGAGTAGTGTCAAATGAATCAGGTGCAATCTGCCTTGGCTGTAACAGCATTTAATCTTTTAATAAAGATATAAATCTTTATATTTATTTCCTCATCTTTAATTTTTTTTTACTTTAAAAGTTGTTAAAAATAGTATATTATTAAGATCAATCTAACAGCTGGTGTCCATCCAATGCTTTTTTTTTTTTTTTTTTCTGCACTCTCACTAATTAATAACTAGTCAAACGGGAGCTAGGTGAGTTGCATAAGGTGGACAGAAGTTGTCTGAAGTGGACATGACCCTGGTGAGTGTTGAAGAGGGAATTGATAGGCAGGACTGAGGCTACTGCTGGAGCTTTGCAGTGGCTGAAGAAAGGTTCTGTACTTATTTAGTAATTTTACTTCTAACCTGAGCATCAAAAGTTGGAGTGAACATAGAAATTATGGTAGTGACACAAAGCTGGGTGGCATTGCCTTTGCAGAGGAGGATCAAAATATCACACAGGAACAACTGGATCACTGAGGATAGAAGTAAAAAGAAACGGATGAAATTTAATAGCACAAAGTTCAAGGTCACACAGTCTCAGGCCAGCAAGAATTTCTGCCAAGAGCTAGCAGCCTGTATCTTGGAAACAGCTGAAGAGAAGGAAAAGACTTGAGGCTACTATTCGATCACAGGTGAGTACGAAAATGAAATTCCTTCTGTGTTTTGTTTGGCAGTAAAGCCACTTTTTGTTCCTTTCTTCCCACACCTCACAAGGCACTTATTCCTGTCCTCGTGCCACAGATTACTGCGTACTCGCTTGTGCCAGTGGAATGGGATCACTCTGTAAATTAGATGATGTGAAAAAAGTTGGAAGCTGTTTCAGGTGAAGTAATTCCAAAAGCCATGGCGAAGTACCAGTGCATGTGTGGGGGCTGCGTCATGGGGGTTGTGTGCAGTCCTGGTCAGACGTGTGCAAGAAAACATCATGCAAGGTGAAAGAGGTGCGTGGGCAGACTACGAGGCAGATTTTGGGGCACAGAGAACTTACCTTAATAGAGGACACAAAAACTTCCTGGCTAGTTTTGCTTAGCAAAATGAAGTCTTAGAAAGGACATGATTGCCATAAATATATGGGTCAGAGGAGGGAAAGTAGACACAAACAAGGGAGGGGAACTATTTAAACTGTTGGAAAATGTTACTCTGACAAGTAGATCCAAAGCAGAATTTATTTAACACAGGTATATTTTTCCCTGCAAATCAGAATCAGGTTTCTAATCACCAGCTCTGAAAACGGGGGAGCTCTGGTCCAGAACCATCTGCCTAGTGGAACAGAAATCTATTCATGTCAGACTGGAGATTGATTTGTTATGAAAAAATATTTGATATGGTGCCCGTGATAGCAGGGGCATGAACTGTGTCTCAGGAGGCTTCCAGCCCTATATCCCCGGGCAGTAGAAAGCATCTGATGTAGGCAGTATGCAGAGGACTGATCTGTAACAAGTACCTGACAAGAGCTTTTTTTTGTGTTAAAATTCAAAGTTCAGAACCGCTTTTTGCCTTCAAATACACATATTTTCCCATGGACATTCTGTTTAATGAGGCCCGGGGAACAAGAACTAATTCTGTGAGAACCAGCTGAAGTGGTTAATATACGGCTGATTATAGGTGGCATCAGTAAATAATGACACAATATTTTTCTGCATTCTATGATTTTTTTAATTTTCTTTTTGCCCTACAACAGCAGCTATTTACAGACTCTAGAAAAGCTGTCAGTTTAAACAAGCTCTCTAATACAACCAGCAAGGCAGCACAGAAGAGCTTACATGGAGAAGATGAGACCTCTTGCATCGACTCTGACGTCCCGCTGTCTTCCTCTGAGCCCCGGCTAGTGACCAGTGTCAGCATCAATGAGGGGGAGATGGTAGCGCTCCTCTGTTGTAGCTGCTCTTTCTTCTTGTAACGCTGCTGATGATCTCCCTGCACACATCTCTGAATGAGCGAGCTATTAGTGCGGAAGAACCCACCTCTTGTAGCAATTCTGGGGATTGTGATGTGCCTTCCCGCAGACACCGGTGCTTCTGCTAACAAGGAAGAAAGTGGTAGACTTGGCCGTGCTGCCACACGGAAATCAGGAGGGCTGGGAAGAAAGAGATGGAGAGACAGATGACAGTCTGGTGTTATTCCAGAACGGATAGTATGTTAAGGGTCAGCATTTATAATTGTCATGTTACATCTCAAGATTAAAGAGTTTGAAAATTAGTTTAAGATCAGTTATTGAATAGAAAAGGCTGCAAGGGAAAGAGCGTCATTCTTCATTACACAGGCTTGAGATGAGATCCAAATCAGACCTGCCACATATATTCTCCCAGCTGCACAGGCTCATAACCAAAAGAATGACAGCTCGATACCTACCTACATGTCAGTCAGTCCCTTTACCCCAGATAAACTCTTGCTTCTATGGTATCCTTTGCTTCAAAGCAATGCTGACAAGGATTTATTGAATTAACCTAAATGGCTTTAAGCCCCAATTCATGCTGGTGCAGCATGTCTCTATCAGGGGTTTGCACTGGTATAACTAATTGATTTAGTTACAGATGGGAAAATTTTCTTAACAAGAGAAGGCCTAAACTGCTGGCCAGGCTGCCTTTGTTGTTTGCAAGTAATCTCCCTCAGCCTGTTGTTAGCATAAATCTGTTCTATTTTGGATTCCCATAGAGCTAATTTGTGCAAGAGTCACACAATAACATGGTTTACGTTTCTAGCTCCTTTTCAAAATGGGACTACAGGATTTTAAAAAAAGGACTTTTCACAAGTTGTCTGCATTTCTGTGAATATTTCATTGCCTCCATCTCAGCCCTCATGTATATTGTGGAAGAGCAATTCATTTGACAAATGAGCTTTCTCTATTTGGACACACAGGGCAGAGTGTGCAGATCCACTCCCTGAACGGCTGCGCTGGCCGTACAGCACCCTTTGAATCACATTTCTGATACAAAGTATTATACTAACAAATCTGACAGCTACTTCCCTTGGTTATCCTGTAATACTCAGTATGAATTTTCTCATTGTTGATCTCAGTGCTAAGCTTATCTGCTACAGTGTCCATGTGATCTCAGCTGAAAACCTTTGCACATATTTGAAACCAGGAGGATGAAATCCAGGTTGATGTTCCCAGAAAACATGCATATTCTCACCTGAATGAAATTAAACTGAAAAGTAAAACAACCTTTTTTGGGGGAATTAGATAATGAGGTCCAAGTTCAGGTAAGTCGGTTATGGAGGCTTGTTGCATTTGTTTGTAGAACCTGGGACAACTGGATCTTGGTCCTATTTATTTTACACACACAGCTCTAATCATAATTAGTTACTGAAAGTCTTCCTATTTACTTTAAAAGACACTGGACTTTGTATTTTCACATCTATTATTCTTTTCAGGACAACAGTGCTGAAATCTGGAGACAGCGATACAACTTCCAGTGACCATATGGCAGTCATTATCACTCCTCAAAACCAAAGGTGTTGCAGGTGACTTTTTACATAAGATAGTATGGACCATAAGTAGTTATTTTGGACAATTGTTACCTCTCCAGAAGTTTTATTTGTTTGTTTGTTTGTTTTTATTATCAACTTGATTCTTTTTCAGTTCTAGTCCCAAATGGTTCATATTAATTTAAGGAGTATATAATATGTAGTGGTCTCTGCCACAGCAAGAATTGTATTTTCTTTGAGGTCATTTATGCTCTTTGTGTATTTGAACAATATCAATTTTGCAGTCTAATCCAAAGGACATGTAGTGGAAAAGTGTGGCATTGCAAGAGCTTGTATAAAGAGATTTGAAGGTGAGTACATCATAGAAATATTTTATTTGCCTAAATCCTTAACCTATGTGTCTAAAATAGTTTTAAAGCATCCATAGAATTGAAAAATAAAGGATATTCAAAAGAAAATAAAAATGGGTAAGTGATTTTTTACTATGCTGCATACTCTTGTTGCTGCCTTTTTGCTCAAACAAATTCCAAAGAAAACAGTGTTTTCTCATCAAGAGCAAACGATTCCATTCTCTGAAGTATATTGTTATGGCTCTACACTTTTTTCTTACTTATTTATTGTAAAATGATAGACATGAATAAGCAATGCAATTTTCAAGGAAAAGATATTACTGCAACCCAGAAATGTGAACTTTTATCATAGTTTTGCGTATTGCAAAGACTTTTGAAAATTAGCTAACAGAATGCTTGATAGCGGGTGAAGGAATCAGCACTTGCCCTGGCTCATTTACCAGATTGTGACTGAAAGCCCACATGTACCCTTTCCAGACAGATTTCACATTGTTCAATTCATATCCTGCTTTTCCAAAGTAAATGTTAAAATTTTCTCAGTAGACTATGCAACAACTTCAGAATTTATTTATTTGTCAATGGAAATATTCATATATATATAGCTCAGAATTAAATTCTCTCTGCAAAGTCAGTCAAAAATGGCAGAAACTACTCACTTTATATGATCTGGATATAAATATAGATTTTATTTTTCATTGCAGGAAATGTTCTACTATTTCTAACAATGCCGATCATTTTTCAACACTTGTGTGGTTTGTATCATAGTTTTTTTTCTCTGTATTAGGAAGATTCTGACTACCTGACAAAGTGCAGTACTTAGTTGTGCAACAGCCAGAAGTCAAGCACTGGCTGAAGGAACAGAATTCATGGTAATAGGCATTGATATTCCTTATGCACTAAACAATGCAGTTAGGCTCCAAGGATGGGATTTACAACAACCAGCATGGTGAGAGGGGAAGATTTAAGCCAGGCAACAGCATAAGCCATTTCTCCATCCATCTTTTATTATACCAGGCCTTTTGGAGTTCTTCTGTCTCAGCTATTTTAGTTTGCTCTCACTTTCTTTGTTTTTCTTGATTTCCACGCTCTCTTTCCCTAACTCCTTTGTTTTATATATTGTGAGTGATGAATAACACTCTGAGGAGACTTTGTTCCTATACATCTCCACACTCCTTCCCTAAGCAGCCCACATTATATTACACAGCTGTGAAGTCACACGTGAGTAAAAGGCCAACAATCTCATGGAGTTCACAGTAAGTCCCACTTCCTGGATGCCCATATTTTCCTATCACTCATTTTGCATATTTGTTTTATTTTTGCATATTTTTTCCCATCACTGTTGTGTATCTTAATCTCAATAATACTTCTAATGGTATGAAAAGTATGATAGCTTCCATCCCAAAGTCCTGCAGGGCTCTGTTGTGGGCTTGATTTAAGCAATGAGCAAGGGATCCTAGTTGTGTTACCTCCTGAACACAGGATAGGTGCCATGACTCTTGAGGCAAGAGACAGCACTCAACTCCTGACATTTCCTTATGTAAAGGAGCACTAAGGCTAATTATGCAGGCACGAGAAAACACTTCAGGAGTGAGTTCGTGCTTGCTACCCCTTGTTGACCCACATCCCCTCTGTCTTTGGAATAAATTCTAGCCTCTGAGGACATGCACGAAGAAAATAGGTCTCAATGTGGCTAAAGCTGTTAAAAAGTAAGCAGAAGCTAGAACAAGTCTTCCCTTTCTGCAGTGGATCACCCAGTGATGAGACACTTCCTGGGCCAGGGAAGCATAGAGGAGATTGATTTGTCAAGTCATAGAAGGCTTCTTTTTCTGGGATCTTAATTCAGGTTTTCCAAAGCCCACTGATTCAATTCATCATGCGCATCTTTTTGGTGCAAAATAGATCCTCATTCCTAATTTATGGGCTATAGATATCCTAACCTATATGTCTCTGGGTACCTGTAGAATTGCTGAGTAGATAAGGAAAACAGTCATCACCATAATAGCAACAGTAGCATTTTTTGACTACAGAAGTCAGATACGTACTATGGATGTGGGTTTACCAAGGAGGCTATTGGTAGCTCCCCTTCTGACATACAGACTTCACATCTCAATTGCACTGGCTCTAGCCACTATCTTAATATATACTGTATATTTTAATACACATTGTATTATATACAATAACAATTGATGTGAAATATGTATTGCATATGTTCTATAAAATATGGTGTGAACAAACAAGGCAAAATGACACTAAAAGAAAAATAAAGGATTTGTACTTGTTTAAACTTCACACAGAGGCGTGTCTTTGAGGAGCCAATACTGATTATGTTGAAAAGGGTCAATCTATAAATGAAATTTAAAGAATCCAAATGCATGAAGCATAGAGGACAGAGAGTAGCTCTCTGGAGTCTAAACTTACCTGCCCCTTGCTTACTTCTGATCTCAGTTAGCATGAGTAAATCAGGTTGCTGCTTTTCCATCATCTGTTTTCGGGTCAGTTACAAGGACTATTTATAATGTCTCAGAACATGTTTTATGTTAGAAATACCTGACCAATGTGGAAGTGAAAAAGGACCCTCTTGGCACCTCAGGCATGTGTGGAGGGAGAGGGCAAGAGTTTTTAGAGTGATCTAAGCAGACCATCTGGAGAGTAACTGGTCAGTTGAACAGCTGACATGAGAAGAAGCCGAAGCCATCACAGGAGCAAGGATGGGTCCTGGATGCCTGTGGAATGAGATGAGGAAGTAATTTTGTTCTTATACATACACTCATTCTGTAAAGATTTGTTTATATGTTTACTCTCATGTCAATGAGTAGCCCTCAAGAAGTCATTAGGACTACTTATGTGTTTAAGATTAATCACATGTTTTTCATGTTTTCCCTTGCTGAAGACAAATTTTCAGGAAAAGTTGTTCTCAGAACATTTTTCACCTTCATGTCCTGCCTTAGATCTGAGATTGATAGCATTGCTTATCAGTTTACACCCTACACTGGATCTGCTTCATGGGAAACAAGTCAGCACCTGGGCCTGCAGCCCTTGGCTGAAGATAGAGGAGGGCATGCTGGAGCCAGGGAATGGCAGAGGGTGAAGAAATAGCAGGACACTGGAAAAAGAGCAAAGGGAAGTTGCTCAGAGAGCAACTCCTGCCTGGGGGCAAGGAGATCTGAAAGTGGAGAAATGTAGCAAGGCAGAGGTATGTATTACATTCAACATCAGCCTTTTCAAAGGGTGAAAAAATAGCGCTAGTTTAATATTGGAGTCATGATATGTATTTGTATCTTCTTGATCAAAATATGAAACGTCTAATGTACAGTGTGGTAATGCAGAAATCATTGTTACGAAAAAGATACTCTGCTGCTTGAATTAGTAAAGTTTTATTTGTTTATTTTCAATAATATCAATATTTATAGATGCTGGCTATCTAATTTCTGTGTACCTGAGTTCTGTGCACAACCCACCCCACCCGCCCCACCCTTAAGGACCTAAATTTCCTGTTGGTGTTGGACTTGTCAAGCTGCAGCACGTAGGAGGTGATGCTTGAGAATGTGACCCCCTTTCCTCCTCTGGTACCCACAGCTTCATTCCAGGCCACGGGCAAATGCCTTTCTCCACCGGGGATCATAAACCTAGAGTCCTTTCCTGGTGACAGTCTTTTGTAACTATTTCTTCAAAGGATTGATCCCAGCTCTCTCTTTTCTTTTAACAGTCATGCAGGGAGAGGTGGTTTCCTCAATTCCTATTAGTGATCAGAGCGCTAGCTGAGGAAGCGAGACACTCAGGCTCGATACCTTCCGCAGTCTGAAATGGTTCAAACACACGTCTCTCTAATTAGTGGGGAATGTGCAAAGAAGCCTCTTGAATCTATTTCAGAACTTCAGTGCTACATTAGAGGAGCCACAGTGCACTTACTGGAGATGGGATGAATGGAGCACCCCTCGGGCACGGTGGCACAGGAATCCTGTATCCTGGCTGAATGCTCTAGCCAGCAGGCTATTTTGCAGAAAGGGTTTTCTAAGCAGAGGTGGAGTGTAGCTGGTGCTTTGGATTGCACTGGAGCGTTAGGTGGGAGGTAAGCATTCATTGCCCCAGAACAGGCATTTACTAGCATATGTGGGAAAATAAATGCCTTGAGAACTTTCAGATAAGTAGGGATATGCCTGATAAATCTTGGTCCTTCAATAGACCTCTGGTGGGTTTTGAGCCCCTAACTTAGAGATAAGATGTTGCTGGAATGGATCTTCCTAACGTTAAGCTCAGATGGTCAGAAACACTGACAAAATGCATTTAAATGAAAACCTTATATGAAAATGTTTTTAATTCATCCCCTCTTCTATTTCCTTTTTATGCCCTCTTATGAATTTGAACTCTTTCTCAGAATTTCTCTCTGGAGGGCTCCTCTATCTCACTCCTTAGGTTTCTCAAATTTAGAGAGAAATATAAAGACTATTTTTACTTCTACACAGGGATTAATAGAATCCTGCCTGTCTAGCTGCAGGGTAAATCAGCACAATTTCCCTCTATGCCAAATGCCAGGAGTTTGTCATAGATGTACTTAAGCCCCATCATTAAATGTGGCTGTGTACTAGTAGTGGTTAGCTAGGGGAGAATGGTACAAATGATGACCAAAAGGCTAAGTAAGACCCACTTCCAAATGTCCTGTGACCATATCCCTGAACTGACAGCAGATCTGCTTTGCTGATCATAAATGTTATATTGTTTGGATGGACTCTTTAAACCCTGCCATTTTTGGCATTTAAAAATAAAAGGATAAACAAAAACACATCTGGTCTACAAATGTGCATGCCATGTTTGAGCTTGATGCAATTTTGAATTAGTTGTTAAACATTGAAAATCAGGGTTCATAAGGGAAATGCCTACTCAGCTGATTGTAGTGCAACTGGTGCAGCTATTATAGACGACAGACACTCCTGGAATAGAAGATAACTGTGTATGGCTACAGAGGCATAGACAGGAAAGAAAAGCCAGATGGTGTACTTAACTGCACTTAAAATCTGATTGTGTGTGTCAATAATGAATGCCCAAATCGGATTCTGCCATAAAAAAAAAAAAAAAAAACCAAATATATGTACATACTAGTAGAACAAATGCAACCCTATAGAAAAAAAAATGTGTGGATTCCATCACTGTAATAATGGTTATGATGATGACCAGTTAATCTGCATTTGCTGCAGTTTTCTAAAGACTTAAACATTAAATATGTTACAATGCAATAACAAAATAAATAAATCATAGGGGTAATTCTGACAAATAGAAAACTATTATTTACAGCCCATTTTCTTAAAAATACAAATGGTCTCTTGCTTAGATTGCTGGAAAAAAAGTTGCTTACTGGATGATACAGTCTTAAAATACCTACCCTTCTTTGGACATCAGAATGAAATCCTGGCGGGGTCAACTGAGTCCTTCATCATTTCAAGGTAGATTAAGTTGTTTATTAAGGGTGAAAGTTAGGCCTTGTGGTAATTGATGGAAGCTTTGCTATCAGCCACAACATCATACCTATAAATAAACATTTCATGCAAGGCTTTAAAATGAAGAATTTCTGCTGTGTATGGAAATTAAGGTTCCCACAGTTAGTCTTATAGAGAGAATTTGCTTGGTTTGATTATGTAAGAACAATTAAAGAATAAAAATCTCTATAATTTCTCTATTTTCTTCCTTCCTTCCTTCCTTCCTTTCTTTCTTTCTTCCTTCCTTTCTTTCTTTCTTTCTTTCTTTCTTTCTTTCTTTCTTTCTTTCTTTCTTTCTTTCTTTCTTTCTTTCTTTCTTTCTTTCTTTTTCTCTCTTTCTTTCTTTCTTTCTTTCTCTCTTTCTTTCTTTCTTTCTCTCTCTCTTTCTTTCTTTCTTTCTCTTTTTCTCTCTTTCTTTCTTTCTTTCTTTCTTTCTTTTTTTCTTTCTTTCTTTCTTTCTTTCTTTCTTTTCTTTCTTTCTTTCTTTCTTTTCTTTCTTTCTTTCTTTCTTTCTTTCTTTCTTTCTTTCTTTCTTTCTTTCTTTCTTTCTTTCTTTCTTTCTTTCTTTCTATAAAGGAGAGATTCTGAACCCCTTACAGCGAGTGTATTTAATGTTATCAGCCCCACTGAGTTCAGCAGGAAAGCTTTTGCAGTAAGATGTTAACCATTTTGAGTAAAGTCAGCAAAAGGTGGCCATAAATAAGCATCAAATGCTGTGAAACTTAATCATATTAATCAGATTCATCTCAATATCTTATCTCTATATGTTCAGATGGCACTGTATAAAGCTACGCAATGATACTAGCCCAGATACATTGTCTAAGGCCAATTTAGTAAGTGCTTCTTCTCACAATGTTTTCTCTCTGCATGGAGTGTCGTGCAGACTTATCTTCCTAATGCTTCCACTTCTGGAACTAACAGAGTTTCCTCTAGCTGGAGTAACAGCAGCTTAGCTTATGTTGCAATGACACTCACAGAGTTTAGGCTCTCAAATCTCTGAAGTACTTTTGCAAATTGCATGCAATATTTATTACCCCTTCAAATTGCAATTCAATGGAGTAGCAGAAGAGAGTCAGACTGCCCTTCATTACAGTTTCCTGACCCTTTATCTAATGTAAAAACCTATTTTTAATTGCTGGTATCTTTGCCAAATCTTAAAAATTGCCTTGTATGGCCTTAAATGAACCCCAATGGGTGTGAGCATTATGACATTGTCTAATTACATGGCCACATTTGAATTTTATTCTAAACTATTTGTGCTACAGTCTGTGCACAGGACAGAAGGAGCTTAGCTCAAAAGCATATATTCAATTTTAGTTCTCTTCCCATTGCTCAATATGTCCCCCATGCCTTATTTACTGCACTGTATCCAAGCCCTGCTATGAAGATAATTACTATGTCCCTTCCAGGTTTTTTACGGTGCTTGTTGCTATAGTACCTGAACATTTTACAAACTTTAATGAATTTATATGCACAAAACCCCTCTGAGGTAAGGAGCAGTATTATTCCATTTTGCAGGTGCTGAGCTGAAAAACAACCCCCTTCTAATATGTCAGATTTGAGGTGATGAGGTCTGAATTTTTGTTACTATATATATTCAAAATTGCACAGCACTATTTGTATACTAGAGGTATCAAATCAGCCACCCAGAAAATCAGTAGTGAACAAATAGTGCAAACAGAAGACTTATTTAAGTCACTGGCCCAGTACCTATAGCAGTGACATAAATCCAGCTTCCCAGACCATTGCTCAGTTGTCTTGACTTGAGACCATCTTTCTGCTCCTGAAATCCTTGCCCAAGCAACCCAGTTTTATAGCAAATGAGGCGTAGGTCTATACAGGAAGGCAGGTCCAAACCCTTCTCCCAGCACACCAGAAGGAAGTTCTGCCAGTTCTGTAGGTCAGCTGATGATGGGGTATTTAAGGAGAGCTCTGTGAGGGCAAGGCTGTGGTGGAAATGCTAAACAAGTTTTCTGCTCTGATGTTCACTATAAAGAGACTGGGGGTAGCCCCAAACCCTTTGAGAGGACTCAGCAAGGAACGTCTGAAACTAAAACTGTGGAAGAAGTAGTTGAATAAAGAAACAGAATAAATGCTAAGATATCACTGGGACTGTATGGTACTCACCCGAGAGTCTTAAGAGAACTAACGGATGATATCATTGAATTATTGATAGTGGAGGGTAACCTTTCTTTTAAAATTTCACTCATTTCTGAAGAGGGGAGAGTGGTGAATGCAGCACAAATTTTTAAAAAGATTTCTAGGGATGATCTCCAAACTTGCAAATCTGATGTCTGGACTTCGTAAATTAATAGAAGCCATGATAAAAGACAGAGTGAGTGGATATCTGGATAACTCTGAATTACTGGGAAGATAAAACATAGTTACTCTATGGAAGGCTAGTCTTCAAACACAATGAGCATGTCATCAGCAATGATCCTGTTGATATCCTGTCTGGATTTCCAGAAGACTTTTGGCAAGAAATCCCTCACTATAGGATTTTAAGGAAATAAAGCAGCCATGGCACAAGCGAGAAGGTCCTGGCTAGATTAAAAAATAGGCTAAGAAACAGAAACAAAGGATAGGAGTAAATGCTTGGTTTTCAAAATAAAAGGAGGGCTCCAGCACTCTTTCAGGAGCTGTGCTGTGAAATGCATCTGTAAGTGACCTGGAAAGCCCAAACAGCAAGGTGACAAAACTGGCTGAGCTGAGCAAGTCAGGCCCTAGGGCTGGCTGCAAAGAATTTCAGAATGGACAAGGAAGTAAACCAGCAGGTGAAATTCAATATAGATAACATGGTGCAGATGGGAAATAATTACACTGAATTTACATACTAAATAATTGTCTCTGACCAGCCTATTACAGCTCAGGAGTGAGACCTTGTGTTTTATCATAGAGAGGAAAGGAAAGGAAAGGAAAGGAAAGGAAAGGAAAGGAAAGGAAAGGAAAGGAAAGGAAAGGAAAGGAAAGGAAAGGAAAGGAAAGGAAAGGAAAGGAAAGGAAAGGAAAGGAAAGGAAAGGAAAGGAAACAGCACTACAGCTCTGTAGCTATGGTCCAACTGCACCCTTGATATTGTGTATCATTCTCCTGAACCTGCATGACTGCTCTTATGTCTTATCCTGCTGTGAAGAAGGCAACAGTCTCAGGTATGTGGTCAGGTATCAAAATGCATAATGCAAAGAAGCTGAATTAGGTCATATCCTATTCTCTGATTATAGGATAGAAGAATGTCTGATTACAGTGTCTTGGGACTTCTATAAAACAGGTTTGAAAAATCAATGCTTTGTTATGTTTTGAAAACGAACTGAAGTTGAAAAATGAAACCCACACTTTTAAAGGTGCTGAGACTCATAAGAACATTTTCATTTTCTTCATTTAAAACACATACAATAAAAGCTGAGGATCTGTGTAAGGATACTACCGTATCTGAGAAATGCTCACATCCACACTGCACACAGGATGGTGTGGGAATAGACAAGGAGTAATCCAAAGCTGAGTTTCAAGTCAAGAGAGAAAGTAGATGCCAGTCAATAGCTGTAAGTAAATTGGACCTGGCACCTTAAGTGCCTTAAATGTTAGGAGTTAAACCTGAAATGGTATCCTGATTCTTAAAGGAAAGTAGTAAATGACTTGCTGAACAAATGGATGACATAATCAGAATGAGTAACATTGCTGAATCCTGAACAGAGTGCAGAATCTGGGTGTAAGGATTTAGGAGACAAGGCAGGAGTGGATTGCCATTTTCCAAGTACACACCATACAAAATACAGATTGCGTAAGTGGCACAGTTGTAAAGAAGAAACCTATTTTGGGACAGTCTTAGCTGAGTGTAGTAAATGAAATCACAATTCTCAGACAACTCACCTTATATAATTTTTTCTGTTATCACCAGTGTATGCAACAAAAAACATGAACCCAAATAACTACATAAAACAAAACAATCCTCCCACCTAAAATTGAGAAGAAATTAAAGTAGATATATTTTCCTTTAAAAGAATCTCTCATTATTATCTTCAGAGTGTTTTTCTGATAGTGAAACGAGTGATAAGATGGTTCTAGATGAAAAGGAAAGCCTTTTAATTTACTAAGGAAAAACCCCAGAAGGCTGCTGTGACTGGCATTATTAAAACTTACTCTTCTGTAATTGACTTGGGTCTAATCTAAATTATTTTCTCAGCATTAGCGTTGGCCATGAGAGTGAAACAATATTACTCACTCCAAAAAATATCAAAGATCTGTTTTTTTTCAGAAAATAAACTAGATGGCCGGGAGGTAGAGATCCCACCACCAGCAAGAAAGAAGAATTTTGCTTATACAAAGACTAAATTGGTATGGATATTTTAAGGTTGCCCTCCTGTTCATAACAGTGTATAGCTGCACCAAAACAATTCATTTGCAATTGGGGGGGGTTCTAGCAAGAACTGTTCTGCAGGTAACTCATCTCTCTTTCTGGGGTTGTTCCTCCTTCTTGCACTGGAGAGAAAAAAAATACAAAAAACAAAAAAAGGTCTGGGACGGGAAGTGCAGAATGATCTGGCGGTGGGAGGAGAGATTCTTGGGTCGGGTTCCAGCAGATATCCTATGCTAAAGACCCACAAAATTTTATACATGTGAAGTACAGCAAGTTGAAGCAGAACTAATCTTGCATGTGGGGCTAGTCCTTGGCTGATCACTGGGAACTGGATGAGGAGCTGGGGATAGCTGGCTTTTTTAGATTTCAAAGAAGTTCTAAGACCAAGAGTCATTACATATACTCCAATGATATCTTGTAGCTGTTAACAGAGTGACTTAAAAAGAGATTATCTACGTACCACAGATATTGGGCCTTACCTTGGTTCATGAAGACAGCACCAGTACACAGCTGAGTTTGGCTTTGGTAGCTGGGCAGTCTGTGAGTGTGACCGAGTACACCGCCCCGGAGTGCCCAGAAGCCTGCACTCCCATGGGCACCCCTTTGTACCCCCTAAACCCGCATAGGCTGCCTGCCACCGGCTCACCGGATGTTAGCAAGGCAGAGGTGGAAGGGTGCTGCACAGAATGGGACCCATGCACCCTGACAAGGACATAGCTGAGATGGTATCAGGAAATGGAGGGCTGAAATCATGCCATGATCAGATATATTGACTACAAAGACTGCTTTTTCTCACACTCATCATTGTGGTATTCAGTCAGGCCTGTTGAAATTAAATTTCCTGTCATATTGATTTATTTTGCATTCATCAAAGGAAACTAAGATTTTTAAGTGACTAAAATTGGAAATATATTTTAATTTCACACTCAGGCATGAGAGTTGCATCTTTTGTGAAGCTGAAATTTTGATAGCAGTAAATTTTCAGCTTCCTACTGACAGTATCATTAGCTCATATTAATACCCTTTCTCCTCTCAGTGAGGAGTATGTACACCAAAGACAGTGGATTTACATTGCTTTACAATGTAGATGAACAAAAGCAGAACTGTAAATGGAGCATCAATTCTCATTGCAGTGGCTTTTGATTCAGGGCTATGTGAAAGTTCTTCAAGCATTTCTGTTTTTCATATCTATGGCATTTATGAAGTGAACGTCCACTTGCAGCAGTTTTTATTTTTTATTATTTCTTCTTGCCACTGTTATCTTATGTCAAGATTATAAGTAGTCTCTTTGCTGAATGTTATAAAATCAAGTATAAAACTTACGCATTATATATATTTATGCAAATTGAAAGTTAATTTGGTCTAACACAATGCAGGCTATCCTCAAAACTTTACTTACATTTGTCTAGTTCACTTTTTCTTTTTTAAGAAAGATTTAAAGAACCCGCTTTATTTAAGTAGGTTTCGTATATCTTGATTAAAGTAATAATTTACCTGGTTTTCTCATACAATAGAATTCTTTATTCTTTTTTTTTTTTTTTCTGATCTGAAATAATATATCTCTGAGATCAAAAGTTCTAATGTATTAATGAGGCTTAGCTAGTTTCAGAGTTTGTATGGAAACCTTCAAATACATTTAAGGTGTTACAGGAAGAATGTGGCTTTTATTTAATCAATGAGTGGTTCTTATTCAATTTATGCACAATGTTGTTGCAAGATATTATGGTACTCATAGAGGACAAACCTTAAAAACAAGGTCTTAATAGACTTGGTCCAAATGCCAAAGATTTAAATGTTGTTTTTGTTCCTGTTTAGACTGAAAATTTGAGGTTGGAAAAAAAGTTACCCATTCTGATGTGAAACTGTCTTGAAAAAACTTTTCATGTTATTCATCTCTGCTAGACTATCCTGTCGTTCTTTCTCCATTTCTGTTTGTTGTAATTCCACTTTAATTCATCTGCAATGCATTTGTTGAGTAAGAGAAAGAAAGTGAAGAAACTGTGAGTTCCTCTTTGTACTAGTGGTGGAGCTGTGAAATGGTGCTCTGAATTTGCAGAGAGGAATTAGATACTTCTTCCTAAGCAAGGGCATGGATCTGAGAGTTGGAAGCAGAGATAATTACCTCCCATCGTCCCAGAACTAGACACCAAAATACTCTTGCAGCTAGACCTTAACTTTTCTCTCTCCTTGACATAAACTATGGCTTAGACAGCTTGTTGGCACTGAGAAGCCCAGTGTAACATTTATTCCTTCACATTTTCCAAGGAGCCTAGAGGTTACAGCTGAAAACTAAAGGTTACAACACCTGTTATGGAAGAAGCCCTACATAATCTGGGAGCTTGTTACAACTTCTGAAGTGACTTAAGCAACATGAGTCAGATCTTCAAAGGGTTTTAAATGTTGAAACTGTCAAGGGTTTTTGATGACTAGGCATTTAAAAAAAAATCTAAGTACCCTTCTGTATCTTTAGCTATGGAAACCCTTTAAATCCAGCGTGAAGACCCTTAAAGATATACTTAGCTTGCACAGTAGGTAGGTCTGTGTCCAAGAACTTAATTCTCTTCTGAAAGTGGACCCAAGATTCCTAATTCACTCACTTTTGAAATGTGATATTTTTTCTTTCCTCCCAACTGTTCCTTGTACTTATCATGCTCTATATATAAACTTAAAAATGAAAGAATTTATAGCACAGTTATAGCCCAAGTCCAACTTGTTTGATTTCTAGCCTACATGTAAAAGCTGAGTAACATTTCTAACATTTTGAGGTTGGGATATGGGAATCACATTTTATTATTTATCTACCTGTGCTTTTTGAAGACCAGCTATTCCATTTTATTGAAATACATAATCTTAGTATGCCAGACATCAGTGCTATGAAATGTCATCTGTGCCCATTTCTTTATATTATAAATCCTTGCACGTTGCAAAAGCAGTTAGATTAAAGAGTAGTAGCAGTTAAAAGACAATGAATAAATTGTAAATTACATATCTGTATGTGTGGGCCTGATTCTCATTCTTACTCTGATCCATTTATACTGGCAGAAAAACATGTCTCTCAACCAGGTGCAAATGTATTTTGCAAGAAGTTCTGCTTCACACTAAACTTGCACTAGCTTGGCTCCCTGCTGACTAACAGCCATGAGAACATGGCCTTAGGCTGTTCATATTAGTATAATTATATATATCAGTGTAAAAATTAGCATTAGTTGTTTACACAAATATAAGATACTTAGATCTGTAAAGCCCCCATAAAATATATAAAGGGTCCTGAGACTTATCTGTAACAAAAGTTTGTCTATATGGTACTTTGTAGGCAGGTAAGAACTCTTTCATACTTTGTTTACTGTGTTTATCCTCCAGGCTATCTGGAGCAGTGTGAGCTTGATTTGTGGAATACGAAGAACCAGCTATCTACCTGTAGTCAGAAGTGGGTTGTATAAATATGGGTTTGGTGATTTCCTAACTATGTTCAATAGCTCCTAGACAAACCAGCAGAAGCCACTAACAGTTCCAGGCAAACTACCATATGCACACATCAGGAGTAAATAAAAGTCATGCCTCACCTGCAGAGAAGCCTGCTCTATTCATTTTTTTAATAAATCTGACTCTTTCCTTATTCACTGTGATATGAGTGGCTGAGGTTAATTGTATTACACTGGTACAAGATTTGTGTGAATGGATAAACTGAGCCCTACATGCTCAAAGTAGCATTCTTAGTTAACTCATGCATCAATTGAACACAAACCAAACGCCGTTACAGTGGGAGGAGGAGGAGTTGTTTATATTATAACTTCATCTGGCCCTGTACCTGTTATTTGGGAGGCTCCTACAAGCTTTTTTAAGTCATATTTTTCTCATATTGACATCCTCCCTTTCCATATGTTTTTAGACATTGCAATATGAATTATGCTTATTATGGAAATGACAGCCAAATCTATTTTGCTCTTACAAGTGATGTGCCAAGACAGCCTCTGTTCTGTCAGAAAGCATTGCCAAAGTACAAATGCATATGGCAGCAACCCTTTTTCAAGTTAAAACAGAAATGCTGAAAACTGACTTCACTAATTTATCAAAATTGCTTCCTGGCTCTCCTGGGTTTTCTTCTGGCAGCTACAAGACATCCTTCTCTAATGCAACTGGAAACTCTTTGGAGCTAAGTCAATATTTTCATTCACAATTCATGTTAACACTGGACCTGAACATTGCAAGGTGCTGAATCTCTTGAAGGGAAGGCAACCAGTGCTTTCCAACAAAGAAATCACGGTCCTACTCCAGTGGTATGCTACCATTGTTTTGGAGTTTGTACAATTACTTATAGCTGTAAAAAATTGGTTTGAAGTACTACTAACAGAATATTGGCACTTTGTCCTTATACTTCCCTCTCATTGTATATAAATGCACCTGTGAGGTCAAGATAGATGAAAAGTAAGTCCCACCTCCTTTTCCTTCCACAGAATTTAAAATGTTAACACTGGAAACAATGGAGATACAGCCTTCCTCTCTGTCCTTCCTGCAGAAGCTTGGTAGTCCTCTGGGAGACTTGTACGCTTGGGGCATGGTCCACCATGCAGGAGAGACACTTTGCTCCGTTTCTCTTTAACATTCACATTTATCCCTGTTTTGATTTTGAGAACTGGAGGCCTCAGTGCTGTTGTCCTTCAGTCACTGGAAAAATGGAACCACTCAGTGGTTCCATGCCTTATGAGGCTGACTTGGAAAGAGATCTGCATGCTTTAATTCCTTAGGAATTATTTACGTCATTTGTTACCTGGATTCACTGATAAAGTTCTTTAGTGCCTTTAGACATTTATGAATGCTGCTGTCATGTTTCTTACCTTCACTAGCTCTACTCAGTATACAAAGATGATTTTTATAATCATTTTATTGGTTTCTTGTGTATAGTGAAACAATTAGTTAAACACAGTTTCATTTTGTGTAGTGTAAGCATCCTGCTGGGTAATGGCTGTTTTTAAAGGTGAGTAGATCCTGAACTTCTTCAGTGGAGTAGCAGTGACACCTCTGATAGGCGATGACACTGTAATCTCACATGAGGGATACTGTAACGGAGACTGAAGTTACTCTCTCCCTATTCTAAAGTTTCTTGTGCAAGAATGGAAAAGCCACTTCAGCTTGGTGTTTGCGTTTGGTGTTTGGCATTTTTTAAATGAATGTTTTTTAGGTACTATTGACCACAACCCATACCATCCTTAGCTGGTATAAATCATTATAGGACCTATTGTCTTCAAAGATGATATTGATTTACACTAGTTAAGTGCATAGCCAGGATCTGTACGATGTAACCGTTGGGAAAAAGCACATTTCCATGGGTTTTCTTCATTCAGGTCATGATCCAGCAGTGTTTTTTGTAACTGTTACCTGAAAAATAGCTTTCTGACATCTAGACATTAGCAAAATGAGTCATATTGGATCCTTGCACAGGAATTCCTCCGTGGAGTGGCAAGTCCTGCATGTGTTTCATCTCCTTAGGAATATGAAGTTACATAAGTAATGAATTGAAGTGGGTTGTATGGGTTTTTGTGGCTTTGGATTTTGAATATATAATGAGATAATGGATCTGGAGTGAGAACAGAATATCCTTCATTGTTTCTCAGAAAATCCAACCTTGATAATTTTTTCCCTCATAAGTTAAACTTCAGGCATGTGCCCTCTGAAATCAGTGTCAAAACTCTCCTCGGCATCGAGCAAGAGCAGGACTGAGTCAGCTGACAGCACTGTTCTGAGTGGCTCCTGCAGGAGAGTTGTACCACTAGATTAGAGAGTCCCTAAATTGGACAGGTCTGCCCCTGTGTCTGGTTGTCACTTGGCAGACGTAACAGTGCTAAGTTTAGCTTTGTATTGATTGTAATTTGCTGTGGGATGCTGGGCAGGGAAGAAGATCTAGAAATGGAAGATTATAATGTATTATTGCATTTACAGTATTGATATTATTGCAAATAGTTCCCTAATTTCTACAGGCATATTTTGGGCACAGACACATAAAAATACTAAAAATATAATCCTTGTTCCATCATTTGGACAGCCAGAAAGTGTTAGATTATATATTGTGTAATAGAGTTAATTCCTTTTATAAGTTGGAAATTGTTTAAGATCTTTCTGAACTGAGTTTTTTTTTTCTAACTGCGTTTTGGATTAACCAGTCTACAAATTTGCATTAATAGATTGTGAAAGCAACTGTTAGTAAGAAATGAAGAGTTACAAAGGGTCCACTTGAAGGAAAATCTGAAAGTGCCAAAGTACTTAACTTTCCTTAAATAAAGAAGAAGTTTCCAAAGAAAACAACCATGTAAGGGTTTCCAGAAGGCTTTTCAGCGACTCTACAGCTGTACCTCTGCACAGACTTGGAGGGGCACAGCTATACCAATAGGGCACAAATGAGGAACTAGAGGTGCTTGCTGAGGTGTACGATTCAGGTGAAATTGTCTGGGCTGAAAAGACCCACGAAAGAAATCTTTGCAGGGAAGGGAACAACCAGCTCAGCCTTTCCTGTTTATTTTGATTAAAAGTGTAAAGTTCCTTCCTTTTTTGGGGGACCACCACCAGATGATGAGGCTGGGGATAAACACTTCAACTTTATTGCAGAACAATTAATCCAGGTGTGGATATGAGTCCTATTGTGTGCATTTGAAAATATATATGGGGGTGACAATTGAAAACCATATTGACTGTGCAGCTAAGTAGAAGGATAAGCAAAGTGCTTGGAAGCTGCTCCTTTGCCTGGACACTTCACATCACAAAGTCTGGAGTCATTTGCCAAAGATGCAGAGCCACTTTTCAATTCCTTTTGGAACAAAATCCAAGAGGTTAAACTAAGTACAGCCAAGCACAAGTCCCATTTAAACCATTTTCTAAACCACTTTTTATGGTGTTTGCCAGACAAGTAACCCAGATGCTAGTCAGAATTGCTGTCCTTCACAGTCTCTGTTCACTGCACACCAAGGAAGTCTAAGGCACTTGCTGCTTTATGGGAGCACTGTCCATTTACCCATAATGGTTTTAACTACTCCAACCTTGAGCACAAAGCAGTATGGTCACATCTGCACACAGGATAAATAGTCCTATTGGGGTTGATCAGGCATGAGTTACCTGTAAGCCTGTGCTGGTTGCTCCCACTCACCTTTTGTTCTTTCATGTGTTTGGATACGGCTTCCAAGAGATTTTGCTCTACCATTTTCCTGGAAACTGGGGTTAGGATGGCTACTCAGTTGTTCCTGAGATCTTCCTTCTTTCCCTTGTGAAAGAGCAATGTGATGTTTGCCTTATTCCAGACATCAGGCACTGCCTTTGATTGCCACAACCTTTTGAAGATGATAGAGAGTGACCTTTCAATGACATTGGCCAGCTCCCACAGCATTGTTGGCACCCACAGCATCCCATCCTATAAATGTCCAATTTGCTAAAGTGGTCCCTAAGTCTATCTTTCTCTATTTCATGTAATGCCTCCCTCCTGCAGAGACTCTCACAGGGCTTAAGAAGCCAAGAGGCATATGTACAGATTTTATCAGTAAAAGTTGAGGCATAGAAAACAGTGAGTCCCTCATCCTTTTCCCTGTCACTATGTCCTCTGCCCCACTGATCAGTGTGCCAATGTTTTCCTTTGCTTTACTTTTGCTGATGATACACTCTAGAAGCTTTTTGTCTTGCCTTTCAGATTGCTTGCTAGTTGAGCTGAGCTTTGGCCTTCCTAATTGCAGGTTTGGGCAATGCCTTGATACTCCACCTGGCTTGCTCATTCCTGCTTCCACACCAGATAGCTCCAAGGATTTGTATAACTAATAAAATGTGTTGCTGTACACTGCAAAAGTTTTCCTTTTGCTCCTAATACCATTTGCTAGGATCAACTCCAGTCATCTTTGGTCACCCTGTAAATGAGTTTAGTTACTGCCATCTTGTGATCACTGCCACCTTGTGACCAGCTTCTACAGCATCCCAAAATTTAACCTCTTACTGTAGTCTAAAAACCAGGAGGTGGAGCCAAATTGTTGCTTTCCTTACAGTAAACATTAAATGGCTAATTAGCAAATAATTGATTACTAGAACAACCATACTGAACAAATGTTAGTTTTCTCTGTGTGAGTTGTTGACCTTTTATCTGGACAGTTCTTTTCAGATGCTTGGGTCAAATGATGTTAAGTTCTTCAGTTGTAAGAAGGATAAATTGGCACTCCCAAGAAAGAAAGTACGAAGGTGTACATCTAGCATGTTTACAACATGGATTATATAAAATGAGACTGGCAGAACATACAGCATTCACCCTTCAGACGTTAATCATGCATTGTACATAATAAAGCTTTCTTTCCTCATAATGCTGTTCAAGAATAAATAAAGAGTCTTAAATGCTTACATGCTACAATAATGGAAATCTACTGTGTTATTTCAGAAGGGATAAATAGACCCAGATGTCCATATATGAAGGAGATAGAGAAGAAGAAACCTTTAGAGATATAAAGGAACAGAGCATTGTGGAACACGGTTTTGAAATAAAACATTTCTACCCTCCCCCATCTTTTTACAGGGTTTTTCCACTCAGATAATGTAGATGCTTAAGGTACAATTATAACATCTTTAGAAGATTGTTAGATTATATGAAAGAGGAAATAGTAATATACGTACAGAGAGATACTGAGAAAGAGGGTATGTGGTTTGAGTCAGAAATCCTCTGATCTCAAAAGAAGCAGATGATGCAGATAAAACACAGGCTTCACTGGCACAGCTAGCAGGGAACTTTTATGTGTACATAAAGCAATTATAAAAGGTGTTTGATTTTGCATTAAAGGAGCCAATTAGTCCCTTTTTTGACTAAAAATATATATTTCTACTTTTTGTATTCTCAGCTGACAACAAACCAAAATGAATCTTGGTAGAAGTCATTGACCAGAAAAAGATTTAATGCATTTTAGTGCAGTAATTCTGATGTGAAAAGTCTCCCCACACTGAGGCCCTTTTCCCACGTAGAGGGTTTCAAACAAAATTGACAAAGATGGTAGTTTCAGAAAGTTCCCTTGGTTCTGGGGTAGGATTGGACATTAAAAGTCAGACTGGAGACACTGTTTGCTGGGCAGCTTACATGAATGACATGTTGGCTGTAGCTGTGGTGAACCTTTGCTGTGGGGTTATCCCATGCAGGGTTGTTTGTTGGTTTTGCAAGCATATTTCCCTTGAAAACAGGAAGAGGTCAAGAAATGCCATCAACAAGTAACTGACCATGACACAGAACAAAGAGCACTGAGTCTGCGATACACTGGAGAGTGCCGGAGTCTCTGTTTGTTTTTCAGTGTTGTAATTGCACCGTTGTATTACACAATGTATTTAGCTTTTGGTCTCATGTGGGAGCAGCTTTCAGGAAGGTTTCTGCAGTATAATAGCTTCCCATGAGGAATGATTTCAAAGGGCAACTCCAGGATATAGATATAAAAGAGCTGCTGATCTTAACATGTTTTCCTAGTGATTGTTTCTGAATAACCATGTTTTAAAGTACTAACATTCATTTATTATAGAATGTTTACTTAGAGGGAAACACTGCAACCTATCTAATATTCCTCCATTTCTTGTAACTTCTCAAAAATCATTGCCGTTATTTCCAGACAATATTTAAATATTTTAAATAAAAATTATTGTTGATAAAACACAATGGTTGAGACAAGACTAAATTGCCTAATGGGTATATGGAAATCTGGCATATAAAAAGTCTTGGAGGCTGTTTTATGAGACCTGAGGATCACGGTTGTTGTCCTGGCACAGAATGAAAGGGACGTGTCCTGTCACAGATATGTTTGGCAGCATTTTAAGGATTTGAGAATGCTTCATTCATATTCACAAGAGCATGGAAGTAGGTCAATCGCCACAATGTGTCATGCTCATGGAATACACCAGCAACATCCTGATTTTTTAACCTTTCAGCTATTGTGAATCTATCTACACGGAGAAGTGGACTAGTGAAGAAGTCCCAAAGTTCACTTCAATTTCCAATACCAAACAATGCCAACTCTGTTTTAAGATTTTGAGATTAGCACTAAGATTTTAAGCCTCATGCGAACATCTTCAACAGGTTTTGATAGGACTTCCTTAATTCTTCTGTAATGCACTTTGAACCATTGTATGTGGTTATTTTCTTGGACAATAGGACAATAATTTTCTTGGACAAAAGACAATAGGACATATTCTGACTGGCCTTGACTATTACCAAGGGAAAAACTCGTTTATTCTGAGGATACAACTTTCTTACACTTTCATGGTGTACTGTTCTGAGGGGAGAGGATGCAAGCGATGCTCTGGTTTGTAACACAGGCCTTGCCTTTTCAACGCTAAACATAACCTGCTAAATTGAATACATCTCTTGAAAGTATCCATTCAAGACTCTTTATGTATGCTGTTAGCATGAATGACCTTGATAGCTCGTTACTCAGCTGTTTTTAAGAATTTCAGGTAGAAACAGTACTGCAAAAAAAATTGGGGTAATAAATTCAGAAGGCTTTCACTGTAGTCCATGCTGTAAAAAGATATTTCGAAAATCACTTTCTCCAAAATGCTTAAGTAAAATATGCCTTTACTGTTGGCAAATAGTACTGCAGATAGATGCTTTACTAGCATTTGGCATTTCTCCCTTTCCTCACTCTTTCCTCTTCTTTCCTTTTTTTCCCAAGGCTGATTCTTTAATTAAAAAAAAAAAAAAAAAA
>VXAA01005302.1:1382584-1406264 GCA_013399115.1 Anseranas semipalmata
AAAAAAAGAGAGAGAGAGATCTTGTAGAAACAGAAAAGATTAATTTGTTTAGATAGACAACAAGGAAATTCTCTCCAAATAAAGTGTCTGTTGAAGAGCATATTAAGAAACTGAACTCTTCAAAAAGCAGGAAACTCCAAATTCATGATAAAGGGTAAAGGTACGTTCCTTTGCATGGGAACAAGAAGTCAGTTCTAAGCCATCCAGCTCCTGTATTGCTCTGAACTTACAGGCTTTTCTTCTTCCTAATAGCAAGCAGAAGAAAACTAGAGAAGAAAACTACAAAGGCTAATGTGGACTTCAGGAGGTTATTGGGTAGATGCCTGAGCTAAGGAGGTTTTTGCTCTTGCAAACCATGCCTCTCTGTGACGGATGACACTGAACAGACAACACTGTAACCAGAAGCATTTTTTACCACCAGTCAAAAGCAAGGGGAGGCTTTTCTGCTGCTGTGAAATCATGAATTTCAGTTGCTGAGATTACGATCTGTGGGATGCACTAAGTGGGATGTAAACCATAGTGCTGATGTTAGCTGGCTTCCCAGCTGAAGTGCCTTACGCAGCGGCTAATCACCTGCTTCTGAGAAGAGAGCAGGTACAAGGAGAGTTTGTTTTTCCTATAAATTGATCTCTGATCCTTTCATCCCTCAGTATAGCTGTACTTGTTTAGTCTACTGAGGCCTCTCAGGGCTAACACGTAATGAAGTACGATCGCGCAAGGGTGTTCATAGACACAGCAGTGCTGTTAGCTGTGCTCTTTAATGGATTTGGATAAAACCTCGCTCAGCAAATAGCACGCTGAAAACAAATATTCTCTTTGTTGTCTTAGGATATACTGTCCCCGTTACTGTACTGCATTTGTTTTCAAAACATACACATACACAGTTGCATTTTGGTCTTTGAACTTTGAGCTGACCAGTTGTCAGATACCGATGCTTCAGTGTGAACCTTAGCACAGAAACAAATCATTGGATTTGAAATACCAGGAGAACGTGTGCTGTCCTGGTGGGCGAACCATGTGGTAGCTTTCTAATTCATTTGTAATTTTACTAAAATCTGAGGTTGCATGGAAAAGTAAATTAAGGAAATACCCAGCTGAATGAGGTCTGTTTGAGCTGCTCCATGCTGTGCAGCCAACCTTGAGGGGGGGTGAAAATGCAGCCTAAGGCCAGCAAAGGTGGTGAGTCCAAAAGTTTAAGGGGTGACTGAAGCACCCAGCACGTTCTTGGGTAGTTTATAAAGATGGCAAAAATCATTAAATCCATTCCACTGCTGCTCACCAGATGTCACTGCAGAAATGAATTAATCGCACACAGGGAGCCAAACAGTGTTTCCCTTTCCGACACAGAGCTAGACCTTGACTTGGACTATGCAAGAGGACAGTGTAGATCATCACCTTTTGTGATCCCATCTTCGAGAATTAGGGCTTTGACACCAAGGGCTATAACCAAAAGGTGACTAATCTCTCACTGAAATTAATGACAAATGTGGAATTCAAAGTTTGTCTGCCATGCATGTAGGGACAAATCAGCCCGATTTACCCTGCTGTCCTGTCTAGAAGAGGGAATGGGCAGGCCATTGGTTTTGCCTTTCTGTTTGCTGGCTGAAGCAGCAGTGCCGGGGTTTAGAAATTGCTTACTCCTAAAACCCCGGAGCAGGGAGGAATTGTGGTTCAGCCTGTAAGTCACACTGCTCCCCAGGCCACCCGCAGGACAGCACAGGTCAGGCAGTACCCTTCGCTCTGCGCCTGAGGTCACAGCCTCACTGCCTGCCATGTCCTGGAAACTCTTGCCCAGAATGTTTGCTCCGCTGCTCGGCAAACATATTCGGGAACGGGTAGCAGGAGGGCACGTTCATTCAACAGGTGTGCCTTTGGCATACCAGGTCACAGACTGAAAAGGCATGAAGGTGTAAATAAGAGGTCTGATGTTTCACCAAAATTTCAGAGCTTAACACTCCTGCTGGAACAACCGAAATGTGAGGCTGAAGTGAAAGCACACAACACTATAAAATTCTTACAGCTTTAATACCAATGTGGTTGTTGGAGTAGTTATTCACTGTAGATATGGTTAGTGGTATGCAGGCAGCAGGTTTTTAGTTCTGTGGCATTTTGCTGACTTTACAGTAAAATGGTCTTCCTTTCTCAGATTTTAATGTGCTATGTCAGGAGTAAATTATATAATGGATGCCTGGGACTTTCTGTCTTGTGGTCTGATTCTATAACAGATTTCACCCTTCTTTTCCTCAGAGAGGGTAATTAATGGAGTGCACTATGATTTCCATATGAGATAATCTTCAGAGAACTTTTTTTAGTTGTGTATGTATAGCCTTGTGAATCATTTCGTTTTAAAAGAGACTACATTGTGCAAAGTACAAGCAGTACTGACGATCCTTTTTTTTCTGCAGAGGACCTCTTTAATGTATTCAGGTTTCTGTTTCTTACTGAGGTGAAGATTTGTATATTTTTTAAGCATTTACTTAGCTCTATAAAGCAGTGTACAAACCTTTGCAGTCAAAACTTGTTTAACAGTTAATTGGTTTCAAAGAACTAAGAACCTTTCCCATAGGAAGGAGTTGTAGGATCAGTTTAGTTAATTCTTTAGTTAATTTACTCTTAGGTAGTGCATGCCTCAGTTTCATGGTGCAGGTCAGTAGAGAGGCAGGTGTCTGTAAAGCAAAAACATTATTATCACACAGAAGAAGATCTGATGATCCTGATCTTGGCAAACTGGACTGACTCACACTAGTCCTGAAGCCTTTTTTTTTTCCTGCCTTTTTTTTTTTTTTTCACCTGAAAGACAATATGGAGAATAGATCCAAGAAAAGGGGGAACATGAAAAAGAGAAATGAGAATTCTCCGTGGCTTTATTGTCTTTGTTCATCTGCAGTAGTAAAAGTTGCCTAACTGAGTATGTGGTAAAATAATCATTTGTCAAAGAGGTAAACTTACTGTACACCAATGTTCTGCATTTAAAAGATCCCTAGTGTGCTATGAACTATATAGTGTTCATAAAAACTCATACTCGAGAGTCAAATATTCTTCCTTCTTCAATTACTGTAGTTTTCCACTGTCTCTAAGGATGGGTTATTAAACACTCAGTGTCAAGACACACTACATTATACTTTGTGTGATGTATGATATATTCATTAGGCCATTTTTTTTTATTTTATTTCTTATTACATGTATGTATGGTTATCATACACTCCAATAAAAATAAATAAATAAATATATATATATAAAAGAGGAGTCCACTAAAAGTCAGTAGGCAGAGTGATTCTGAGAATACTGTGCTTTACTCCATGAAAGCCTGAG
This sequence comes from Anseranas semipalmata, assembly GCA_013399115.1. Taxonomy (NCBI): domain Eukaryota; kingdom Metazoa; phylum Chordata; class Aves; order Anseriformes; family Anseranatidae; genus Anseranas; species Anseranas semipalmata. Next base: position 1,385,897 of record VXAA01005302.1, read on the forward strand.
GTCATTTTTGCTTGGACATTGCATAAAGCGTGCCTGCCAGATTCAATATATATAATCCGGTGCCAAGTGACTGAAATTAGGGTTTTACTGCTTGATCTTTCAGGCAAGTAAGCAAATTGTCACTTTCATTTCCCAATAATTGCTGGGATAACAGATCTAGCTGTTCTTTTTTCCAATGTACACTGTTAACCAAGGTATGGAGGAAAGAGTCTGATCAAAGGTAATTAACAAATCTGAACAAGATTTCATTGGGGTATTGGATCACATTTCCTTTACACATGTCAAGGGGAGTATATCTGAAAAAAGGACAAGGCTGGTTAAATGGAAATGAAGCTTCCAGAGGAAGTTATGTTCTTTTAGAGGTAATATGCTAAAAGGCTGAGATTATAGAACTATTGCTGAAGGAGCAGCATGCTCTTACACGTTGCTAAGTGCCCCCAAGCTGACATCATCATTAGTTATTTATAGCACAGTAGTATTTGAAGGTCCTACTCAGAAGTAAGGCCTCCTGATATCATCCTCTGTCCAAACTAGAGGAATGTCCTCAGTCCCCAAAAGCTCACAATGTCATCTAATCTCATTGATGTGAAAGGCAATCAGACCAACTAAAGAAGGGATTCAAACTCATATAAAGAAAAGGTTTTTGCAGGAACAGCATCTCAGAGAAAGCTTTCTTGATGGGCAGATTAATAGTTCCTTAATGAAATATTTTAATTACTTTGGCTGACACAGACAGGTACTATGACTGGAATAGAATATAAGTCTAAATGTTCATATGCCTTTACCTTTAAGGATTTTTTGTTTTAAATGTCTTTCATGATCCAACAGAGTATGCAGACACAGAGTCAAGAAGAGAAGTAAGAAAGATGCAGGAACATATATATTTTCATGTTGCAGTTTTTGTCAAGCGACTGACGGTGGAGTGAGCAATTTGAGAATTCAGAGTAGTGGCTGTACTCAAAATTGGAGGTTGTGATAAAACATTTTTGAAGGTTGCCTATTTTACACAGCATTTAAGTCAATACAGCTGTTGTGCCTGCCACACAAGAAATCCATCATTTCTTACCAGAGAGTGAAGAAGTTCTGTTTTTCTATTTTTTTAGAGGGCACTTTTAGAAATCTTACTAATCTGTATTCTGCAAACCCACTACTAATGGCAGGTTTGTTGGAGTGTAAACCACTCTCTACTTTGCCTTGGGCTGTCTGGTTTGTTCAAGTTACCCTGGAACAGAAATAGCTGTAGTTTTGGCAGCATCAGTCCTGCTTTACTATAGGGAATACATCACTATTTAGCAGTGAGCATTTCCAAATGCAAATGACCCTCCAAATTAGGGATGTCCTGCCTCTTAGAACCACTACTAAACGACCACCTGCATGTGTTCGTATTCAAAGCTGGTCTACTCACCCCATATGCATCTCCTCCAGTGTTTTATTCGACAATCTGTTTAAGCTTTGCAAGGGAGCTAGCAAATTATGTATTGCTCATTTTGTCAAAGTCATCATTGATGACAATTCCGGCATCAAGAGGCTCATTTTGTTCTGCAGATGTTTTTTTCAAATAGAAGATAAATCATGGGTTTCAATCCTTTTTCTTCTTCTTTCTTTCCATCGTTCTTTCTTTCTTCCTTTCTTTCTTTGTTTCTTTCTTTCTGAGAGTGGGGATACACGCTGTGCTGCTAGGAATAGGATTGGGAACACATAAAAAATAAATTAATTCAAGAAATATTGAACCTCAAGATGAAATCTATTGCTAGCCTACAGAACCCATTAGTATATATTATATTTAGTACCAGTATAATGGACAGGAAAAAATACCAAGTTGTTTATATAAAGGGAATGGTCTCATTCATATTGGATAGCATCCCAAATTCCGAACCACAATTTACAGTCTCTGGCCAACCCGCAGCTATTTTGTAACACAGGATTTCCCAAGCCTGTGGAGTGGCATCTTCAGATGAAAAGAACAAGTGACCTCAGAGGTAAGATGCTGTAAGAGTCTCTTTTTACATTCTCTCAAAGTGCATCTTGTCCAAGGGCTATACTTTACACTGTGAAAGCAACACACTTTCCTGCCAGTCTCTGGAAGCTGGCAGATAGCGTTCTTAATTTCAGGACATCACATTCACAGCAAATTCAGTTTTTCAAAAGCCTTCCATGTTCATTGACAAATGAAGTCATTCCATTTGCTAAGAAAATACACCTCTCCATGTTTCCACTATTTTCAGAAACTATAAGATTCCCTGAAGCTTGCTGGAAGACACACTGTCCTCCACAGAACATCTTAACTTTTTTGGTGGCCAACTCCCTCAAATGATTTAGAGATATTTTTTCATCCTCTTGGAAAGAAATCATGGTATTCCCCCTCTGTAACTGGAAGTGACAACTCATGGGAGTCTCAAGGTTGAGTGTATCAAAAGCAGAGCATATCAAGAAAACTTCTCACAGAGAAGGATAGAAATTTAGCATACGTCTTGCAATTACCTTAAGGGAGTTGGCTGGACATGCATAGAGAGATACTGTTCAAGTGTACAGGGATGGGGTTAGAAAAACCAAAGACCATACAGAATTGAATCTGACAATGGATATGAAAGGCAACAAGAAAGGTTTCTACAGGTCTACCAGCAACATAAGAAAGATGAGGGAATACATGGGGCAGCAGATATTGTGAGATGGTACATGGGGAAGGATGAGATACTCACTGCCTTCCTTGCCTCTGTCTTTACTGGTAAGACTGGCCTTCAGAAATCCCAAGTCCCTGAGACCAGTGGGAAAGTCTGGAGTGAGGAAGACTTACCCTGGTGGAGGAGGATTAGGTTACGGAATATTTAAACAAACTGGACATACACTGGACATTGACAGGGTCAATGGGCCCTGATGGGACCATAACATAAGAAAAATTTTTTTACTGTAAGGGTGGTCAAACACTGGACCAGGTTGCCCAGAGAGGCTGCGGAGTCTCCATTGCTGGAGCTATTCAAAACCCAGATGGGCACAGCCCTCAGGAGCTGACTCTGCTCAGAGGAGAGTGGTTGGACTAGGTGATCTCTAGAGGTCCCTTCCCACCTCAACCACGCTGTGATTCTGTGTGATTCTTTATGACATTATGAGACAGAAATAGCTGTTACTTAAGCAGCACTTAAATTCCTTCACTACTGTAGGGATTATATTAATTTGTAGCAATATTGCATTTCAAATGCAAGTGACACTACCACAGAAAAATAAGTTTAGCTGAAAGAATAGTTTGCCAATAAAAACCACATGTTGAACAAATATCTTTTTTAACCAGGTTCAATGGAAAAATGTTACTATTTCATTTAAGATCTTCCTTTCCACTTTGTAGAACATCTTTAAAAGCAAACAAACAAAAAACAAAATCAATCAATTAAAACAAACAAAAAAAACCAAAAAACAAACAAACAAACAAACAAAAAAAAACAAAACAAAAAACAAAGCAAAACAAAACAAAAAACAAACTCTGAGAAGCAGTATCATCTGGTAATTTAAGCATGCACAGGATATTTTAAAAAATTAAATTATTCTGTTAAAAATTGCCATCATCACAGCTCATGAAAATTACACCAAAAAGAAGGAATTACTTGTAACTGTTCTTAAATGGGGAAAATTTTAATCTGTGTTTCAAAGCTGGCAAACCGTATGTGTAGGAAATGTCCACTGCACAGCATTCTGCACAATTCTGCTAACAGCTTTTGGATGTCCCTAGTGCTTTTTGTTGAAACCTCAGTGTTATATTTTAGATGAATACTACAAGAAAATGATCAATATGTAGTTAGTAGATTTTCTGTCCAGAACAGTCTTACAGGACAGAGAACACGAGAATCTTGACCTCATAGCAATTCAGTAGTGACAGCCAGCATCAGCCAGGCTACCTCTACGCCAGTTTAAGAGCAGAGGCTAAAAAAGAACCAGCGATGAAATATTAGACAACTTGTAAGAAATTCAGAAAATCAGATGCTCATGTATGTCCTTTTGGAAGGACGGTTGATTTGCCTCCAAAGAACTCCATAACTACTTTGTTGAAGACACCAGATAATGTCAATCATAAAGATATCCATGTCATATTTACAGACTGTCCAAAACTGGAATGCTGTGAAGCTATTATGGAGCAAGCAAAGACTGTTTGATATAGTGGTGAAACATGACAAAGCCTTGCTGAATAATTTTAGAACCTATTGGAATAGCAGCCCAAGTGATCCCCTACCTACCTACCCNAATCTACAGAATTCCTGAAGGATTGTGAAGGAAAGCAGAGATAGGCCTTTTCACCATGAACTGTTAACACTGAAAATTGTTTAGACTCTTGGAAATCAGACAAACTGCTGGAGATTGCAGAAGTGACCACTACAAGAAATTGGCATCTCAGATAAAGTACCATCCCAACTGATTAGCTTTAGATAATGGAACTGAGATGACTTTTTATGAGTTGGTGGAATTTACCAAAGGATATGAATTTTTCCATATTGCAACATTACTACATTACTGCCAGATAAATGGCAAAATCCGAGTGAGTCACTGTTGACATTGCGAGGATTTCAGTAAAGAAAGTTGAAGAAACAAAGCTGTCATGTGGGAAATTATTCTTTAATGGATAAACACTTCCACGGTATATCACAATAACACCTGGGTACTTCAGCACATTCATGAAGTACTATATCATGCAGTGGTTGAAAAAAAACGGACAAATAAATTAGATGTCTTTGCCCAAGCCAAACTCGCTACTGTAAACAAATCGAATTTCCTCAAACATTTCCTCATTACAAAATGCATAGACAAAAGCAAGTTACCTGTGCTGAACTGATGTGTCTCATTCACGTAATACAGAATGCACAGACTGATATTTCACCACCCACTAATGCATTTACTCACTATGTTTGTAGCACAACAAATATGGATATCCAGGATGATGAAATATATAATACATTGAGATCTGATGAAAAAGACTTGAAAACAACAAAGTGTCACAAGTGGCTGAGTTATATGGGAATAGTTAATTAAAACGACTTATCTCCAAAAGAACCTGAGTGCAAAGCAGTCTTCTCAGGCTAGAATGTCTGTAGAGTCCTGTTTCTTCTACAGAAGCCATAAAATATACTCACATCATCTAAATATTCAAGGGAGAAATTTCACTTTATTTCCGAATCTTTCTCTTCGCAAGTCTTGATAAAACCAAAATACATTGCTAAAACTTGGGCTACCACTCTAGATCTTATATATGGATTAAAAAAAATTGCTTTACTTTTATGTGAGTCACTGTAAAGTTTTAGGCAGAAAGACACAGAAATTTAAATAACGGTTTAACAAGCTTCCACCAGATCGATGTAAAGAGATAGAAAACTGGAAGTATGAAAATAATGAGAAAAAATAACAAGCTACAGAGATGTCAACAAATACAACCTTCAAAAAGATCTGAAATACGATATTTAAAAAGAATCATTTCAGTTAAGTTTTATTTTACTAATTTTATTTCTTTTTATTGGGAAACCAGTTAGGTTTTATTAATCTCCTACAGCCTTTTTTCATCTTCCTGTGTGCCCCTCTTTTATTCCCTTCCTTTAAAATATATTTTACATACTGATTTTCAGGCACAGTTTACTGTTTCCTGCAAAGAGCCAAACTTGCAGAACTAGCTGCTGGAGTTATTGTTAGCACACAAATAGACTAAGACAGATTGTAAAGTCCCTGGTGATCCAGGAACTATATAATGCTGACTAGCTCCAGCAGTGCCAGCAAAAATTTCATAAGCCAGTACTTGGATTTCAGCAAGCTCGTTCCCTCTAGTTCTTTCTGCCTGAGCACTGACTCAACCTGACCTTATCACAGCCATAAGCACCACACTCTTCTCAACCTGAAAGGAATGCTTGGGTGTTCAGTGTCAAATTGTTTCTCTGCAAACACCTCCCAAATCCCTGGCCGAGGTGGTGGTGGGCTGAGCACCTCCAAACACTTCAGGCTGCGTCCGAGGCATTGGCTCTTGGGGAACTCAGTGCTTGGGTGGCTCACACTTCAGATGGGTAAGAGACCTGTACACTGCAGCACTACTGAGAAATAGCTTCAGAGGTTGTGTAATCGGCAGTGGAAAAGTGTGACTGTGTAAGAGGAGTTACATCAGGAGATGTTTCAGATGCTTCACATTCCTGTTCGACTTCACCCTGGCACAACTTACAAGCAGAGACAAGCCCTTTTACATGAGGCATAAAAAGTAACAGAGGCACTAATGCTATGAAGCACTGAGTATTTCCAAGAGTTAAACATGCTTGGCACATAGAAATATGGGGAACAAAGTCACATTCTTATTTTTCAGAATAACTGCAAATAAAAATTAAGTATAAAAGTGTTTCAGCCCTACCGTGGTGCTATTCACTCTGCCTAAGATCCAATGTATGCTTTTTCCAGCTGGACCCATGTTGTGCTGCAATATATCTGTCTGGCTTTTTTTTTGCATTCTTGTGGAGTGGGCCTGGAAATTCTGCAACTCTTTCCCTTACTTTTAAGAAAGAGCTATTTCCTGATTTAAGTATGAGCACAAATAATAACATCAGGTCAGAAGTCCCTGTTTAATTTATTTTATTATAAAATTTAATTTATTACATGCTTTTCCAACATTTTTGGTCTTGGAGGAAACTGGTGGGTCTGGGATGTTCAGTCATTTGGGAGAAGCTAGGTTTGGGGCTTACTTGCATTAGTGACCTTTTTCATCCTAAATGATCAGCAGTGAAATAGTTAATCAGACTGAAGTATAGGCTGTCTGTAAGGCTTCAGAGCTAACATCGATTGGGATGAACAGAACAGTTCACACCTCTCAGAACTAATCTCTCAGTCTGAAAGTTTTGTTCACTGTTCTGGAAGGTCACTTAATTACCATGAGAAGTACGGACATAATCATATGATGAAGGTTAAGTTCCGATACCTTATTCTGAAGCAAGGAATGGAAGATCAAAGCAGATTCAGCAGCTCTGCAGGCATTAAATACATGGTCGCTGTTTGTAGCTGTTTTGACCAAGTCTTATTCTTTAAAATAGACAGTATAAATCTCATCACCAAATATTCTTTGAGGTGCAAGGACAGTTTTTTTTTTTTTTTTTTTTTTTTTTTTTTTTTTCTGTTAAATATGTTCCATTCACAGTCTGGTTTCATATGAGAGGAGTTACTGATGTTTGTTATCCACTGTAAACACTAGCATAAAAGCAGCCTTTTCTATAGAATGGCATCATGTTAAAAAGATGAGTGAAGTTACGCTGATATTAATGATGGTTTAGAACCCTGAGTAGGAAAAAGACTTTGGTGTAAAGAAAAACCCTTTGATTTTTGTGTCAGTTAGTTACAGTCAGTGGGGAAAATATTATAAGTTCCATGTCATTGCATCTAGTCTGTGTTAGGCAACCAGACAACATGGATCTTTTTTCAGATACTCTAAGGTGAAGCTGACATAGTACAGCATTCCTTCTGCGGTATTGGCAATTAGGTTTTGCATACTCTGCTGGTGGCAGTCGTCGCTTCTTCATAATTAGAAGCTGTGTATGATCACTAATATGTTACCTTGTCCAAGCAATCCACAGTTCCCCCATGCAGATGGGCCTGGAAAGTGCACTAAAATGAAGAGAAATATATTTAAACAATACTCCTGTGAGTTCCTGCAACTAAAGCAGCCCATTTTCCCATCAGTTTTTATCTTGTCTTAATTATATACAAAAAAAAAAAAAAGATGAAATGTGTCTCTGGTTTTGTCAATGTCTAAGGCATGTAAAGGGTATGCTCACACTGCAATTTTTCTCTGTCTTGCAGGGAACACTCGCATGTTTTTTTTTTTCTTTGCGTGGTTACATAATTTCATAAAATGTACAGATTTATTATTTCATTAATTATCAGTTAATTATATTAATTAATTATTAATAAAACGCAGATTCAATTATTTTTGAGAATGAAGGGTAAAGGTATCCTTCAGTCAAATTTGGCTGAAATCAACTAATGAGGTCAGAAGTTATTAGCAGAGCGATACAAACTGATAGGCACGAATACGCATACACTGTGACCTCCTTAGGAGTGTGACTAAAATCAGTCTCTTTTTATCTCGATTTGTAAAAGATATTTCTACTCTCTTCTCTCTGGTATCTGCTTTTTGATACAATTGGATCTTTTCGGCCAAATAGCTCTGTATTACTCATCTCCTGATTAAGATAACTATATTTGGAGTAGCATTACAGACAAATTTGCTTGTCAGCATCTGCTTATGGTAAACATGATGGTCCTCAGAGGAAAGACTTTAGCTGCCAGTGCGAGGAATTGTGGGGGAGTCACCAGGAAGCCTGGCCTGGAGCGCCGGCTGCCTCTGCAGCATCTCTATGGACATGAGTCATCATGGCAAGGCAGGAGAGCCTTAAAACATGGAGGCTTCTCATGTTGCGACCCAGCAGGCAGTACGTGAGACATGTTGGCAACAGTCAGGCTACTGAGTCTCACAGCGAGAAACTGTCTGGTTAACAGGCAAACGTCAGCTAAATGCAAACCAAAGAGGCAGCATAAAACTAGCACTGGAAATGTCATTCCATAAAATCACTGCCTTCTACAAAAAAAGCTTGCACAAGAAAGAAAATGTTGGAAATGAGAACTGAGCCTCTACTCAGAGGTTAGCATGTTGGGATAGTAATGTCTCACTGGAAAAAAAAAAGAAAAAGAAAAAACAACACATTAAAAGTGAATATGTGGTAAATTTTGGTAGGTAATATATTTCCTCTACAGAGTGACATTGCAAAGGAAGTTATTTTTTCACCTGAATCCAAGAAATGGCAAGGAAGGCAAACATTTAGATAGCAGAGCTGGGAACTCTGGCTGTCCATCTGAGAGCTACTCATGTTTCTGAGGGAACAGCAGATCCTCCTGCTGCAGACTGAGTCCTTGGGAAGCAGTGGTTAGAGAACAAGATCTGAATCCTAGAGGACTTTCTCCAAAGAACATGAACTGCTGAAGTGCCCAGCATCAAAACAGTGATAGCTGGTAGTACAGAGCAAGCATACAGGTTCAAATAACGCCAGAAACAGAATGTAGTGTGCAGGGGTCCACAAGCAACATAAATTGAGCTCAGAGCAACTCAAAATACACAAATAAAAATGTTCAACCTTATGAGCAGTCATTCAAGACAAGCTAAAAAAAAAAAGTACATCCTAATCTCACCGTTACCAGAAAAAACATAAACGGCAGTATATGCAGTGACTGAGAACAATGATTTCCAATATGGAGAAAGCTGTCTGCAAAGTGACTTTGGCAAATTCAAAGATATGTGCTGATTCAAATATATAAATATACTGCAGAAGAAGCCTGCCAACTGAAAGCTGCCATACTGGTCGAGGTACTGAATAATCACCAGGCTATTGCTGTTGCAATTGCCCAGCTGAATTGTGGAGCCAACTGCAGCACAGCTCCAGTACCACATGAAAGTGCTAATATCAGACTTTAGAAATGTGACAAAGGACTGATGATTTTTAGCAAAAGCTACCTAAGGCTGCTGGACACATGCAGGCTGTCAATAAGAAAACTCCTGAAACAGGCAGTGTTATTGCTTGGAGCATATAGCTGTTGACACAAAGGGGTACAAGTGACTGCTGAGCAGCAAGGTAGAGCAAGTCACAGAGCTCATCACAGTACAGACTTACAAGTTCCTTATCCAGAGAAAAAAGCAGAGCAGTCATCTTGGGGTCTGTGACAAATTTAAAAGTAAGGACTATTTCAAGGACTGGACACACTGAGGTCAACATGAGAGTAGAAATATATCCCTGTCTGCAGCTGGGGAAACTACTGAAATGCAAAGAAATGCATTAGCTGTGATGAAGCCACAGAAGGAAGAACTGACAAGGCTGCAAACAAGAGGTATTATTATGCTCATTGAAATTAGCACAGAGTGAATCAGCAGCTGAAAAGTAGTTAGAAAGTCTTCAGGTAAATGAAGGATCTGCTCTGAGCCAAAACCACTGTGCAGAGCACTTGGAAGAAGTCAGTATCCATTGCTACCAACTGGAGACATGCTACTGTGATTTATTCATGGTCAAACTGCTTGCGACGTCAAAAACAGACTCTGGCATGTTAAGCTAGAGAGCCATCTAGCTTCTTGACAATCTTTGCCACAGCTATTGGCAGGTATTTGGGGCATGCAGGCGTCAGACTGGGCCTGACATGGACTGCAACTGGACTTCTAGATGTAAAGAGTATAGCTTATGACATGTTTGTTATAGAAGACCGTCTTGTTGAGGTAATCTGGGAACATGAACTCAAACTGCAACAACTTCTTAGGAAATGCTGACAATAGAATATTAAACTACAAACAGACAGGCTAAGTCTGAGAAGAGCTGAGTTCATCTTATACCGTATGTTTTCTGACAATCTTCTTAAGGACTGTGAGAACAGCGAAACTGTAAGAAAATGCCCAGGCTGGCAGACGAGAAGATGAAATTGTCTAATTTTCAGTAGGTTTTCAGATTCTTCACCTGCCCTTCAGATACCTCTTGAGACAGCCCACAATGATGCAGCATGGGACTTGTCAGAGAACCTGGAGCAGGTATTTGAAAGAATAAGTAAAATTATGAGCGAGCACCAGGCTTAAGGTGCTACGGTATTTATGCAACAGCTGGAGTTACAACATGATACCTCAGGAGGAGGCAAAGTGTCCATTTGCAAAGCCCGCTGTAACAGGGTCCTGACAGACACAGGGAAGTGACACATCAGATTTATAAAGGAGTTCTGGCTCTACTTCTTGTAGTGAAAGGCTGCTTTTGAGCACTAGGTAGACATGTGTAGACATCAGAGAATACCGCAGAAAGGCAATACTGAAGGCAGTCCAATGACTGGAGCTCATCTGTGAGACTCCAGAGACAAAAGATGAAGAAGGAGTGATGCCCAGAAAAGCAGTTCTGGAGGCAAGTATATTGACCAAACCATACATTTAAACCAACTGAACAGAAAGATTTTTCAGATAATCTTAAAGTTATGGTTGTTGTCTTGGTTTGGTCTTTTTTTCTTTCTTTCTTTCTTTTTTTTNCAAAAAGCAATGCAGGGAACTACACATAAACACACTTTAAAAATTGGAAATGATGTGCAGTGTAAGGAACTGACAGGGTATTGGAATAAACAGACTGACTCATTTTCTGATTTTCTGATCACTCCCTTATAAACCCATCATCAATCTCAACCGCTACTTATTGGTAAGAATTTTCTTCTTATGTTTCGTCAATCATTTTGAATAAGACAATTTTTACAACAGCTGGAAAAATTGCACTGTGTAAGTACTAACCCATTTTGTAGATTTAGAAATATTACAATTTCATGAATAATTCTGGGCATTTCCCAGACTAAAAGGTTTTTACGAAGACTAGAGCTCCAGCCAGAGACCAGGACAGCTGGTTTCAGGTTGCTGCTCCATCACAAACTTCCTGTGTGAACTCCAGTTCCTTCCATTGCACATTATTTCTAGTGTTTAAAGTGTGTTTATGTGTGTGTAATTGCACTTACCTATCACAGGGACATCTGATGCACCCTCATGACGGAAGAATGCTTTGAAATGTGGACATGTATACACTGTACCTGTACGTGCCTGCAGATATTTCCTTTTTTTGTTAATATATCTAGATGTTTGTTCATGATTAAACAACATCCAATCAACTACATAATACTACTTACATTAACAAAGTTTAATCACATTCTCATTAGCAGCTTATTATAATCATTAACTCATCATTTGTATACAAAGCAGATGAATTAGCATTTTATGTGCGTTGAGGATATGAACATATATATATTTACTACCTACATGTCCTTTTATATTACAGTTAGGATTCTTTTTTTTAATCTCATTAGTTCTTTTCTGCAATTTTCTGTATTATGACCAATAATAACATATTCATTCATGTTAAATGTATTTTGGATGATCTTTGGTAGAATTCCATTGGCTGAATCCAAAGGTACATCCTTCTTGCAACAGCTTCCATAAAATGTCCCAGTCACAGATCTTTCTGTTTCCTACAACAGAAACATACAGTTCTCACATATCATTCATTAGAAGCAAAAATAGCACTGATTTGCTAACTTCTTTACAATAGTTATTTAAAAATTAAACAAGTTAACATTAAGTTAATGTTACCTCACAAAACATACTTCCTATTACACTTCAGGTTTCATTTCTACTGGTGAAGCTAATTTGAGGCTAGAGTAAGTCAAAAGCAAGAGACTTCAACTATAATCTTAAGAAAAATAATAAATTATTTCAGAAAAGTGTGACAAAAAGAAGGGCAAATTAAAAAAAATGATTCTCTATTCTAATCCAACAGCACCATACAAATCTGTAGGTGCTTTTACTGAAGTCAGTTAGCAATGTCAAAGCAACAGTGTCAAGCAGGACACTTGGTCTGGCTTTATCCTATGCATTTAATGCACCAACCCTAAATGACTGCAACACTTGGTCATTACTTGAAACTTTGCCTCTCCTGTCACAAGCTGTTTCCTTGGAGAACAAAGAAGACAAGAGAACAGTACTGCTGCCAGCCAGACTTTCTTTTCAAGACCATGGCAGAAAAAAACTAGGCCACAGGAAGGAAAGAGAAAAGGAAGGATCATCATTTTTGTGTGGCGCTCTCCCAAAGTCCCAGGAGAGTCACACGTGCCAGGCCTCTTTTGTCTGTCTGAGAACTCAGGGTTGTTTTCCAGATGTACCTGTTCCTTCTCCATTCTTCTCCAAGGTGACAGTGGAGGCAGGCAGACAAAGCATTTGACACCATTTTCCTACCCATTTTTGACAGGACTCACACAACTTCAATACATTTTCTCTTAAGTCTGTAATTAAATTAGATTGCAATTGAAATCATTTAGCCAGGCAAATGTCAGCATGCAGTCACTGGAAGAGGAATTTTCTGGTGACCTAGGGAGCTAGACTGGCAAAAGGTTCAGATCTTTTCCTCGAAAAAAAGCAAAAAAGAGGTACCTTCTTTCTTGAATGAGGGGAGGGTTGCTCTCATCGCAACTCACTGCTCTCTCAGAGTATCAAGTCAAACTTTCTCCTTTCAGCATGGGGTGGGGAAGCATAATGCTTCCTTTCATTTTCCTGATATTTTGTGTTAAACCCATTGCAAATTAAGTTGATTGCCTAGAGACTATAGCTACTGCTTATAGCTTGCAAGAGAGACAAGACAGTGTAATGATCTGTGACTGCATACCGTACATGTAGACTACAGCCATCAGTCAACTACATAATCTTCAGCATCAAGATTCATTAAAGTCAGTGGGAGTCATGTTGTTAAAACCCGGTGTGCAATTTGGGAAATGTAGGGGTTAACACTATAGAATCAAGAAACTGGTTAAAGAAAAAAGTGAAAAAGCTAGAGCTGAAGTGGATGCAGCCAGTGTAGTGCTTGTGGCTATGGATTATTCTTAGATTTTCACCACATAAACATTTTGAAAACAAAACAAATGACAATCTATCATGTCTTAGGAGGTGGCGTTCTTTTCCTTTTTTGTTATACTCATCAAAATTACTGTTTCCATTTGTTAAGAAATAGCATTTTTCCAAAATTCTTGCATTCTTATGAGAATGTCAGTGCACCCTCTTTCTTCTCAAATAACTAGCTGTAACAAAGTGAGTCTTTGGGATCTGAAAGCGTTAAAAAGAAAGTTAAACCTTAATTATGGGCTGTAAGCTGCTGAAGGGAGAATACTAGAGTGTAGCAATGACATCTGGACTAGTACTAGTGCACGTAATGCATATCTGTCACTGACAGCTCACTGGGTTACATTTAATTCACAATCATCAGTCATGTCTTCTTCTTTTATAAGCAAAAAAAGAAACTACGGCAGCACCAATGGTACAGAGATTGCCTTCAGAGGACAGATTCTTGCACGTGATGATTCAAGCAGATGACCTTACAGATGTAAGTGGAATGGACAAATAAACATCAATAAATATAACTTTCATATGCTGTGCTAATACATAATCTACCATGTCTAATGAAGCTTTGTAACACTTCTCTTGCCCATACTCTGCTGGTTTCTGACTTTGACTCTCCTTTCTCTTGGTTTTGGGGGAATGCCTCTATGCTCTCTTTATGTAACTCAGGGCACAGCTTGGATTTACCAAAGCAAAGTGTGAGCAGCATCCATCCGCCAAGAGGAAATGAGTGTGAAATCTAAGAACCTGAAGCGGTTACTGGATCAATCCAGAGGCTGGCTGAGCCTTTGCTCTGCAAGGTTGCATTTTTGTCTGTGGAACAGGGAGTACTGAAACAGTGTTGAATAGAAATCAGCTTGAGTAAGAGCAGGAAATACCAGCCTCATAAACTTTGACACAAAAACACTAACTCAAAGCCTTGCATGACAGCTTCCTTTCTCCTTGAAATATGTAAGCAGCAAACTGCAGGTATCTACAAATGTTTCTCTTAAAACATGAAACTGTTGTTTCCATGGCTCCACAACAAGAAGACATATGGACACAGACGATTTTCACTTAACTCAGTCAAGGCAAACAAAACAGCAGAAGCTATGGTAAACGCAGACCTCTCTGATCTCAAACTAAATGACATTTTTAGCACTAACACTTGTCCAGATGCTTTTGTTACAGATCAGAAAACCTGTTTGGCAAGCTCTCACTCATTTGGCTATAAGTATTTCAGTTGCCCTCCCACTAGATGTGGTCTCACCACATAAGTCATGTTCCAAGACAGAGTGAACAGATGAGCTTGTCTTACTCAATCACTAATATTGATTCACACATTCACACAGAAGAAAATGCAACTTTGAATTGTCTTGGCAGAGAATACACCTTACACATGCACAATTAAAGATTAAAGAATTAGCAGGTGCCCTAATCGAAGCCCTTCAGGGTGGGTTCTATGATTTGACCACACTTCATTATGTTTGTCCTCTTTGTGCTATGGAGTGACCTCTGACTGGGTGCATATTTTGCTATCGTTTATGGCAATTACGATTCTTGTTCATGGTAGATTGCCTAGAATCTCTTTGGACTATCTAGTGTATAATCTTTCTTTATGTATTTCTACTATACTACCATATGCATTAGCACTAGCCCACTGGGTACCATTTTATCTCAGCTTTCATGTATACATTCTAATTATTTTACTACTGCACTATCATTGGAGCTTAATGTTGAAAATAGAATCCACTTTTCACTGAGTCCACCACAAAATTATGACTCTTGACACCTTAGGTTAATCTTTCAGTAATAAATACAAAATAAGAGGGCATTTTGTAGTATGACAAATAATAAATTAACAAACTAAAATCACCTAAAACAAACAAACAAACAAATAAATGTATACTGTCCTGAAATAAATACATATTAGAAGAAACCCCAGTCATAATGGCATCATGTGTTTAAAACTAACATTTTATCATATGATGAGTTCTATGGTAAGCTGTTATTACTACTTATTGTTTGCATTATGGTAGTGCCCAAAGGCTTGGGCACGGTTATGCTAGACACTGAATAACAGTTTTATCTGTATTTATATTACTTCTACCCTGCCTAAGCACCAGTCTTGCCCTGCTTGGTCAATTTCCACAATCCCTCTTCTAAACATCCTTAAAACTGTGTCACTTCCAAGTGTTCCACTATCCACCTGTCCCAGGAAATAGCCTCAAAATCTTTTTTTTTTCTTCAGCCCAATCTTTATTTTATCTTCCCATAGAGTCAAAAGTGGCTGAGCCTTGCACTCCCTAGTTCACATGCCTCAGAATTCCCCTATCTTTCCTCCGCTAAATCAATCCTGACTAGCAATGTCCTTAGTGTTGGTGCTAACCTTTCCCACCACTGCTTTCACTAGGCTTTTAGGAAAAAAACTGCTAAGCTGGTCTCTTCCCTTTGTTCCCACTGCAGTTGTGGCCAATCAACACTCCACCACATGCCTTGGCTCCTCAATCAACAGTTCCAGAGTTGGTTTTCTTGCACAATGTGTTACCATTTGTTGCTGCTATAAGATGGCAACTAATTCTCTCCTTCCCACCACCTCCTTCACTGAAATTGATAGGGGACTATATTTTAAGGGGTCCTTTGAAAAATATTCATCAGCATGTTATGTTTTGAGGTAACAGTTGCTTTCAAAACAGGCAGTAGACTCACTCTTCCCTGTTCTTGCTGGTATGTTCCTCCCTCGCTCCTTCTTTCATACAGCATGCATGTGGATGGCTTTTGATAAGAAAGCAGTATAATAATGCCACCGACTCACAGTTATTCGTTTCTTTGTATATTTGGAAAGAGCTGTTAATTCATCAAAGGGATAAATAATGGAGACCAAATACAATTAATGGCTAAAGAACATCACCCACAACATGTTGTTGCTTTTTAGAGTGGTGGAATATTCTTGTATTCAGTATACTCCCAGACAAATTAGAGAGGCGCATTTTATACTGAGATTTGTGGCAGATCTCTTAGTATTCATAGGTGTGCCAGCATAATACAATTCATTTAGGAATATGACACATCTGTGTAATTTGTAGGTGTTGACTGTCTAACCTTCAGACAACTTGATGGAAAAAAATAATTCATCCATAACAAAGACCTTTATTTTTCAATCCATAACATTCTATTTAATGTATTAGAAGTACATGAAAAGAATAGAAAAACAGGAAAAGTACAACAACAGGAAGAGAAAGAAATGCCTTACTGTACATCATTTCAGCAAATAATGCATCTCTGCCTAAAGCAGGGGGTTTGGAACCAGATGATCGTTAAGGTCCCTTCCAACCCAAGCCATTCTATGATTCTATGATAATGAAAAGATAGATTATTCCATATTTTCAAATCCTTTATAGTGAAAGTTCTATCAGTCTTTCTATGGGTCTATCTTACTTATCTTTGTGATAAAGTAAGAGAAAAACCATTGCAGTCATATACAGATATGACATTTATTTTTCCAGCAATTCAGACAACTTGAACATGACAATATTGAAGAATATGTTATGAATATTTCATCTCATGATTAGGATCATCTTCAGATATAATGTTCTACGTTCACATACCTTAACTGTGGTGTGACATATACAGTTGTATAATGTATTTACATCTCAATCATTTTTATCAAAATAAAACAGAAGTTACAGATAGCCAGGGAAGGACAATAAAAAGGATAGATAACCTGCTCCTCTAATTTTATGCCTCTTCTATTTAAAATAAACTATTTAATTGCAAAAGAGTAAGTTTTGCTTACTCTGGATAATAAGACCTTTAATTTAAAAAGGCAAGGTCCATGCTGGGGCTTTTTGCCACTCACAAGCATCAGAGTACCAGGATGCTATTATCTGCACCATGTGAACTAGTTCACAACTATCCCAGGGCTAGTAATTTTGCATTTCAAGAAATGCAATTTATGGTCATATTACACTTTTCATATTTGCACTAAGAGTATCTCCAAGGCATCCTTTGCAGATTATGGTCCCACCTGGATCAGGAATAGGTCACGAGCCTGGGTTTTCTCAGTGAACCTATCTTTTTGTTCTTCTCCTTCTCCTTCTCCTTCTCCTTCTCCTTCTCCTTCTCCTTCTCCTTCTCCTTCTCCTTCTCCTTCTTCTTTTTCCTGAAGTGTACAATTTGCCTGTTCTAAGTTCCATGAAAGCAAATCTTTTTGAAAGAGATTTGGATGAGACTGTACTGTCCTGTGGAAGCAGCCCCTGGACTGAGCTCCCAGCTTTTTTCAGGAGCCTGTTCGTATTTGTGTCCCCCAGCCGTGGCTTCACCTGGAGCTTTGTTCCACTCTCCAGCTCCAGCTCCACTCCCCTCTCCCTGCTTCTTTGGCCTGTGTGGCCTTCCTCACGGCCTCAGGCTTCCTCCCTTCTGCTGTGTGCTGGCATTTTTCTCTACAGGAGGGCTCAGATGATCCTATTGAGTACAAAAGTGCTTTAGTGATCAGTAATTTGGAGTCAATAAACATTTTTAGTAGTAGTAGGGCTTATTACTAAGTGAAACTGCTCTTAGCTCCTCTTCTAGCCTATTTCCCAACCCCAGGCTTCTCCTTGCAGGAGGGGACAGCAGAGCCTAAGCATTTGCCAGTCATGCAGTTAACAACAGCAATTGCTCCAGATAAAAAGAGCTACATCATCATTACCAGGAGGGAGGAGTGAGTCTAACAAAACACATTGCATGAACAATCGCATAATTGGATCCCTACTGGATATGCAGCCTGAGTAGTAATTTCAGATGGCACCAATGGTGTTATAACAGAAATTATACCTCTATTATCATATTCCAATAGATCCAATTCTAACCAGAAGCAAAGGTTTGAAAGGCACAGCTACATCCGTGCATACCAGAACTTTGCTGGAAAGGCTAATCCACTTTGAAATTTATGCCAAATTGGCAAAATCCTCCATTCCTTCTGAACTCAAGTTCTTTTGCTTAGGCACACAGGCATTGTGAGAAAGCAACCTTTTTCTAAAATACACAAAAGAAGGAAAAACCTCCTTTACCATCCAGTATATTGTATGTCTCTTGGCTGCATGAGTGGGAAACATATTCTGGAGTGTGATAGCGTGTGAGGATGTGGTGTGCCACTTTTTTTCAGTAATGAATTTTATGCCTGCCTGTTTCTGTTCCATTGTCTATTTTTAATTCAAATATGTAAAAGCTTTTCTTAATACAGACTCCCAGGTGTCAGTTGCTGCCTGGAGTCCCTTTTCTTTCCTCTATTGTTCTCTTAATTGTTACTTCAAAACAATTAGCTGGGCATTCATATGCAAATGAATGCAAATGTACAGGGGATTGGGTGTGAGAGAATACCACCACTCGTTAATTTCCACTTCAAGGTCTGCTGGTAGGAACAACAAAATTGCTTAACAATGTGTTTTTCCTGGGCTATAAAGGGTGAACTCACGACGATTCCAGCCATCCTGCTGGCTCGGCAATTGTTAAGATTCCGCCGTTTTTTGTTTTTGGTGTTTTTTTTTTTTGTTTGTTTGTTTGTTTGTTTGTTTTTTTGGTAAGATTTTTCTTTATTTACTTATTTGGTTCTAGAAATCGTGCTAAACTTACCACCCTGAATTGCCCTTGCCCTTGCTCATTTATGCTCAAGGACACGCCTAATAATTTGGATACAATCCCGATTAGGATAAAAGTTAAATTATTAATATTACTGCTATTAATGTGATCCATTAAGAGATAAAACCTCTCACTTGAAGGAATTCCTCATGTCTCAGACAAAATAAAACTTTTATAATTTATAAAAGAGTATGCTTTATTGCATTTAAGCCTTAGAAGAAAGATACACTGACTGATAGGCTGGGACTAGGGATGAATCCTAGAGAGACTTTGCCAGTTGCTAAGATAAATCTGATCTCTTTTGGAGCAGTTGTATTTATTGTATAAATCTGCATTCCCTTTCAGGCTGTATAGTAAAACTCCTTATGAAAAATAGTTGGTTATTCATCATTCAGAACTGCTTTGCAAAATAAATACCTTAGCTTTTCAGATCCAATTAATATACAGAAACCAATTAAAAGACCAAATCCTGCAATCATTAGGCAGGAAAAATTCAGAACCATACACTATCCTGAGCAGGAAAACCCACAGCACAGCAGGAAAACTCAATTTCTCAGATGTGACTTTCCTACCAGGATCCCCACCTGGGGATCAGTGTGCCTCTAGGAGGCGTAACTTTAGAAAGAAATTTCTGAGGCTCTGTGAAGAGTTGATTAACTTTTAACTCCACAGTTACTTCTCTTTTACATTACCGAAGTGTTCTCCCACTTTTATCTCTGAAAAATCATTTAAACAGCAATAAGGGACCACAATATTTATTCCTAAAGGCAGGTAGCATCTTTGTTATGCAGTGTGATTTTCAGTGTGATTTTCATGTTTCACCGGGTACGTTCCTCATGGAAACTAAATGTCTCCTGGGTGGTAGAGCAGCATAAGGACAGTGAGAGCTGGCTTGAACTCCCTGCTCCATCACTTACCAAGCAGAGCTGGGCTGGCTGTTTAGGCCTGGACATTCAGTTCTATTTAGATGTTTAAATGTCACTGCTATCAGTGAAAGTCAGATGTTTGCATGCCCGTATCTAGACCTTGATTGTCCCGTGTCCTGGCTTCCTAGCTCCAAGATGGTAACAGCAGTGCCCTTACAGTGCTGTTATGTGAACAAACACATTTAAGACTGGGAGGAACTTGGGCATAGTAATGATAGGGACCATATAAATACCTCAGGCAAAGAGGCACTGCCACAGAATAAGTAAAGAGTAGCAAAGCAGCTATGAATGATCTGGGGAAATAAACCCTGTGAGTAACATAGGGCTATATTCAAATTGCCATTAGCAGTGCACAGCAGAGGAGGAGACTTTGTAGAGCTGCAGAGGTGGCAGTGAGAAAGGGGGG
>VXAA01005302.1:1406284-1454734 GCA_013399115.1 Anseranas semipalmata
CCTCTGTGACTCCTCCAGTTCCTTGTACAGAAGGGTGGATGCTGTCAGTGGTACTTTGGGATGCCACCCCCAAGGCATCACACC
Source organism: Anseranas semipalmata (assembly GCA_013399115.1). Lineage (NCBI taxonomy): Eukaryota > Metazoa > Chordata > Aves > Anseriformes > Anseranatidae > Anseranas > Anseranas semipalmata. The sequence continues at coordinate 1,406,369 of VXAA01005302.1, forward strand.
ACACTGTGATTCAAGGGGGTAAGGATGACAAGTCTCCTTCCCTTCATCAATGCCCTTCCTCTCTGTGTCCTCTGTGGCCAGTGTTCTATTTAAATTAGCTTTTTTTTTTTTTTTTTGTTCTCCATGGGCATATCCATTTATGATGATTTAGCCCTAAGAAAAGACTTAAGGATTTTGTCCAAAACTAATACACAAGTGCCAGAAAGGGTCTTTAACCATAATACTTCCATTTTTCCTTCCTTAAAACTTGAAGAAATTGAAATATCTATCTTCATTATAACCTAAGCACCTGTGGAAACTTGGAAGATACTGGATATATCCCCTTATGGGAAGAATAAATGTCTTATCCCAGCAGACTGTGCCCTCACTACAACCTATTCATACCTCACCGACCAATATATTTTATCTTCATATGTGGTTGAAATAGGGCAGATTTCTGGGACTTAAACAGGCAAATAAAAGGCATCCATCTTCCAAAGAGCACACAGGAAGTTATTATTAGCCAGTGGGCTAATAGTAAAACATGTTGAAATACAAGAAAAGGAAGATTTGAACAGGTAAGTTTCTTAAACATGTTTTACCCTTAAGTTTCCACTAAAATTTAGTTCTTAACTAGTTGTCTGAGACCTTTGCCTTTTGCTTTATAAGGCTGACAGATGAAACTTTAAGGTCCAAGGAATATTTTTAGTGGAAACAACACGGGATGCTGTCAGGGTGTCTTAACAATAATATGTTTGTTTCGGTAACAAGATTCAGTGAATGCATTATTTACAATGTTCTGATATGTACATGTGGCAGAATGTGCTCTCGTTGTATGCGGCAATATAAGAACAGAAATGATTTCTTATGACCTGTCTGTGCAGCTCTCCCAGATGCCTGCTGCTGCAAGGGCCAGAATTTCACTCGCAGTTTGAACCAGCAAAGCCAGTAAAGTAAGTGCCTCTCTGGACTGCTCATTCCCACCCTATGCCCTCTCCCTGCTCTGCTGTCAGCATGTGAGCTTATGCTGGGTTTTGAACCAGATCAAGGAGTCAATCCAGGTTAAAACTGACCTAAAAAAAAAATCAAAAATCAAAAAACAGGTTTAACTGCTTATGTTCTTATGCTTGTGATGCTATGGCCTGAAAGTCCCTTATACTGTGTGTTCCTTTAGGGCATTTTATAGTTTTCCTTTCTTTGCATAGTCCTTTAATATAAAATTAAAATTAAAACCAAAAAAAAGAAAAAACAAAAAAAAATGCTGCTTATTGTAATAATACTACAATTATTGGTCTTTACATACCCCAGCATTATCGTATATATCTGTTTTAGCATATACATGCATGAGTAGTATACTAAATATTTATTACATTATATATATTTTATGTAATATATTTACATATAGACGTATATAAACACAGATATACAGTAACATGTACTTGAAAATCAGAAGTACCCTTTGGGGTTTTTGCACATACCACTATTGTCAGCATGCACAAATGGCAATATGGGTCCTTTGGCCCTTTTGATCCTTATGATCCCTAGTCTCACTACCCAAGCAATGGCTGGTGGAATCTGGACAAAGAAAATGTCCACTGTTTGTCTCTTTACTTCTGTACTCTTTCTGCACTTCTGGGATGGATCATATAGGGCCATATTCAAATGCTCTACATTCCGGTAAAGCCCAAATACCTAATACTTTCCACTAACCTGTGGCATCCTTAGGTATTTAGAAAAATCTAGGCAATAGAAAATATAACTCTAGGCTTCCGGAAAAGAGCCCAGAAACTGACTGAGCTCATGATCTGCTTCAGAGATGAGCGATCCATCAAAACCTGGGCTTTTGTAGCCCTGTGCTTTTGTTACTAGCCAGCAATGCAGCCCCAGCCTCTTGCTCAGGGTGTTTCACAGCTGAGAAAGGAAGCCTGGCTGAGACTTTCCCCACTGGTGTACTTTGCTCTTTTGATGGGGTCTTGAACAATATTTCTTTCTGTTCTTTGCTCTTTACAGCAAACTTGTCAGGTGCTCACGGGCAGATGGCCACTTTAGCCCTTTTGAATCGCCTGGGACATCAATATAAAGCATAAAGATGTTTTGCATAAATCTGCTTTCTTAGAGGCAGGTAGCTGTGATGAGGCTCCTGATGAGTAAAAAGGAATGGTAATAATTTAAAAGAGGAAGTATTCCTGTGTATCAAAGCCTTGGATGTAACATAATATATATCTAACACAGTTTTATGCAGTATAGATAAATAGACAGAACACAAATAGTGTAATCCCATTGCCAACATCAAAGCATGCAGATTTCAGAAGGGGAAAGTGTGATTAGAATGTGATTCAAGATATAAAGCTTTTCACATCTCTGCAAAATGCATATGTGTGTATATATATTTATATTTAGATATATATTAATGAGTTCTTTTGGGTAATACAGTTTGTAGAGCTCAGATCTCTTGTCTTTAGTATGTTCTAGTATCCTCTCTTTTATGTCTGATTCTCCCCATTAAGAATATTATTCTTTTTTTTTTTAGCAGACAAAATCCCCTACTAGCCCTTCTCCTTGATAAACTTTTTACATTTTTCCTTATCTCTTCCTTTGCATCTATTGTCTGATTGTACCTCTTACACAGGCCTTTACTCAAGGTTAGTGAAATTAAACATTAGCTGGTTTAATAGGTAGTTAGTAACAGTAGTTTATCTACCAAGATAAACTTCCAGATTTTGGATGTCTCAAATTTCTTCTTTTCCATTTTCATTGTTTTAATACAACGTTATTTGAGGACTTTGTGACCCATCTTCTTGAATGTTCCTTACAAGCAGTTTCCCTATTTAAAACCCTGTGATAATTTCTTCTCTGGCAGGTTGCAGCTAAGATAGTTTTAATACATTGCTTACTGGAGGAAAAGGGTATACTTGTTTGAGAATGTTTCATATTCTTTAACTTCTAACAGATCATATATACTGCAGATCCCATGTTCCTCCTATGTGCTGCAATATCTTTATATTCTAAAGCATACCCTAAAAATCAAAGCAGCAGGGCAAATTATGGACAGTACTGTAAGCTGCACTCTGTTATGAAGGCAGGGAGAAAAAAGGTAGGCTTGCCATGAATCTTTATGAAGATAGCAAGAGCAGGAGGTTGCCAGGACATTTGGAACTGAAACATTATAAATGGAGGAATGAAAGGGAAGCCTGGTCAGAGGCCTCATGGATTTGTGTAATAAAGCTATTCAGATGTCTGTGCTATTCCACTAGTCTGTGTGTTGCATGAAAGGCAAGATCAGACCACAGTTGCTTCCCTTCCACATGGCAGTCTGAAGGGTAAGAGGTATGAGTTTCGTAGGACTTAGCTTTCTGGGTTAGCTACTACAAAGCAAAAATACAACTTTCTAGATTTGCCTGGAATGTAATGTTTCCGCAAAGAACAAGGTCTCAAAGAGGTGTTGGCTGGACATGTGCCTTATGCTTTGTCTGATATTCTCTTTTTGCAGGATTTCCCCAACCAGAAATTCAGTTGAAAAGCCCAGTTAGGAGCTGCTGCTATGATCCAGGGCTTCCAGATCCTGGCAGCCAGAGGAGAGATGTAGATGTGACACCCAAGTGCCTGGGATAAACACAGCCTTTGAAACAACAAACTTCTGCTACAATTATCTTGAGGTTGTTTAAACCCTGTTTAAGCAGGTTCAGTCCAGAGCTAGCGCTTGGGACAAACTCTCCTTGTCTGAAACTGTCTTTACACTTGTGCACAGTCAATAAGATCTGCAGACATCATTAGGACATTAGACATCCCTGATGAGATGTGACTGGTTACATTGTGTGAGGCAGACAGTCATGACTGCCGGTTTCAAAAACACTTTTCACAGTTCTGAGTGACCAGCCTGCGGTGCCAGCAGCTCGCTGCCAGCCTCATGCAGCAGGGCAGCCGAATAAACAAATCTGCCTTCCATCCTCCAGCTCTTATGGCTCGTAGCCCGATAAAAGTGTGGCTGGGGACTACTAGAACTGTCACTTCATGGGACATTGGCCTCTGCTACTGACGAATGATCTTTTCCATACCAAAGCTGGTGTTCTGCTTTGACATACTCTATAATTATTCTCTGTAAACCTGTCCTATCTGTGGCGGCTTAGCCATCACAAATGAATCTAACAAAAGTTTACCAATGCTTTTTGGATACTTCTTCACCTTTGGGTATATCCTAAGTTCTGGTAGCAAGTCCAGGCACTGCTAAAAGATTGTTTGAAATCGGTGGGCTGGGGGCTTTCTCTACTATGGCCTGTGGGTTTTAGCAGCTGAAGCTGCCACCTTCTTTTCCCCACCAACGCAGCCGGGTTAGTCTCAGGCGATGCTTTCTTCTCATCTAAATGGTTTCCCGTGGTTTAATTCACACAAAACCAGAATCTGGCAGCTGCACTATTACCCCATTTCAGGTAACTTTTTCAATATTATTTAACAGGCTGTTGTCAATCAATTCTAATTCAGTACTTTTTTCAGTCCTTTTCTCCTCATCTAGGAGGTCTAATTTTCACAATCCATCTCCTTTCTCATCAGTTGCTCTATAATGTACCTCAGCAGCTATAATCTTCTTCAATATCTTACCTATTCTGGGGCCTTCTCTAATCATGGTTTCTTATTCTACCCTGTTCCTGCTAGAATCCATTTTATGTACCGTTTCTTATCGCCAGCTAACACCTCAGCCCCTGATCGCTAACCTTTTAACAGTGACATCTGACGTATTTTCTGTTTGATGCTTATTGTTTCTGAAGAACGGTTTCTGCAGCCTGTGAAACCTCTTAGAAATTAGCTACTCTTTTTGCCACCCAGTGACACAATATACCCAACTGAGGCTTCAAAGAGCAAGGGAGAGAAGACTGGGCAAAGATAAAGCGGGGCCTTTGTTAAACAGTGTTTCTGCATCCATCTTATTCCAGGCAAAACTCTGATAATCCACAATACCATAGCTTTCATGTGCTGGGGCACCGTGCCAGTGTTGCAACTGCTGCAGAAGGTAAGAACAAAGAGGGCAGATAAGGAGTTGTGCTGTAGGGGGGAGGGGAGGAGTGGAAAAAAAATCTTTTGCATTCCTGGAATGATTGTGACACAATCATAATAATTCGGAAATAATTATATTTGTTATCAGTCAACATAATTTCCTGCAGTTCTACACACAATGTCGTTTTCCTTTTCCAGCAGTCAGGCTGAACAAACGGTTCTGTTCTTGTTATTATTTTAGTACGAAGCAGAGTAATGTTGGTTGAACTAATAGTATAAACACAAGGATATCACTTAGAAATGCCTGAAGATTGGCACTTAGCCTATTGTTTCCCAACATGATGCAACCATATTTGTTCATTATCACTTGTTCTCTCATATTTTGCTGTAAAATGCCATGGTGCTGTTGTATTGTAAGGACAAACACTGCAATATGGTTAAAGACTAACTCTGTTTAAGTTATTATCCAGAGCCCATTACTGTAGTATTGGAGTGCATAAGAGAGACTATTTAGTAGATGAAAGAAAAATAATACAAAACCAGTATCACGCTGTTTATTCAAATGCTGTAGGCTAGAGCTCTGTGTATGACACATTTAAAATGACTGATGGATTTTAACTTACAGTTTAGGAGAGAGGATGCAGTCCCCCCTGCTGGGGCATGGGGGGGTGGCTTCCTTTCACCAGACAGATCCCTGGCTCCCCAGAGGGACTGGTATGTCCTTGGAGAGGCCGGTCATGTCACCTAAAGTTTTCCTTAGAGACTGTGTCAGAGAAGGAGGGCAGCTTTAGCCTGGGCCATTCAATTCCCAGGAGTTTTGCCATTGGAGATGGAGCTTGCTCCCTGCCTTCGGACAGCACTCCTCAAAAGAGACTTTTGAGGTGCTGCCAGTTCTCTCTGGCATCATTCTCTATTGCTTGGTGTCTTATACTTATGCTCATAGAGGCTCATACAAACCATGAGGAAACTTCATACTGTTTATTCTCCTGCTAAAGTCTCTAGGTAGTGCCCTGAGCTCAAAGGGAGTCCTGCTGGGCAGGAATAACCAGCTCATTAATATAAGTGGATTAGAATTTGGTCCTTTATGCTTACCATAGTTGCTTTGCAGTCTGCTTTTATTGTTGCTCAGATATTTCCCATTGTCATATAAAATGATTAATATATAAACATGAGAGAAACAAAGAGTCTAAAGCATCTCCAGTGAGTTTATTGGAAACTGAGTGCAAGAAAATGAGGACTGAAAAATACACATAAATAAGAACAGGCTTATTTATAACAGTCAGAAAAAGAAGGGAAACTGTTTACAGCTCTTTTGTTTCTTCTCTCCCTAATATAGGTCAGTTAAGGCATTTACTCTTATGTATCTCCAATTTGGTTTTCCATACATAGTAAAGAGAAGCATGCAGCCTTTTCTAAAACATCATGAAAGATTACAGTGTAGGAGGTTACAAGAAGAGTGATACAATGATCTTTGTTGGATATAGACTCATATAATATTTTTATTAGAGATGGAGTTGAAAAGTATCATGCTGATCGAATTTGCAGGTGTTATTAAGTTAGGATACAATGAATACTGGTGCAGACAATTATATAATGGAATCTTGAGAGGTTAACAAGTATCAAAACAAGACTCAACTTAGGCAAAAGTCATCTGGGATAAATTCTATAAAAAGGCCATGTTAAGGTCAAATTCGTCACATGGTTTTAATGGAGCTTGGATCTTAAATATTTTTAAGGTATGATCTTTAAATTTGTTATTTTGGACACCTGGCATCTCTAGGAAATCGTTCCACTCGGCTGCTGACTCCTATCACAGCAGATTCTTTAAAAATTCTGCTGTGAATACTTGGAGTACAGTGTAAGAGAAGTTTCTGTGCCAGACAGCTTTTTTCACTTTAGTCTCATTTCAAAGTCACATTGATGAGAACAAAGGAAGTTTCTCAAGCAAGAAGAACTGAAAACAAGCTAATGAGAAAGACTTTTCTGTTAGCCAAATTGGCTGCTTCCTTACAGGGATGTAGCTGCTTCCATAAAACAGACTCTATAACATCCACTGCTAGATGTTATTTCTTTAATAATTGTCATTACACAAACACAGATGCATACATAGAAAGAGCAAGAAACATCTAAGGGTGTCTATCTATGAATAGTTACAGATAAATTCTAGAATTGTGTTGTTTGACTGGAGAAACTGTAGCACTTCCTACAATTTATGCTCTAATTACAGGCTTTTAATATTTTATCGAGCAATGGACATTCCACTTAGAGGCTGATTTACAGATAGGCTCAGCACCCCATAGCTCCAATTGAACACAGTAGGACCAGGAGATCTCTACAAATCAGAGACCTTCCTCCTCTGATTTGTAGATCAGTGAGCACCAAGTGAGAATCAATGTCCGCAAGCCCAGGCCAAGTATGAGGAAGCACTTTCATGCAGCGTGCAACCAATCAGTGGTGGAATCACTGCCATGGAAATTGCTGAAGTAAGCCCTTTGGGAGGATTAAAAAGGGATTAGGTGTCAGGAACAACATTTTAGGTTTTGTAGCCTTACTACTGAAGAGTTACAAGGGTAATGAAGCCTCGCGTCAGAGCTTAAGTTGATGATCTGTGGGGGTCAGGAAGAGATTGTCATCTCTATTATAAAACAGTCAACAGTTGAGCTAGGACATCATTGTTTTCGTATTAATACTTTTGCATTTTTAAGAAGCAGAACACTGGAGAGTATGAAGCAATGCTCTCCCCTTGTGTGACAAAACCCATATTTCTGTGAGTACAAATTTATTCTCCTTTCTGTGATGCTTTAGGAATATGTCTTTCCTGAGAGGATAGTGTTGTGGTTGTATGCAGAGGAAGAAGAGTTGTGACGAACATGAATTTACTTCTGATCAATGCTGCTCTGAATAAAACTGCTTGTAACTGAGTAGCAAAACAGTTCAGATTTACATGGACTAAGACATGACAATCAGTATACCCCCATAGTCATTCATATGTCTTTCTCTGCAACACTTTCCTCAGTGCTAACCTACATGTTTGACCATTGTTTCCAGCTTGTACCATTATGCACCACTCAGCTGCACACCGTAGGCTTCCTTTGTACTCATTCAGACTTCTCTCCTACGCATGGGCACACATGTACTAACTTATTTTCCATGCACTTGGGCTGGATCGCTAAGGTCCTTCCTCTTCTTCGCCTAACAACCCAGTGCATTTGCTTTTCCATTGCATCTTGAGCAAGATCTCAAGGCTCATGCTGAGCTGGCAAGTGGAGGGCAGCAGTTCTTACCAGGCTGAGTGGCTGTTCCTCGAGGCCCTGAAGAGACTGTCAGCCTTCAGGAGCAGCCCTTCCACTCTCTCGATGAAAAGGGGCTTTGATGTATGGGCTTTTTCAGCACTGGGAAAAGGCAAGATACAGCTTGAAAGAGATCCACAGCAAAAGGGTCTTTGATGGTTAGAAAAAGCACAGTCCAGGTTCCTTTCAGCAGTGTTGAAACTCTTCCTGATGGCTGCTGTGTTTGGTGCTGTGCCCTGCTCATAGCCATGTGCTGCAGCAGGATCACAGGGAGGCAGCATCACAGACCTGACACGGGCTCCACATGCTGAGGTGGCCACAAGGCTCTCAGGCAGACCATGTCAGCTATCTTCCTCATTGGTCATTTTTGTTTAATTATATCCAATATAATTAATACACTGTGTGTTTACCAGTAAGCTGTTTGCCTTGCTTCCAAAGCCAGCTGTGGATTTCAGATGGAGCAAGGAGCAACCAGCAGCCAAGATAAAAGCCTGGAGAGGTGGAATAATTGCTTGAATGAAGATAGCAGGACCCTGCAGAGAGATGGGTAGATATACAGTACTTTAAAGCAGTAATTTAGACAGAAATTCTCTTTTTAGCTCTGAACCCTTTGGAAGGATGTGATACTGTATACCTGTAGTTTTGAGATAGATGCAGAGAAATTTAAAACTTGCTAAGTAAGAGGTTACTGACGGTTTGCTGGAGGAGCAGTAATGGCTAAGCCTCTAGAAACCTGAAGGGATGCCACTATGATTGGATTTTAGGAAAAAGGAAGAATTGCTAAGGCAACAAAGAGCATGCTCTTAAATAAGAATCAAGGAGCACCCACACTAAAGGCTTGTCTTTGACATATGGGCACTGTATCCTGACAATTGTTCCCCTTCAGGTCTTGATAATTTAAGATTATTTTTATAATGCACCTTGCTGTAGCATGCAAATGATGTAGTCTTGCATGCAATTGTATTATACACCAAAGCAAGGACCATATGAACTAAAATTAATGCACAGTATTAAATCAGGTACTTAATCACTCCTTTTAGTTTGATTTACTGAAGCTATTGTGTTCTTGTTTTATATTACAGAAAAAATTTAACAAGACACAACATGTTTCTAAATACCACGATATGTAGGCTCAATTTAGGAAACAATATAGATCATTCTGATTCTTAAAAACCCAATAGCACCATTAGACTTGCATATTAAAATACCCCCTTCTCCTCTCAAACACACCCTATGAAATGCACCAGAAGTGGTGTATTAGTCTCCCATATAAAAAGGCCATTAAGAGGACAAGAGAAATTATTTCAGCTGACTACAATTGTTTTTTAAAAAAATATTAAAATACTTTTTACTAAAAGACTATTTTCAATACAAGTCTATGAAGGGAGCTGATTCATTTTGTGTATGCTCCTGCTCTGTCTTCATTTGGAGATAAATTATCACATTATAGTCTTTGCTCTCCCACTTGCAAATTAAGTTGTCGTTCAGCAACACATAAAGAGGCAAGCCACAACAATCCATAAGAACAAATAATGCAGCTATTCTTTGTTTGAAGAAATGTGGTTTTATATACATACGGTTTTGTAATTTTTTTCCTTATTCTTTGTACTTGACCACATATTGGCAAGATGATTGTAACTTCTTTCCCTACTAGCTGGACACCATTAAAATCCTATTAATAGTAAATACATATTTTTATACAGGAAAATAGTAAAAAATCTATTTTCTAAGAGTTGGGTTTCAAAAAGTTTTTTTTATGCAAGAAAGTTTTGATCTGAATTAGTTTTCTCAGAAAAATGTGAGTTCCAAAAGAAAAAAAGAAAATGACTTTTCCAAATCACTATGCAGAAAGAATATCCAAGGCCTGTTGATGTATTTTGTTTTGTTTGTTTGTTTGTTTGTTTGTTTGTTTTTTCTGACCACCAAACCCTGATATTTCAAGTCCAAACAAAATGGAAAATTTCAAAATAATGAAATTATACAATAGTGCAAAATAAGCATTTTTAGTGAAATTTCCTTTCTATGAGAATTGTTTTTCACCTGGGAATCTGCATGAAAACTGTCTAGCAGTCTCTTAAAAAACTCTGCTGTGGATATTTCTCTATGAACTGGTGACATTTGTCAGTGACCTCTTGAATAGAAACTTTTACATTTTTTTCCACTTAAGAAGTTCTTAGGAACATTCATGTTTTTAATACAATTGTTTGTCATCAAGTTGACTTGAAGAAACAAGATCTTTCCCGGTACTCTGAGTCTTCTGCTCTCTTCTCAAGTTACATTTTACAACACAAATTCTACAAACTAGTGGAAATCAGCAAATACAAATGTAGCGGTGTCATAATCCCATATTTCACCTGAATTAAACAAAATTTTGCAACCGAGGTAGGCATAAAGGATTATATTTCCTTCATGATGTCAGAGCTAGATCCAGGCTCTGGTCTCACTTCCTCACTGTTTGGTGAGCACAGTGCCTGTGAGGCTTGCAGTGCTAACTTTGCATGAAACGAGAACAAAACACATGCAGAATTGACCCAGTATTTCTATTCTCAGCAAGCGAGTGTATTTTAGGAGTGGTTTAAACCACTTTAAATTTCCTGATTGTGGATGGTAGTGTCTCACTTTTTGTCCAGATCACTTCTTGTGATCTGGATCATGTCTTGTATCTGCACTAGCAGGGAAAAATGCACCTGGGGTTTGGTAGTCTGCCATTATCTGGCACATCAGCTTTTAGGGCTGTGCTATGTCTTCTCTAGCTGAACAGACAAAGAGTCAGAAGAACCTGATCAGCTATCTCTGAAATATTGCTGTTTTCTTCCATGAAGACACCAGAGAGGACCCAAATTTTGACTTTCTGATTCATATTTTATTTATTTACTTATTTGTTTGCTATTCTGGCTTTCCTACAGCCCACTGACTTAGGAATAGGAGACAGACATAGTACCTGTCTCACAAGTACACAATTCTCCCTCGACTCATGTTTCCCACGGTCAAGCAATTTTGCTTTTCCAGGTTGGACTGGACACAAATGTCTGGTGCTGGAAATGCTGACTCCAGCAAAACTGAGTTAAAAAAAAAAAAAATGGGAGAAAGATATTAACCCATTACCTATATTGCAGAGGGCTAGAGAGAGGTTTATACTGCATGCTCAGTCAAGCACTTTGAAATCCTTTTTCCTCAACTGTAATAGCTGGTGGGAAAAGTGGCCTCATGAGAACCAAAATCTGTAAAGGAGTACAGAAAATCTTGTTTTCATCTTGTAGAGGTGCTGGGCAGGGCAGACCGCGGCTCTCCTGTGCTGCATGCTGCTTCCTGGACTGCTCCAAGTACATCCCACTGCAGACACTGAACGCCTCATGGCTTGTGGCAAAGCCATGGAGGAGCCCACAGCTTGTACTTTTTTCCTTGGAGTTGCCTAGAAATCTAAAGTCCTTATCCATGGTTACAAAATAACATATGTGGCTGCATCCTCTGTAATTTGTGCTTGTAGAGGAAGGCAGGGTAGAAGAGCAGCTATCAGGGAACAGGTCCTGGTGTCCAGGAACAGCAGACATTAGATAGATGAGCACATCTCTTTTCAGAGATCCAGGCTCTGTTTATAAGACTATTTAGATTTGTATTCATTGAAAACGTAAAATATCTAAGTATTTTGCATGTCAACAGTAGTGAGCTTCTTGGCAATGGCTCTTTTACAAGATGAACTCTGACCACAATTTACCTGATCATAATAGCTGAACTAACCATGGACCTCAGTGTCCTCATACAACTAATAAGGAACTTCATCCCTATCTAATGGATGGGAAAACTGAGACAAGGGAAACCAGTGTATCAGTAATACGGCTGATTAGGGATCTGACATCTCAGGCATCCATTTGCATGTCATGTGTGTTCTCTGACTCCTGAGGGGGATTATGCAACTACATTCTCTGTATGATTAAAAAAAAAAAAAATCAGTCAGAGTCTAGAATATTGTTCATAAGGCTAATCAAACTATGTAGCCTTTATTCCTGCAAAAAAACAGCTGTGGCTTTTTTTTTTCCCCAATACACAAAATAAACTGACAGAGAGTGTCTGCTAGTGGATTGCACTGCAACAGCACTGAGTAAGTGCTAAAAACAACAAGTCTGCAGTGTAATATGATAGACAAATTGTTCAGCGAAGTCTTGACTCTGACCTTACGTAACCTGTATCAAAATAGTGCAAAAAAGGAGACAGAAGAAACCAGCTAAGTCCCCTCTAAAATTATCCCTGGCACTAGCACCACTGAATGTAGATCATAGTATATTTCTATGAATAGAACTTGGAGGAGTTGTGGAAGATTTACAGATCCTGTACTTTTGTTGCTGGAGCTGATGACTGGCAGATGAGGAATGAGCAGGATGATGTCCGAGCAGTCCAAGCGAAATCTATAAGCAAGTTTTAAGGTACTTCAATCCTTGGAAGGTGCATATCTTTCAAAAGCTTTTTGTTATATCAAAATAAATGCCAGTGAATACAAGCATGGCAATGTTCTCCAGTTTATCAGGTGAAACCTCTAAAGAATCTCTTGAGCCTCTGCTTGCCAGTTGCACAAATCATCAGCCTGCTCTTGAACATGCTTGCCAGCCTTAGTGGGTATTACTTGTACTAGGAAGTATCTGAAGGGTCAGGACCCATGAGTTATTATTTTTACTGCAACATCTAAGGGCTCTAAACAGGAATTAGAATACAAGGCTTTGAACAAGGCACTTAAACATATAGCAAGGAAGTTCAGCAATCTGCAGTTTGCAGTAGACGGCAGTGAGCGTGTGCCAGAGAAACAGGGAGAAGAGCCATGAAAGGAGTGTAAAAGCGGTCAGAAGTAAACTCTGAACACGGTTTGATGAAGAAGCACTTTTTAAAAGCGATGTTGTGTGGACATTACACATGCTGTGTGAAAGCTTGTATACAAGGCAAAAGATATAGGTGCTGATAATTAGTATGTGTTTTAAGTGTGGAGGTTGGCTTTCCCTGTGCAGTGCAGTGACATTACAGATGTCTACAAATTGTGTCTTACATCTAAGTTGTTTATAATGTGATTGCAAACAGCGAGCGTATTGTTTCAACATGGTTAATGTTTATGAGATTCATTTCAGTTTATAGGTGCACACAGATTGCCTGGAAAAGTACCAGGCCATTTTTTTTTTTTTTTAAGTTAGTGATGAAGAAAGATGAAAGTCTGTGTACACCCTTCCAGTGTAAAATCACAAAGGGGGAACAAATAAGTCCAAGAAGTTCACAACTGCTTGAGTCTTAAGTTTCTGTAAATTACCTCATGCTCTCCTCATGCCTGTAAGGTTATCTGAGATGACAAATAGGGATACGCCAGGTTAAGAAAAGAAGAAAATTAAGACTGGGAATCCAGAAGTCTAGACTGCAATGCTGGCGATTTGCAGCATAGACGTGCAAAGAGGTTGTTTCCAAAGGCTTTCCTCTGGCCACCACCAGAACCAGTAACAAAGTCCAGCTGGTCACTGTACTGCTGTTGGCTCCATGACCCATGTGTGCACTCTGGGAAGAGGGGGTGCATGCAGTGTAAATGGATTTAACACTGCTTCAAGCCACATTAACTGTACTCAACATTTACAGCATGCAGTTTCTGAGTTTCCCAGTGGAAAATACTGTTTTGTCCTGCTTTGGAAAGAGCTCTTTCTACATACTCTCCTATGTCTCTGATTTCCCTATGACCTAAAAGGCACCTGAAGGTATCAGAGGAGAAGGAAGTGCAAAGAAAGGGGAGGGCTACCATCAAATATCTATTTATTGGCTTTATTCCCCCATCCCCAGATTCATTAGATAAAGCGGAAAAATGAACACATTAAATGTAAAGATATTAGATAATAAATTCCCTCTGCATTTTACAATAGAAAAAAAGGAAATAATGGAATTAAAACTTATTTATAAACAGAATAATGATTTTCTTTCTTTCTTTTTTTTCTTTTTTTTTTTTTTTTTTTTTTTTTTTTGTAGTTTTTCTCCTATCACCACAAATTGCCTATCTGGAAATTAATTGCACGGTAATACACAGGTAAGCAGCCATTCATAGATATAATGGGGATGCACAGCTTAGTAGCATTCTGTGTTTATGGTTTATAGAAGAAGAAGAGAACAGTTGCTGAATGGACACTTCACATAAGCCTCCACATCCCTCCATCTCCCACCGCTGTGGTGGGATGTGGGATGTTAGGGTATTCTGTGCATACCTCTCCCTGAACAGTGAGAGCTGTATTACTTAAACTGCCCTCTAGATTAGGCATTTTCATCTGTTCAGCTGTAAGAGTAAGAGCTGTAAGAGCTTGACTTTCCAGGAATGGCACAGAAAGGAGGTATACTAGGGAAGGAGCAGGACACCACTGTTAAAAGCCGTGCATCTAATTTCTCATGCAGGGTTGTTTTCACTCATTTTCCTGTTCTTCAGCACTTAATGATTTCTCTGTCATCAATGGAGTTTTAATTGAGTGGGATTAGGGGTGGATTAAAGGATCTCATCAGAACTCATACTCCCTGCATCCACTTCCTGTTGAGTCCTCTCAACAGAAGAGCTTTTGACATTAGAAAAGTGAAAAATACTTAAGAGAGTGACACAGGGAGGGAAAACTCAATTGAAATGTAACCAAGGAGCTGCAATTGTAAAGGTAAGCATGTCATAAAATCTTGGAGATCATAGAAGGATGTGATTTATGTCACTTTGCCCACTCCTGGATTTCACCTGGCAGTATACAAGAGGGGTTTAAGCTTTAGCAGACATGAAGACATCACCTCAACCCCTTCCTCAACTGCTTATGGATTTTTTAATGAAAGACACTTTCCAGTACGTAGCTGAATCAATATTAAAAATGTTGTAAAATTCACAACATGAAAAGCCAATGGATTTACATTTCATTCTGTATTTACATTGGATTTAGAATCAAAACTACAGTAGGAGAATAAACCCTTTCTTTCCCCTTCTATGCCAGGGAGAGGTAGGATATCAAAATTATGCATTTATTTGGTTTCTCTTTTTCCTTTTTTTTTTTTTTTTGTCTTGAAAATACTTTATCTTATCTAACCAGGAGAAAAGGGTTAGGGAATAGAATCTCTGAGAATGAATCTATTGAGTACTCAGCCAGACACAGGAAAAAACCCTGACCCAGCAAAAAAAGAAAATACTATCAGTGATTTCAGTGGGCACAGGTTCATATATTGCTTTCCATATAGTGCAAAAGCTCACTTATGCTCTTCATATCCCACTTTAATCACCAAGGGTTACACATGCAAATCCATGGCACGATTGTAACTACAACATTTAGGACTAATTATATAGCTCTGGGAACAATGTTCAAACCTCAGCACAAACAGTTCTTTATCTTTTAG
Source organism: Anseranas semipalmata (assembly GCA_013399115.1). Classification (NCBI taxonomy): domain Eukaryota; kingdom Metazoa; phylum Chordata; class Aves; order Anseriformes; family Anseranatidae; genus Anseranas; species Anseranas semipalmata. The sequence continues at coordinate 1,421,995 of VXAA01005302.1, forward strand.
ACACTGTGAAATCTTCTCCAGTAACAAAAATTTCCTCTCAGATATGCACAGCAGGTCTCAAATCTGATGTGCTGCTGACATTAATGGGATATATATGTACAGTGGAAGGCAGAATTCACAAGTCAACATTTACTATGAGGTTTTGTGAGGATAATGTAACTGAAGTTTTTCTCTTCTAAACCTGAACTTGAAAGAAATAGTGATGTTTTAATCTCATGAAGGATGTTTTAGTTACAGTTCTAGATAAGGCTTAATTAAGTCCTTCAAAGTTAAACCTATCCAAAGAGTTCCAAAATGCTCTGGGCTAAAATTATTTTTAGGATAGACATTCTTGTAAAATGTGCCATCTGTAAGTATTACCTTAGCATGACTTGGTGCAGCCATTTCCCTTCCTCCAGGTTGTCCAGGCTCCCTATCATCCTGACAAACTGAAAGTGAATGAACACATCGGTACTTTGGAGTGTTTTCCTGGGATATATCCTATTTCAGAGGAAAACATGCCTGCTATGGATGAGAATATATTTTTCGTGTTTTACAGAATAATTTTTACTCATGATCTATCATATCATTATGAATATTTGTGACTGAACATATGTAGTAATGTGAATCTCACTGGTGAAAGTCTTTAACTCCTTACCAAGCAGCATATTTGCAGTAAATGTCTGGGATTTGTTGACATCTAGTAGCCTGGCTAGTTCCACATGTATGCGTAGCAACATTCAACCTTACAGAGTTACCAGGTGTCAGCAAATTTGCAGAGAGGCTTCTAAGAGAACAACTGTATTTGTACCGCACAGCTGTTTTGTGTGTATGCAATAAAATAAATCCAACCACTCTGGGAAACATCAGAGTTAGCTTATAATAGCACTGGGCTCACTTCACCACGCGTACGAAGATCCTTCTCTCTGGAAAATCCAGACAGAGTTTGGTAGACTTATACATAGGAGACTCAATTTCGGATGGATGCTTATGGTTTGACAAATATTGCTGTAGCAACACAAACTGGTTGCTAATAGTTCACATGAAAACAAATCAGATAAAAAACAGGGTTCCAGGTTCCCACCTATTTACAGTTGGACACAGCCAGGTGTGGAGCATGATCAACTCAGTCAAGTAGAGCATGACTGCAAAGAGGCTGGGAATCACTGTTGAAGGACAGGAGCCCACGGATATACAAAGAAGCACAGACAGAGGGAGCAAAATGAACTTAAAGTACAGCTAGGAAAGGAAGACTCAAATTCAAAGCAGCTTTTTCAGATTTCCACAGCTACAAAGACAGCACGTTCATTCTTGATTATTGTTCCCAGCACTTAGAAAAAATATTAAAGGAGAATGCAGTTGCTTAAAATATAATGCCATATGTTATGCTATATTTGCTAAATATATAAACAGCACTGATGGGTACTTGACTTAGTCATTTATGTATCTTTTTTGAAAACACATGATTTTAGGCATGTGACTTTGAGCCCAAAGTGTTTAAAACCAAATAGCATTGTGAAAATTATGTTAAACTGTGAAAATGATTATTAGAATAACTCAAGAGTCAAATTCAGACACCTATTATATGCTGCTGAGTTTCAGGTATAATTGGGTCTGTCTCACATTGATGCTAAAAATAGGAGTATTGTAAATGAAGTGGAAGAAGAATTATGACACAGGATCCCATGAGTTAAAGCCTTTAGAGCATCAGTCCAGTGGTCAGACATAATCTAACATGGCCAATAGATTCTCCTGAAGTGCTCCTTGCCATTACAAGCCAATTACTAAAAATAGTCAGAAAAGAATGGGAGATGCTTTTGGCAACTTCCACAAAAGCAGGAAAATGAGAAAACTAATACTCATGAGATGCTTTAGAGTTCTCTAAAGCAAAGGAGATCAACTCTAAGAGTGATTGAGAATTGTAAATATCTGTAACATCAATCTTTTTTTCATTTTTTCTTTGAAAAAGTGAGCTCTACAGGTGTCCAGTCCTTTAAGAAGCTGGGAATGAGCTGTTGGTGCATTAAACCAGCTTGCTGTTGAGAGCTAAGACATGGAGAAATGTGTGTGCACACAGATCTCGACTTCTCCTTCAAAAGGTTTTTCCTTTAACATTTTTGGTTTACTAGTTGTATTTGTGGTTTACTAGTTGTATTAAAGTTTCATAATTGCAAACCTGGTCTTGGGCTTCTCTTTAACTACTGCTGAAGAATACTAAATTTACACTTAAGTTTCAGGCAGTAAGAAGAGATCACAGAGAATAACACCTTGATTAGTTATATCTTCTTTTAGTTACATTTAGTTTCTTATTTGTGACTTCTGCTCATATTTTCTGCATATTTTCTGGAAATTGTCTTCCTTAAATTAACTGTAGCATTGATGCCTGTCCTGGGGTAGCTATTTCAAGAATGCTGGCCGTTCCTAGGCCTTTTATTAGCTCATTTGAAATACTTCTAGCTCATTTGGCAGTAAGAGTTCAAGTTAAATGTGTAAAACTACCACCATGTGCAGAAGGTTGTTGCCTTCCTCTATTACCCTATGACATATAGAACTGCATGATTTAAAAGCACGAAAGGACTTTTATGGGTGGATCTGACCACTGCAAGAATAGAATAACAAGTCAGTTGGACAAGAAGAGGTGTCTTCTACCTAAAGATAGGTGTCATCTACCTGAGGATATAGGTATAATATTTTCATAATAGGTAATATTTTCATATAGGTAATATTTTAATAAAATCTTATAGTTTGCACAACTTGTAGAAATGCTGTAAGAGACCAAGAAGCACAGTCGAAACTTTGAATAAATTAGATGATATGATTTAGATGTGTTGCAAAAAAACATCACAAATCTGTTTATATAGAGGCTTTGTGGATCACGGCTTTGAAATAAGCTGGATTTGTAATAACAAGGTTTTATAAAGCATCCAGTCTAGAGAAATGTACAGCTGAAATATTTCAAGTCTAATGTTTTCCTTAATAACAGAGAAAAGAAGCATTTCCTCATTCAAACCATGTTTACTTCTGTGCCCCAGGACGTCAAATTGACCTAAACTCTCCATAGATCCAGGGATTTGACATGATGACCTAACTCTCAGACTCCTGATAGTTTACTTTTGTCTGACAAATTACAGGATATATGCCATCTTTTTTAGGCACATTAATGAGTTTTTGGCAGAGAGCTGGAGGCAATGCTGCTTGTGCTTACCAAATAGAAAGTTTTCTGTATTCGAAACCTGTGAGACAATTAGCTCTTGGCATGTAGTTCCTTGTTATTCCTAAGGAGAATACTGGAAAAGCAGGTCAACCTGCTTACTCTAGTATCATCTTTTGTTTGGATAACAGGTACATCTTCAGCTGGGGAAATACAATGTGGAAGGAGCAACATATCTTACAGAGCTTGAATGCACTTTTTTACTAACTTTGAAAAGCTCCCAGAGAATTCATTGGAATCTATGTGAATCTAAAGTAGAAAGAGTTACTATAGTTACTAATACAATAGTTACTAAATATAATTCTCACTATATAAAGTGCACATTCTGGGATCCTATAAGTTGAAAAGATAAAAGATCTTTAATTACATTTGCCATGGTAATAAATGATTGGCTTCCTTTTATATAGTTCCATTGTAGACGTGCATAAAAATTTGAATGTTTTGAACAATTCAGCATCAGCCAGGAGTATTAGAATCCTTGCTCCCTCTCCTTTTTTTTATTTAAAGGTTGGCAGTAATTTTTCATGTCAAGGTCATGATTGATGTGGGTTAACTTTCCCTAAAAATCTTTTGAAACATTTTGAGTAATGCTAAAAATTATGGCATGCAATACATCAAAATATTTTCCTAGGCTTCCTGCATAAGTAAATAAACACCAGGGAAATGTGGAAGGCATTCCTAGTGTTTTGTAAGCAAGTTTCAAGCTGCATGTTGCAGATTTATATGCTTCATAGCTTACGCTGTGATGCATGTTGCATTTTATTAAAATACAGTGTGGGTGGGGAAGAGATGGTGATCTACTACATTTGTGTCTTTGCCCACATCAACTTGCAAAGGAGATCAATTCACTAAGAAGTGTATCTGAGCATGGATTACGTATCCTGTCTGTCAAGTGTCAGTTTCCTGGGGAAATACTAATAGCAAATCCTCAATCTTAGGCCAAATGTCAGAGCTGTAATGTCCAGCACTCTGAGTATGAAACATGGGATTACACAAACATCTGCCATTGACAGGCAAACGTAAAAGCCACTGATCTTCAGCAGTCAAGTTCTGAACAGCACAGAAAATCCCTCCAAGACATAATTCCTAAAGATAAGTAAAGTAAAACAAGATGAGGAACAGGTGAAGCAGATATGTATTTTCCTAAGAGAAAAAGAAAGAGGGATGTCTACTGTCACTCAGTAATGTAGGTTAAATAGAAAAAGGTAGACAGGTCAGTGGCAGGTGTGCAGTGTGGAGCTCTCCCCTTTTCTTACAGTCAGCATCTTTTCATTCACCCTTCTAATCATTAGTGGGGCATTACAAAAATATGGGGTATTATGCTCCTTGTTAATTGAAGAACATATCTGAGATTGGACTAGAGTGCTTTCAGAAAAAGCAGAACTGATGACACTTGCCTTTTCTCATCAGGTTTAGGTATCCCATCCAGGTGTCTATCAGAGAGGTCTAGAAACCCCGCAGTCAAAGTCCATCCGGAATAACTCACAGTATCCACATGACGAGTCTGCTTTTCTCCTTTGACATATGGAGAGCACAACCCCCAAAACAAGGTACCAAGTTTACAGACTTTGTGAAAGCAGCCTGTACTACAAGGGCATAGAAAGTAGGCACCTGCCTTTTTGACATTCTGAGAAGACCACAGCATGCCTGAGGTAAAGGTTCAGAGGTGCTATAGAAGTACCACTGAGTAGTATCAACAAATGTTAGAACATCACATCAATACAATCTTTACTTTTTACCATACCAAATATTTGCTTGTTGTTTTTCTTTCCTTTTCAAACCCTTGTTATACACTATCTAAGCAAGAGGAATGAACTATTCTCTGAGTGTGCTTATCTTTCTCCTTAGAAGATTGCATTAGACAACTAGCTTAGATTAGACGTTATATGATTTTGTAGGGTTAAACTTAGGTGAGATAGGTCCCACATCTAATGCATACAGATAAATAGGAATAGAATCACAGAATCATAGAACAGAATATCCTGAGTTGGAAGGGATCCACAAGGATCACTAAGTCCAACTCCTGGCTCCACACAGGACCACCCAAAACCAAACCATAATAAAATCATAGAGTAATTATAAATTTTTAAAGATGTTCTCAAATGCCGGTTAGGAGGTAATCAAGTTGCTTCAGTATTTCTGTATGTTCAAAATTAACTAAGTGAACTCTGTCTTAGAAAGCTGGATGTCACTGAGAATGTGACAGAAAATGATTGAAAGTGTTTGAAATGTTATATTCAATGTCATACGTACGATACTCTGCTGAGGTACGCAGTATAGGAACTGGACGATTAGCTTTCAGCAAGTATTCATTGTTCTTTGCAAAATTTGTAGGCTAGCATGTACTGTAACTGCCAAAGTTCAAACTACATAACTTCAGTATAATTTTTACTTTTCCAAATAATCCTAATGTATTTTAATTGTGGTCTTGAGATTAATCAGATAGGCAATAGCTTATTTAGCTTTCAACTGTATGGTAACCAACAACTACAAGAAACTTTTCTGTATTTTCATGGCTTAAGGCACCAGTGGTCACAGAGAAAGATAGACCCTTTCGAGCAAGACTTTAGTTGTTACCTAAACTGAAAGAAGACCAGTATACTGTTGGCAATAATGTAAACCGTTTATCCTACCAAGAGATAGCTTTGCATAAATCTTGGAAAACTGTATTATTTAGTTTTCTGCAGCTCTATAAAAGGGTATGAATAATACAATATGCTGTTCTGTTACTTTCCTAGGAATCTCATTGTTTTCACTATTCCTGCATTTCTTAGCAATAAAGGAAAGTTTCAAGAGTTTTGTTCTTAGAACATAGGCTAGAAATTATTTTTATGATCTGCTCCATTTGCATGCTGTCTCATATCTGACAGTCCACTATGAGCAATTGAGAAACTTCTTCTGCATAAATTACAGTAAGCCTTATGGCAATTATTACTATCTTTACTGATCCATGCAGTATCATTTCTTCTCTCATTCCAGAAAGTGCAAAGCCTCTTCTTTTTAGGGGGTTGTTGACCATATTAAGGTTTTCAGCAATATAGCAGTGCAAGTAGAAGTTAACCAGGCCCCAGAGAGGCCTCGTTAATTAGAAGTTTTGCTACATGGCAGAAGTGAATGAATTATGGGTAGAATAGTACATGAAGATTTTTACCCAGGAAGGGGAATTTTACTTTCTATTAATTGGGGAATAAAATATAAAAATGAGGTTATCTGTTAGACTGGAACGTAAGCAGGCTAAGTCCCAAGGTTGTTTTGGTATTGGACATTTTATTAAGACACCTGCAAGGTTAGGCTATTAAAATAATAATGAATCACGTTAATGATGCTAATACAGAAGTGACACAAACACATAAGATGGAGAAACACATGTTCAGGTATGGTGTAGGAAAGTGAATATGAAGTGAATGAACTGGGGTCTATAAAGACATATTTAAAATCTTTCGGGTCTGCTTTCTGAAGATGGCATCTTCAGTTCCTGTTATTCCTCTTGTCCTGCCAAGTTGAAGATTTTGTGATACCAGCCTATTAAGAGGTTTTGCTAGTTTGTGTGTTTCTTTTGGTTTATGAAAGAAAAAGCTTGCTCAGGTCTTGTTTGACGTCTGCTGTGCAGATCTACAGAAAGGGAGGAATAATGTTTTTCTAATAACGTCTTCAGAGGCATGAAATGAATAAAGGAGCAGGTAGCCCTATCTTTATGAGACAGTTAGCAGGCTGTGTCTTGATTTGTTGAAGGAATGTTCCCTCAGGATTGCTGTCATGGTTGTAAGCCGTGTACTGGGCTGTAATTCAGTCAATTACAAACATATAAATAATGTCTAAATGCTACTTAAGACCATGCTCACTGTCTGCTCTGTACCTACATGGAGCAGGCCAGCAGACACTAGATACCCATACAGTCAGTGCTCAGCCTGTGATAAATCTGTGGGACAAAATCACCTTTAGATACCAAATAGCTGATTGTGCAGGATACTGGCTGCTGTTTTGGAAACATGTCTCAAAACTGCCTTCTTGCATTTCTGTAGAAGCTGATATCATATCTGTACAATGTCTGTTAATACATCTTTTAGTATCTTACAGATTTAAAGATGCTACATAACTGCTGTTACCTGAGCTCACATGCAAAGCCTGGACTCTCTTATAAATGCTTCTCAGAACAGATCACCACCACACTGCAGCTAAGGCTCTTCAAGGCTGGCCCACAATCCAAAACCATACAATATATATAGACACTGACCTAATTAATGAACAGACAGGGGTGACTGTGGACACTTTCTATTGCAGTGAATGTAAGCAACACTTGCACGGTCCTGATGAATTCAGTCTTTGCTGTATCCCTACCACAAGTGAATGAATTTAATAATATCTCTTAAAATAAGTGATAGATAATAACCAGGGGGGATAAATTACAGTGGTGAGGGATGTTTGCTTAAAATAAGAGAAGGAGGATCACCCTAAATTCTCTTGTTCATCAGCTAGACGTGATGAGGCTTTATACTTTTGATTCACCCAGGATTGGTATAGTCAGCCTTGAAAGCCTGACTGCTTTGTTCTGAATGCTTGCTTCTGAGTTTCTGGGTCACGTCTGTTATGAACGAAAAGAAACAATTGTGATGAGACTTTTGGCCATTGCTTTTGGTCCCTTTCAATTCCTATCTAACAGGAGAAAAGAAGTGATACTCAAATTTTTGTGAACAAGCATTACTGTAATTTTATTCATATGGCAGTAATGTGTGAATTGGTATAGTATGTACCCATTAAATATACATATGTACCTATGCAGTCAGGTAGTATGTGATTTAGTAATTAAGGGTATCATCTAAAAAATGTTTTCACTTGATGAACGTGTTTATGTCTTGTTGAAGTCAATGGGTTATAAATATTTTTTTAAAGGGTAACATATGCCTGCCTGATTTTGTATGTGGTACTACAGCAGATGAATGAAACCAAATTGGAAATTTCTTTTCTTTGACATGCATTTTTGAATATTCAGCTTGGAAACCATGTAGCCTGATTTTCAAAGATACTGAGCAGCTTCAAAGTCAAAGTAGAACCTTGAATTTCTAAGGGGTGTTTCATTTTACAGCTTTACAAGTCGAGTATTATACACCCTTGCCAGTGAGACATAGAAGGAATTGATTGTGCAATGTTTGTCATAAACTCTGGGATACACAGGTAAAAAGAACTTCATAAGAATAATGACTTTTTATTGTTGACTCTTCTTAACTGATATTAATGCATTTTCTATCTGCAAATGAGAAACAATTTAAAAAAGAGAATAAAACATATTCAGGGAGTAGCAGATGTGTTTAATACTGAAAATTGTATGGATATACATGGCTAAGATATGAGAAAGATGATTGAGTGCTTGAGACATCTATTATTTTTAAAGGATTTTAAAATGATTTTTAAAGGACTTATAAAGGATTTTTAGAAGTATTGATAAAGGATAGAAAAAATTGTTTAGCGAAATGCAAGAAGATACAACCAAGTATAATAGAAAGAAGCTGTGCAGACAAAAGCTTAAGCTGGACAATCAGAACAATGTGTTAATGATATTATTCACTAAATTGTTGGAAAGTTTCCCAAGGAATGTAGTGGAAGTCCCATTATTGACTGTGGGTTTAGACTGTTTGCCCCTGGCAAAGGCTAATTTAGCTAATGTAATGGGTCTTTTGGGGATCTATTTTGTAGTTTTTTGAGTTAGGAAAATATTAGTAAAAACCTCTGAGTTTCCTCTGCACAAAAATGAAGACGATGTTAAGAAGTGAACGAGGTGGGTAGTGCATACATTTTCTGAAACTACTTCATACTGCCCAGTTCACAGTTTGGGGCACTCTATCTGTTTATCAGCTGTCCAAATCTTACAGTGTATTGCTCCAGCAAACTTGGGACAGTAACAGGTCAAAGCCATTGGATCACAATGGAGGATTAGATCTAACATTAAAAATGTAGGTCCTAAAATATTGGCAGCAATTAGGAATATATGAATTCTTTCATCAGTGAAATAAATTGAATACCTAAAGGACAGTTATCAGCTTCATGTGTGGGTAATCTGTTCTGCTTGGAACTGGACAGCTCTGGGAATCAAACGTCAGGACTAAATGAAGCCATATTCAATTCCTTTTCAAGGCATTGCCTATACTTTGAACCATAGTTATTTTGTTTTATGTATTTGCTTTGCTGGGTGTGTTACTATCCATGGCCTTAAATCTCTCTGGCACAAATTACAGGTTTTAAATAAATAATTGGCAGCTAATTCTGTAAGTACCTAACAAAATTCTACCTCTGCCTTCCAGAGTACAATGAACATGGCTGTAATGTAATTCCCTGGACATACAGCTCTTCATGGGCATTTCCCCCTCCAGTCCTGATTTTGAAAAGAGCCGAGAGGACATGGTCAGAAAACTCTGCTGTTAAAAGCCCTTGCAGGTCCACAAAAGACCTGGTAAAGTACTTCACAGAATCAATTGTATTATATATCATCGTAGGAAACAGCTAATATTGGGAAGTGTATTTTAAAAAGCCACAAGGTCCAACAAATATACACTTTTCAAATATATCAATATCACAAGTATATCAATATTACTTTAGTGACAGCACCAAAATTAACTGACAGCTAAATGGACCCAAACCAGTCTTTTTTCCCTACTTGTTGGGGAACTGCTTAGCAACTGTAAAGATGTTTCATTGGCCAGAAATTAAATACAATGTAAGGTAAAACTTGTGCTTAAATGTAAAAATAAATAAATAAATAAATAAATAAAAACACCCTTATTTTCTATAATCTCTCAAGTTCCAACAAGGTCCAACCAAACTCCTGGAACAGAATGAAGAAAATAAATGGATTACTTTGCCAGTACGAATAAAGTGGTAAAATACAGAGTTCTTCAGAAGTATAATAATTATGTACACAGTTGTATTCATTATACAACTAACAAATGATTAACAGTAAACTTTATCTAGAATCTTCTATAGAAATGTATCTGAAGACTGTATGCACTGTAGTAATTTTGTTAAAATGAAAGTATTTGTGCAGCAGAGTTGCATCATTAAGAAGCATGTGAACTTCCACCTTCAGCTAGCAGCAGCAGTGCCAGCATGATCAGTAGCAGGTGCCTGTATGTGATATATGTGATGCTACCATAGAATTTGGCAAGCGATGCTTAGGAAACTACATAATGGATTAATATACTTTAGCCTAGGTCTTCAGATAGTGTAAACTGACCTTCCCTGCACACAGCGTGGAGGGTGAGAGCCGGCAGAGATTGACAACTGCCGGTGCTGTCAGCAGGGAGATGCCTGCAGCCAGCACATCCATCACTCAACCGACCAGAGCACATGAATAGGAGACCCTGGGAATGGCTCTGTGTGCCTCCCAAAGGGAGCCAGAGGGGCACCCCAACTGCTCCCTGGAGAGTTTGTAATTCAGATTTCACTGGCTTAAGGAACCTCTACCTTAAAGACTGCCTTGTGCCCTGTCTACACAGCCATTTGTGTTTCCTTCCTAGTTGTCAGAGAAAGGCCAGAGTGTCTGAGATGGAGTCTGCCCAAGTCAATTTTACTGTGTAGACCCAGGATTATTGAATGAAAATGTACATCCTTTCTGGACACCAGAAGCTGACAGGAAGCACATATCTTTTTATTCACAGTAACAGCCAGTGTGACCTGGACATCTTTCACTGTCAGAAAGAATGAACCTCACAGCCCACTTACTAACACATTTCCTCAATAAAATCTCAGTTAAAATCTCTAATTACAATGTATTATTTTACTGAAATGCAATGCTGCAGACTTTTAAACAAATGCTTTTGCATTTTGTTGCAGTACCTGGACGTTTATATTTAGTGATCCTTTACACATGGTATTTGCTTATTTGTTATTTAATGCCAAACACAATGGAAGTGTCCCATTTTTGCTCTCATATGTGCACACAAGCTTTTCTCCACTAGTCTGTGAGGTCTAAGGAAAGCCTACTTGGATCTTTGCCGATGAGAGCCCTGTTTTCTAACATGAGGATAGGATTTGATGTTATTTCCCCCTTTTCCATTATCTCTGTCCCCGTGCACAATGCAGATGATAACACATTGCAATATACAAAAGCTAAAGTAATTTAAGAAGCAGATTTTTTCTCTCTTGCATACATCATGTTCATTGTATTGCCGGAAGTCCAGGATGGCCAACACATATTGTTCCCCCAATCATGAAGCAGATGAAAAATAAGGTACCTATTTGTAATTTTGTAATTAATGTATACCCACACATTGCAAATTGTATATAAATATATACTTAAATACACATTTAACTTTTTAATACACATTTAATTTTTGTTAATTTTTGTGTTTATACTTGCAAATATCTGTATATGTATATATGAGATTCTTTATGTTTGTCTTGCAGTCTTTCAATCTTTAGGCCACAGTTACTACTTTTAGACTATCTAAGACTTGTAGACCCTAAAATATACCGGGGTGAACCATAAAAAAATGGCTTACAATTTGTCAATGCCCTATTGTTTAATAGCTGCAGAACTGTGGAGGAAACAGTCTTCCATGTGGAAGCAACAAGATGTCTGTAGATTTTCAAGCTTTGGAGAGTTTAAGGTGCTTATTTTTTTCCCCTATGTACAAAAAACAAAAACAAATCACATACAGAAAAGTTAGAAAACAAAATCCAAAACTCAAAAAATACCTACTTTGCTACTGTTATTTGTCCAGGTCTGCCTGGTGCTATATTAGTGTGAAACAATATTGCTTTCCCAGAGTGAAAACACATTAATATTTGTGAAATGTTTAGATATTGTGATGAGAGGGATCCTGTTAGTACTTAGACAGATGTATCTGCAACATCTGGCAGTAGATTTCACAGCCCAGTCAGAGGTCTGGCCTTGATGACTCTGTTTAATTATCTCTTGGCTAAGGGATGTATGTCTTTCTGCCTTATCTCTCATAATCCTACCGAGATCCCGTCTGGGAAAAATATTGGGTAAGTGAAAACTTAGCCCAGGGAGTTGATGAGGTGAGGTAAATCTCAAGCTGCCAAATTCATGAATACTCAAAGTTTTAGCACATTTTTACAAGCTTTGGCAGAAGGACATCATTAATGTTTCAGAAGTTCTCTTGATCTCTCTTTATTGCTCTTTGGCCAGCTTCCCTGTAGTTTTTCAGTGTAGCATTCTTTTATTACTGGAAGGAAGACAATACCTCTTGCTGCTAGGACACTCTTTTTCTTCTATAATGAGCTGCAAAATAAAGTGGAATATAACTGTGTAAGTAGCCTTAAACTTGGACATCAAAGTAGTACAACAATCAATCCTGGTAGTCGTTCAGCTCTCTCGAGCATTATCTTTATCATATTTCTAAATGTTCCGCTTTACTAATAGAGCATTTGTTACTATTAGCTGTAGGTAGAATATTATACCTTAGCTAAATCTATCAAGGAGTAACATTTAGGGTCTGACACATGAGAGTCCTGAAGAAAGTTAATTACCATGACTCATTTCTTCCTTATTTCTACTGGTTTGGTAATTCTCTCTAAAACGTTATTTTTTACAATAGAGCAAATATCTCTCAGGAAACTCTCACCTAATCAGGCCAGTGCATTTGATTCCACTGAGAAGCATCCAAACTATAGAAAGATATTCCACAAAATACAGTAGTATAAGAAAGAGCATATTTTTTAACCAAAAGGGAAGTAAATCTTGGCACTTAATGCATATAATTTGACTTAGCAAGGTTTTATATTAAGATTTTTCTAGCACATCTTCACATAGAGGATAACTGAGGACAAACATGCTCATGCTTTCTTGCAGTTTCCTTTGAGTACTTGGTATTACTGTATTCTATGTATTCATGCAAAATTTTGAAGGTAAAATGTTTTGCTGATTTTTTGTGAAAAAAGCGAAAATTGAAATTGACCACTGATTTTGGCCAATTCATGGCAAGAAATCTAATCCAATGTGATTGGCTTAACCTTTGTTCCAAGAATACCGTCTTGATGCATTTTTTGTAATACAATATTGATAGTGCAAAAATAATAACTTATTGTTGTTTGTGTGTAGCATTTAAGCACAGAAATTTGAAAAGCTAGAGAAATTCCTTTTATAAAACATTTTTTTTTCTAAAGAAGTAGCCTAAAATTTGCATAGCTGGAGAAAGGACAATGTACTTTTGGCTTAACGAAACAAGATGGAATCATTGCTGATGAAAGCACATATTATTCCCAAAACACACTGAATTTCTTTAAAGGAAAATAAAATCACATGTATTTCTATATGGAGACTTGACCATTCCCTTACTACTGAGGACTAAATCTCTTAAATACAAAGTTGAAGGAAATTAATCTTACAGTTCCTGAGATCATGATTTGATTGAATCAGAATTCTGTAGGTGTTTGAGACCAGTCATGCTGCCCTTACCATTTAGAGTTCTTCCCTTGTTTTCCATGGGTCATTAGCAGAAGATTTACCCACAAGTGAACCTTAGTGAGAGCTCAGTGAGGAGTTGAGGGCTGCATTCTTTTCCAGTATAAATCAAAACTCAGTCATTTTACATCCTTTTACACCTGCCAGCACTTTTAAAATGTGCAGTGTCATCAGAAGCTGGTGAATGTATAATTCAGGAAATAAAAACAGGATTCTATTTAGATAGAAAAGACCTCATATTGACTAGATATGGGCTGCTGCCTATGGCTTCATACTGCACATATTGCACTTGAAGAACCATCCATGTCAAAGGGCTTCCGCCTGTGCAGAGCACCAGCAGTCTGAACACTAGAAAAAACATCAAACCTAAAGCCAACAGAACAAAAAACTTCTTAATGATCTGCTAGATCAGTGACTAAAGAAATGACATAATGGCTCTTTTACTATATGGATTCAGTGAAGGCACAGGAGATCATATACCATAGTAAATCAAATCAAGAAATATTTAAATACTGTTTAGTTCATAGATCAATGGTCTGGTAAACTGTAATGGAGCTTTCTGAGCCATTATGATCTAATGAAAAAAATGCAAGTTAAGTTCTGTTCATCTATTAGAAAGCAAGAACCACAGTGAAGCTGTAATGGTCTACTGTGTCAAAGCCTGTGTGGAGCATTTTTAATTAACTATTCATCTGCTCATTAGTCAAGATTAACGCAGAAGGATCTATTAAGATCTACTGTGTCAAAGAGTATGTCGTACCAGGAGTCTGTAAAGCCTGAAGATATATTACCCAGTCACAGTACCATATTATAGACTGACAGAAAAATTGCATCCTTAAAAAATAAAGCTGGCTCTGAGTAATGCTTGTGCAAGCAAATATCTTAAATCTTTTTTAAAGTGCTATTTTTCCCAGTTCTGTAATTAATCAGAAGAACATAATCTAAGATTTTTTTTCCCCAAATCTCCTAACACAATCATGTTTATCAGTTTCTGTAGCATCATTTAAGAAATCCCAGTTATGCCATACTGAAATAATACTTCATCATCTTTTGTCCTCATGAGCATGAAAAGAAGAGTTCTAAAGTCAAGTTATTCAGGGACCTGAGTTTTTGGCACAAGCATTGGGAACTTGGTTTGTCTGACGTTAAGAACAGAAGGCAAAGGGGAGACCTTACTGCTGTCTTTGCCATCTGTATGGGAGGGAGTAGAGACAATGGAACCAGACTCTTCTTGGACTTTACTGTGGCACAAGAGTCATTAGACACAAACTGCAACGGGGGAAATTGTAATTAGATAAAAAGATTTCTATTTTTTTCATGAAGGCCATCAACTACTGGAGCAATTTTCCCAGAGATGCTGAGGAAACTCCATCCTTGTTGGTGTTGAAGGCTCAAAAGGACATGGCCATGAGCAACTGAATCTAGCTGGATCTGCTCTGAGTTGACATTGGGTTTTATTTCTACAAAGACTCTTTCCAATTGCTATTCTTCTGTGGTTCTGTGGTTCCATAATTAGAAATCCAGAAAATCTCTGCACTGAAGTTTTCAAATCCATATGTGAAAAATGTCTAAAATTTTAAACAGACAAATTATAAATATTTCAAAGCATTTGTAAGAGGCTACTTATCTTCCAGCTACCTGAAGGCTCTTTGCTGAGCAACTGAGCTTTCATTTCTTAAAATAATCTATGTTGTTTCTTTAATTACTGCCCAGGTTCCTCTTTCTTTTTACTTACATACTTTGCATGTAAAGAGAAAGTACAGGAATTGTCCTTAGTTTGTGTACAAATGAGGCAGTGAACCTGCTTCAGGGTTACCTATTGCTGCATAGGAAAGGTGTTCAATTTGTACAATAATCTACAAAGAAAGATGAGTTTATGAGTGTATCTTCTCCCCATGTCACTCCAGAGGCCTTAAAACTATGCCACTCTATATTATAGTCTCAAATATTCCATAAATGTAGCACATAACAATTTTCTTAGGAGGAGACCTATGCATGTCTTCAGTTTGATGAACTTCTTTCAAGAAAACTGTTGTGTGCCATGGAAAAAAAAAATATATATATTTATGTGCTCTCTGCGATAATCCGTGATGTACCTGAAACACAGGCTATTTTAGAAGAAGCTGAATATTTTATTCCATGTTTTTTCTGTGTTTGTATTCTGGGGCAAACTTTGAGAATAACCTTATTTAGAGCTACCAAAAGATTTGTATGTTAAGTCAACAAGTTCTGGACTTTGCCACTGGTGTGACAAAAAGAAATGGCTGAGATTTTATCACTTTTTTCCAAAGCTAGAAAATATATTAATATATTACAGGAGGGCTGAAATAAACACAGGTGAAATTTCACTGCTTGTAGTGTGCTTTCAGTCAATTAATGATCACCTGCATTTGGAGAACTTGATCCTAAACTGCAATGGCCTTTAGTGATCTCAACAGATTTTGGATCAAGTCACTCTTAATGGAGTAAAGATCAGGAGGTACTTAAGCTTATTTATGCACTTTTTTGAAGAAAAAAATAGAAACAGCGTGTGTAGGTTGCAAGGAGAGAAAGTTATCTCATTTCAATATGTCACCTGTCCAGATTTACCAGCCTTTACTGATATAGCTGCAAACTTGGAACACACTACTCAACATTTTGCTGAATCATGCAAAAGAATACCTATTGCAATAAAGATTAAGTTATTACATATTTACAAATGTTCTGGCTATATTTGGAAATGATATCTGGGTAAATAGCACTGTAAAGCACATGATGAATTAAAGACGTGATAAGTTATCTTGCACCTTTCAACGTAGAAAGACATGTTCTACTTTTCTCATACTGTTGAGTGGCCTTACTTGCCATACTAGGAAGTAGAAAGTGCTTCTGTTTCTTTTCTTCCTCGGAAGGACACATATCAACTTTCTCTTTCAGATCTGACTTTGTAATCCTTTTTAAATCTAATATTTTCTCACATTTAAATAACCCCCCCCAAATCTGATATCTGATACTAGTTCAAAGTGAGGCGATCAGCTAACTAAAAATAATTACTCAAAGAGCAAGAAAAAAATCAATAACATGACAAATCAGATTGAAATTTCTTCTGAAAAGAGCAACTGATCAAACCTTGCGATCAATATTTTGATTTTTTTCCTCACGTTGCAGAGATTTTTATAAAGCTCATACACAGTTATGACACAACTGTGATCTCAGCCACACCTGCAGATCTCTGGGTACATATTCCTTCACATTTCTGTACACCCAATGAAATAAAGAGTTTTTCAGGAGGACAGCTAGTGAGTCCTGGAGCAGGAATTGTGCCTAAAACTTAGTTGTGTTGTCCAGTGAGGTGCATAACAAAAATGAGACCTTTGCATTTCTCTGTTGTCCAAAGAGGGTGCAAATCCCAAATCTGGCAAGGTGTTCCTGGTAAGCTGAGGCGTGTTTTTCTCATACTGAGATTAATAACTACTGAGGTGAGTAGTAGGTAGCTGTACTCAGCATTTCAGAGGAAGCAGTCATGCTTTTTCAAAACAATTAAGTACACTGGTCAAGGCTTCACAGGACAAAGATCTTTGTTAGCTACACCATTAGCATCTGGTAATTCAAATTAACTAAAGCATAGTATAATTATCATACAGACCATGTAAACAGTACTATTAACATATTTTAGCGAAGTAAGACCAGCTCTAGCGATTGTAACATGGTAAGATGGTTGCGATCCCATCTCTGAGTGTTAACTCTTTTATTTCTCAGACTTGCTGCCCAACCTTTGGTAAGCTTGTTCATCACACAGAACTGCCCTTTCTTCAATTTTAAACATTTAGCATGCTACGTGCTATGTAGGAGGATTCTAGTAGTCTATTTCTTCCATTTGGTATCTGCTCTGTTTTGGTTTAAATCATACTCGGGCAGTAAGGAACTGCCTTTTGCTTGAGTTTGTGTGACACTTAGTGTGAAGGTGTGGCTGGGACCTTCTGAAATGTTAGTGAGATACAACTTCAGGATCCTGGGTCATGGTTTAAGACCAAATGACAGTGTGGCACCAAAACAGACTCAGATAATAAAGTCACAGGAACAGTGTGGCATCTGGGACCATGTGAAAGGTGCTCCTGGGGCCAAGTTGGGATGTTCATGGGCTCTCTGCCCATGCAACTCGGGACACCACAAGTTGTTGGATTGGGTAGAGAACGTTCCATTCTTGATTGGTTTTGTTCAAATTTGTGCGGCGCCTGGCAGCTGGCTGTCACTGCTTGTAACTAAGCTTGTAACTAAGCTGTGCCCTGATCCTGCAGGGCTCACTGAAGCTCATAGGCCAACACCATTCTCAACTGGTCCTAATTTACGCTAATTGCTAGGGTCTGTTTAAAGATTACCTCCACAACCTCACAACATCCTTTACAACAGTTTCAGAATATTTGACCTTCTTAACCCTTTCCTACTGGAATAGGGATAGATTTGGCCACCTCAGAGACCAATGCCAATGTGAAGACATGAGGAAACAACCAAGGGAAAGCCAGGGGGCATCGTGGTCAGTGGCAAAACTGACACCCTAACATCAGAGCCAACGACAGAAGGGGAAAGAAATGCTTGTTTTCTCTAATGCACAATTCTAAAGTACTTACACAGCTCTGAGCTCAGTGAAGAGGAGGAGATAGTCCAAAAGACAGGCAGAATGTTTCACATGAAACAGTCTCACTACTAAGGAAGTGAGAGGCGAGAGAAATTTTTTTGAAAGGAGAGGAGAAAGCTAGACGTTTATTCTATTCATCAAAGGGAAGGAAGTAGCAAATGAATCAGAAATCAAAGATTGAATATCATTGGTCTTGCTGACAAAGGAATCAGCAATCCCCTCACAGCAAGTACAGGGGTTTGTTGAACAAAGCAAAGGAATTTAAAAGTCTTGAACAAAATAGGGTCCTTCCATTTATAAAATTAGACATAATTTTAGAACAGCATTTTGATTTAGGAGCTGTAAAGAATTTGTGCATTAAAAATATATAAATCCCAATTTTGTGAAGTATGATTAATAATGACTTTGTCCAAACCCTCTCCAGCCTCCTCTGTAATTCTCTTAAGAAAGCATTAAATGAGGGCATTTTCACTTTAGTTGAAAATCAATGACTCTTCAATGAAGCATGCATTTCCAAAATATTATGCAACTGAGAGGCATGCAATCTTGCAGCTAAGTCAAGATGCCAGGACTTCCTAAGTAATACTGCTGATTTAGTAGCAGAAATATTGGAAAAAATCACAATCAACAGCTTCAAAATTTATAGGTGCCACTGTTATTCCCCTGGAAGTCTTAGGGTAAACCCCTGGGGTTCCTCACTTTAAACAGAATAATGCAGTGCTCAGTCAATACAAAAGAAAGCAAAATGATACGTTTCTTTTTCTAGGATTTTGTGTGTGTTTGTGTGTGTAAATATGACTCCAGCTTTTTTTTTTTTTTTTTTNGATGAGAGGAATCAGAGCAGAGCAATGCAGAGAAGGAGCAAGAATCCAGAATTTTGTATCCAAAAATGCCTCTGAGTGACTGTAGAACCACAACCTGACACTTCCGTCTATCGCAAACATCCTGCTCCTGTTTCTGTTTCGTCTGTACAAATTGTAATTTCTCTGTATCTCCAGCATCTGTTTGTACCACCCTGAATGGATGGCTGAAATCACTTTCAGCTGGGATGTAACAAATAGTGAATAGGGGTGGACCTGTACTGGAAGAAAAGAGATCCAAAAAGGGAAGAAATGGTAAAATAAATACCTGAGTTAGCAACTGCTGAATACCTCACTTCCATTATTGGCAGGAAATAAACAGAAATTGCAAAAATATAAACCAGAAATTTGTATTCCTTAACCCTGCAAAGTGGATATTCAAATCAGTTACCACCATTCCTTTCCTCTTTCAACTTTTCCTTGCTGCCCACTGGCTCTGTACTATGGAAGCATACAGACTAACGTAGTTCTTGTTCTTCTTCTCCTCTTCAAATTTTGGCTGTAGTTGTGAAAAATTAAAGAGAAGAAGTCAGCTGAGACTGTTTCCATGAAGTGGCAAATTATCTAGTGGCTAAAGCCAAGTTTCTGTTAAACATCTCACTTTATCTTAGGTACCAGTTATATAATCCCTTATCAGCAAAACTTTTGGGATGTGTGTGAGTGTGTGTGTGTGTGCATGCATGTGTGTGTTTAATAATAAAGAACTTGTATTAAAAAGGCCAAAAAGGAATTTCTAATGAGAAAGGATGTGTCTGCTGTTGGAGAAATTAACTGCTCCAGTGAATTGCAAAGATAAAGCAGAAGAAATTATCCAATAATTTGTCTGTTGTAATTAGAGATGGGCCTGAGCTCCTAAATTCTCAGCCAGATCCAAATTACGGGGGCATCTGGAGCTGGGGTTATAGTTTTGTCTCATAGACTTTCACTCAGGCTAATGTGAAAAGCAGATAAAAGCTAGGGGACCTGGTCCCCTGCCACAGCATGCAAGCAACTGCCATTGACTTTAAAAGCAGTAACTCAAATCCTATGGCAGAAGATTAGGAGCCAATTACTGTAAGTCAGTGCATCCTCTTCAGGATATTTTCCCTTTGGTCATAACACTGAAAACTATCCTATGACATTGAGACAATGGTAATTAATTACTTGCCTCCTGCAGTGGAAGCCCTGAGACCCATAGGTTTTCAAAACTAAATTTTTAAAACGGATACCTGAAAAGCACTCATTTTTCAGTAAAATGAAACTGTTCCTCCCCAAAAATATATTTCAAAACTTTTCTTTACCTATTACAACTGGGTGGTGATATTTAGAGGAAGGGAGAGAAGAGGTGGTGCAGCCATGGGCAGGACACAAAGCTTTCTGTGAATCCTAACTGGCTGGCCACACATTTAGTGGTCAATGGGACCATTTTAGGACTATGGGAAGTTCCTGAAGACCAAAGTATGGCAAGTAAGTGTTTGAACACTTGGCATAATGGAGCCTGAACAATGTATTTCAGATCTAGTAGGTATAACTGTTTGTGTCTTCTGTCAAGGACCAAGTACTGGTTCTGCAGACCAGGAGGAATATGGGGCCATACCATACCTCCCTTCCTGCCTTACATGCTTCCTTTCAGAGGAAAGCAGAACCTGCCAAAATTTGCACTTTGATCTCTTATAAAGGTGTTGTGACAATGGAGCCAAGGTAAACTGCGGTGTAGGCACACCCATTTAGGACTGAGCCTGAATTTCTGCCTAACAGACCATAAAAACTTATCAGTATGTTCTGCTCAGTCACACCTGTGACAAGAGCTGACCAGGTACAGCAGTGCAAGTAACCCACTCCTGCTCTTTATCTTTATTACTAAGGCAATAACTGGAAGGCACAAGGAGACAGAAGATACTGCATGAGGATAACCTGTTAGGCAAGCAAAAAATAGTAGCGGTGGTGATGATGGCCAAGATGAGCATATGTATATCTGAGGAGGAGCCCAGGAAGCAAAAAACCTCAGTACAGTTTGGGCAGTGGTTCGAAGGAGTAGCTCAAGAAAAGAGAATCATTCACATGAGAGGTTCCCTGTTGCTCTAGCAGCAAATAAAAGTGATGCTGAGAAAGATGCTTTGCAAAGGGGAAAGTTGTCAAAAGGTGAGAAATACCAGTCCAGTAGTGCCAACAAACTGATACCAACCTTCCAGGAAAGCTACTGCCACCACCAAAGCATCTGGCCTGAGCCAGCCCCACACAAACAACAGAAGGTATAATTGCATTGCTGATTCTGGTTACCACAAGTTCAAAAAGAGTGAATAAAGCACACTATAAAAATGAACATATTCCTGCTAATTAAGTAAAAACTAAAACAAAAAAACAAAACAATTATCAAGCAAATGAAGGAAGCTAAAATCAACCTAAACCCTATAAAATCTGCAGAAAAAAGCAGCTAAAAACATGACTAAAGCAGACCTCAAAGCACAGCAGCCATCTGTGCTAGCCAGGATCTAGTAATAATGCAACTCCTAATAGCAACATGAATAATAAAAGTAAAACTCTCATGAGTTGCTACAGTTTTTGTTTTCAGCAACAATAATAGACTTTTCTCTGTGGTCTCTGCTCCTTATGTACAGATCATTATAACTGTGCTTAACATTTGCAAGGAGGATCCGCCTTTTCAGATGTAACTTTAGGGCTTATTTGCATTCATTGGGCTAAATCCAGCTCAGGGAGCTCAATATTGCGCTCTGAAGATTTCCAGGAAGAATTTCTCCCCCGGCAGCTGTGGAGCCAAAGCACCCACTGTTGTACCTACTCTGTCAGGGTTTCAGATCACAGCTGTTTCTAAGAAGATATTAAGGTAAGAGATGGTGTGGGTGTGCATGACTTCCTTGCTCCATGAAAGGCCAAACATCTCTCCTTCCCTTTCTTTTTTTTCCTGAATGCTACACACATCCTCTTGCTCTTCTTTGGAGAACTGAAAAGTTCAAGAAACAAACACTTGCCATGGCAGCTGCAGGAGAGTTCCTGCTTGACAAGGGAGTTTCAGTGGCTTCTGGCCTTATTGATAGTAGCTGGAGAAAGAGCAGCAAAATGGAAAGTCTGCCTCAGATGGAGTCTTCTGAGAAGTTTGGATTCTCAGAAGGATGATAAAAATTGGGTGAGGATTCAGAAAGTGTTACAGAAAATGCTTCACAGTGTGAAAAATGCTGCCTTCTTAGGGAGAATTACAGTACTCATTTTATTCATTTTAGCAAAGAAAAAGCCAACAGACATGTTGATTAGCAGTGCCTGGAGAAGATATATAATACGGGAAGATCTTTTAAATGCAGAGATGAAGGTACAGAAAGAACCAAGTGTCAAGACATAGAAGCTGGCAGAAATCTCTGTGTTTCTGCGTTTTCAGCTTCATAAAAGTTTCCGAAAGTGGAGAGAGGAGATCCCACAGGAGGGCTTTGATATCGGAAAAGGCTGACCAAGTCCAGCTGAGCCTAAATACCACTTTTAAATACCCCATCCATGACTGTAGTATGACCTGTACTTTGTAAAATATGTGACATTTATTCCAGGTCTTAATGAGGGAGGTGCTGGAAGAGAGAAAATACCCAGAGAAAGGTCTTTTCTGCAATTCTTCTTTCTTTCCTTGCCATACTGTGAAAGTGATCTGTCATATCATTGATTTTCTCACCTCTCTGTGAGGAGGAGGGAATAGATGACAGAAAATGCCTGTTTCCAGGAAAGGAGGAACAGGAACAATCAGTAAGGACATATATGGTGGAAGAGGGAAAATAAAATTTATAAAGAAAAGTACTATTCAGGAGAAAAGGATTTTGAAGTTTTTTTTTTTTTTTTGAAACAATATCCTATGCTCTCTTTGTTTCCGTAGCCAGATACTCTGTTAAACAAATCTCATGTACAAATCTCCCAGTGATATCTACAATATATTTTAACTTGTGTGTCTTTTGAGAATGTGGGTGTCTGGGCCTGCTTGGTGCAGTGGATAGCTGCTCTTCTGCATACAATTTCTACCTAGATCTCCCTGTGGGAGAAGTACTGTTAATTTGAGGCAACAGCTTCCCAACAGAGGTTTCCAAGGAATGAATTCCTTGTGCCCCCATTATGTCTGCTCCCAGCTGGAGAGTCTTTCAGCAGATACACTGTGCTTTCACGATTCTCTGCTAGGTGAATTTTCTGCCACCATGTTAAGCATTGTGCAATGTCCCCTGTGTAACATTGACTGAAATGTAGAAACAATCAAGTCATCTGAAAGGATACGAGGAGGTTTTAATTTCCTGAAATAGACCTGCTGTTCAGGCAGCATTGCCTTCTCTATAATAGGAAGTTCAGGAATATCAATTTCTAAATTTGTCTATTCAAATTAGTCCATTACCATTAGTGCCAACTCCATTGAAAAACCATGAGTCAGTCCCCCCACCCCTCCACCCCACTCCCCCCCAGAACATGAGAATTTAATGGTGTAGAAACATTGTCCCTTTTTCTTTGTCACCTGATGTTTAAGCCATTTGGAGTCAGGTTTTCAAGTTCTTCACAAAGGCAAGATTAGAAATTTACTTTTTTACTCTCCATGAGAAGGAAGGTTGTCATCATACAAGTTTAGGAGCTGAGCCAACATAAAACTGCAGGAGCTGACAACACTGCCTGATGTTTTTATCAGGTGCTCCTGTCACTAAGACATGCTGCACACCATCATGACCAAGCTAATTGGTTAGAACTGTCCAAGTGTCTGTGCACAGACGCTTAAGTGCACAGTCATCATCTCACATGAAAATAGAGCTGGAAAGAGCTTCATGTGGTCCACCTCTTTGGTTACGGTTGAGATCTACTAAATCTGTGTTGCTCTTGCTCTCCCTGTTCTTAAAGTTCCCTGACAGTGGAAGCACAATCATCTCCTCAGTGATTCGCTGCCTTATATTTAGAAAACCATTCCTAAATTGTAACTTGAATCTTCTGTGTTGTAATTTAAGATCATCTCTTCTTAACCCATGAGCTATCATGGAGAATTTATTGTTCCATTCCATTGTGCAATAGCTTTGTAAGGTCTCCTGACAGTTTTTCTTAAGCTAAATAACTCAGTCAATCTTTTCTTGTAGATTGTGTTTTCCAGGGCTCTGTTCATCCTGGTTGCTCTGCTCTGGAAGTCTCTCCAAGTGGTTCACTTCTTGCTGAAGCACAGTACCCACATCTGGACACACTATTTTAATTAAACCTTACCAGGACTAAGTAGACAGGAAGGACTGTTCCACATGTCTTGCTGTTAAACTTCTGTTTACGCAGCCTAATATCGTATTAACCTTTTTCATATCAGCTTGACATTGCTGATAGTGTTCAGCTTGTAGCTCCCTATGCTCTCTTGAATTGTTCCTGAACTGATCAGTTGCTGATTCCTGTATTATGCAGCTGCTCATTCCTACTTGTCATAAATACTTCACACTTATTAAATAGCACTATATATTTTTCAGACTATTTCTTCAATTTGTGGAACTTATCTTGATTTCTAATTCTGTCCTTAAATGTGTGTACAGTCTCTCTCAGCTGCAAATTTAATAAGCATATTTTTTATTCCATGTTCTGAATTGCAACATCCAGAACAACTGTTGCAAAACCTCAGCTGATACCTGCTTTCCTGATACTCTTAAAGTACTTAAGAGACATGTGGTGTAGTGCTTAGGAACATGGTTTTGTCTTTAGTCTTGGTAGTGTTACGTGATGGTTAGACTTGATGATCTTGAGGTTTCCTAACCCAACTTTTTATCCATGGCAACATAGTTTCATTTAGACTATGTTTCCTTAGCAAAGCAACAACAAAAGCTTTTCTAAATTGAAACCTGCCACTCCTATTTTTTCCATATGCACCAGAAAAAGCACATTTCAAGATTAGTGAACTAATCCCATTTTAAGAATGTAGGTCACTGCCATATTCGTTTTCAAAGTTTTATAAATATTTATGGCCATCTGTAATTACCTTCAGAAGATTCCTGTGTATTCCCACAGAAAATGTCTTTGCTGCCTCCCAGATACACATGCCTAGCTATTACTTCTGCCAGTCTCTTCTCTGGCACCTAATTCTAAGATAAGCCCTGGAAATAACACCAACTATTTGAGCTTTTTGCCTCTTTCTGGATCCTACCAGAATCCCTACAGGTGAACTCATGTACCTTCACTTCAACATTTAAAGCCTGTCTAAAAAAAGCAAGCAAGTCTAACCATAAAACAGGCACAGTATCACACAACTCATTGGAATAGTCATAGACGAGCAGCGCATTCCGAACAGCAAACTAACATCTGAACACGATTCGCAAACAATATGATCAAATAATTAAAGACAACGATTACATTTGAGAAGCTCTCTTTCCTCTAGAGCATACCTTTGTTCAACAAATTGTTCTTCTTGAAAGTTTTGTTGAGCTTTCCTTGTACAATATTGCCTGGAGTCTCATGTTTCTTGAGAGGCAATACATACAGAGAGGTGACCCATGATTTCATGTGTGGCCCGTACATTGCAGCAGGCTTTATGCAGGAGCTAGCAATCAGTAATGTCACAAGGATCCATGCAAGTATAAAGTCCTGGCTGCCTATTTCAGTTTAGGTTCAGGGATGCTGTTTATAAACCCTGGAGTAATTTACTTGTGGATCTGATTTGGGGAATGATCTGTAGTCTATCACTTGAGGAGACTGTTCATTTTTTGGAACCACATTGAGGCAGTCCAACAGAAAATTATGTTGAAGACATTCTGTAGTGAGGTCTTGTAATTTGTATACAGGTCTGAGGAAGAGCACTGAATCAAGAAAACTTAATTTTGACAGTCCTGATATATAGTCTATTTTGGTTAACCAAAAGGAACACATACATTTTCTACATTAGAGAAATTTCCATTATTTTTCTCTCAGCCATGAAAATCGATTTTGATGTGATTACACTCAGAGGCTGCTTGATGTGCTTCTGACAGTATGAAATGGATAGAAACGGTGGGTGGTGTTGAATTGAGGATACTGTGGTTTGCTGAACTCCGTTACAAACTGAAAATGGTAAGATTAAAGCACACACCCTTAATGTATTGAGCAGAAGAGTGAGCCTTAGGAAAAATGGTGATTACAATATTTTGATGTTGAAGATTGGAAAAGATTCAAAGAGCTTTCATCATCTTCTGTTTACTGTAATCACTGACATTTGTACAACTAGAAGGAGGTCACCAAATTTCAGCAGATAAAAGCAGCCATTAACAGTAAGCAATGGGGTAATACCTAAACATAGGTGGACATATGTAAAAAGAAGAGTCGTGGTATTTGGAGCTGTACAAGTCTTACAAGGTTTCACTCTGTTCTCATTAATTACATTGGGCTAATGAATGGCTTCATGGACACTACTTCCCTTTTTGAGACCAGACTTTGACCCTATATTTCCATGTTTCAGATCAGGTGTCTTTTTTTTTTTTTTTTTTTGTAAAATGTTTACTGTTAGCTTGCTATTTAGGAAGATCCTCTTTTGTCTTGAGAATTTTCATTGCTTCAAAAATGGCAAGTCAGAGCAATTAGAAAGAAATGAAATAAACAATAGGTGAATGCCACAAAGCCTGAAGTTTCAAATTATTTAGACATTCAGTTGCGAGAATCATCTTCTGAAAATGTTTGGTCTTGATAACATTGGATCTTGCTAGCTGGCTATTTAGGCACAGTAGTTGCAAGCAAATTTGAGCATGTTTTCCCCTAGCATGGCTAAGGGTCTGTTGCTCCTCTACCAACTCTTATAAATTTCAGTGGATACTTTGCTTTTAGATAAGTAAAAATACAAGAAATAAATACAATATATTTCAACAAGGTTACAAAACCAGCTTGTTATCCCAGCTGCGTAGGAACCTTCTACAATCTGAAAGATATATTGGCAGTTTCTATGTTATGTCTTGGGAGCAGAAAATTTGGAAAAGGATACTCACGAAATTTTCCCGACTTTTTCTGTGTCAGAAGTATCATGATGACTGTTTGTCTTCTGTTACACTTTCTGTTCTAAGTGACAACAAGTAATTGTGGGTCTATAAGAAAGTGTATTTCTATGTGTTTATCTCATATTTTAAAAGCATAAAAACATTTTACTTTGGTGAGGATTTTAAATGTAAGCTCATTCAGAATTCATTCATTCTCAGTAGCATTCTAATGGAGTTGAATAAAGATACAATCAATAGGATTATATACATAATAAATCAGGTCCTATGGAAATGCTATAAAATGTACACAATTAAATAGCAATTTATATCCATCTTAGTTGCTAACTACTTTGCAGAATTGAAAAGAGAATTATGGTCTGGATTGAGCAAAGTTCCAAGCATGTGTTAAGCTTGTAGCTCCCATTGACAGTGAAGTCTAGCACACTGATGAATGCTTTCCTGACTCAAGTCTTTAAACCCTCCGAACCTCAGTTTTCTCCATACAAATAATAGTTTTTCAACTCAGAATATTGCTGTGAAGTACACTTTTTAATTTTGCAAAACCATTCAGATATAACAGTTAAGGAAGTGATCTATGCACAGGCAAATATTTTTCTCTGTGCCAGTAGCAGTCTTCTTTCCTTTACACTTCTCTCTGTATTTAAACAGTTCTGTTTGGCTTTCTATCTTTCATCACCTGACTGCTCCAGTTCTTAATATTGTCATATATATCATGCTTTCAAATTTCTCATATATGAATGAAATGCGCACTTGAAAATAGGGTCTCACTATTTGTAACTCTCACTGTCTTCATAGAGAAGCAATCAGCCCTTCTCATAACTGAAGGTAAAGGAACTAGAGTGTACTTTTTCTGTAGAACGATAGTCTCATATTTGTGGTCCCTATAATTGGTGAAAATAAGTATGCTAATATCTTTCTTTTAACATAAAACAATGAAAAGTTTGGACCTAGTTTCCTTTCCCAAACATGTACCAGTCCGTATGCTTATTTAGTAATTCTTATAACAGTAGAGATTGTATCATCTAAAACAACTAGATGGTTTAAGAGAGCTGATGTCCCACCTGACGATGCTGAATGGCCAAATGTAGCTATAATTTTGAAATAATTGGTATTTTGGAGATTTTGAAAACCACACTATGAGCTGAGGATCGTCTAACTTCATTTCAGCTGTGTAAAGGTTAGGTGTCTGGTATACAGTTGTCATCTACATGACTTCGTTGTTAATTAAGAGAAATAAACATCTTCAGAGACTGACACAACCCACCTACTCTATACTCCTCTTTTACGATGGATGAGCTGCTTGTTGGAGATATTTATTGCTTTCCACCAACTGCAGAGGAAACCCAGACAGCTAGTTTGGACTAGATTAAATGACAAGATTAAGCTGTCCTTTGAAGAGCTAAAATTAGGAGATGAATGCCACTTCTACACTCTTAAAAACAAACCCAGCTTTGAGTGCTTTAGTTGTTTCTGAAAATGGAATTTCATTGCTTTTGAAATTGTTATTCTCTCTACGTTTTTACAGTGTGAATGATGGAAAAGTATTAGACAGTAGTTATATCTTAATAAAAAGTGCTTAACAAGCAAGAAGTATTTATACAGTATCCTATTAATCTAAATTAAACTCAGTTAAGTCCTTTGGGGATACTTACATGGTATATTCTATCCTTAATGTGTTCACGTTTCTCCCTTTACTGTTAGACTGAAGTATGTGTATGTATCAAGAGAAAATGACTTCCATGGGGTTTCATTTTTAAAGCTGGACATGCAAATCCTACTATTAGGTCAAATCTTGAAGTCCTTACAAAGTATTTTCTCAGTCATCCTGCCATCAAGATTTCCACAGACCACATTTTACTCTTAATGGTTTTATCTGCAGTTACTATAAGTTTCACATCTAATTTTCCTGGTATGCAAATGTAACTCTTAATATAAAGTTTTATTTGTAATGCAGTTTAGACTGCTTAGGGGTATTTTATTTTTATTTTGTTTTCTTTGCTCTCTATAGTTCTGTAGATATAAATATACTGGCTTACTGTGCAATTTTTCCCTCTGGCTTTGTAATAACTACAATCCAGAGACTTCCTTCCTTTTTTTTTTTTTTTTTTTTTTTTTTCTGGAAAAATTCCCCATTTGTTAAAAATGGGGGGACATNNAAAAATTCCTCGATCTGTAAAGATGGGCTGAACTAATTTATGAATTGTAGGCAATTCTTCACCTTGGAACCTGAACAAAGAGATTTTGTATTGTAATATCTTTACATACCCTCCACTGATAGGTCCCTTGTACCTATATCAGGTTGCACACATTGCAAGACCTGAGAAGGTATGGGTGCTTTTCATGCAGCTGTGGTTCTTTTCAACAATCCCCTTCTGGTTACCTTCTGCCTTAGCATGATTCACAATAAGGAGTAAGAGAAGAGAGAATGCTATTCCCTTATTTCTTATTCCCAGTTACAGCCTCCAGTTCACTGGAGCTTTGCCCTGGTTACTGTTTTTTTGCAAAGAGAGCAGTAAGGGATGCGGAGGTTGTAAGGCCCCTTCTCAGACCTTTCCACTTTCTGTGTGGAAATACAGAAACTTTCTATGTGGAATATATTCTTTATATGTGCTCTCTCTACCTGTCTCTTTGACAGGTAGAGACATTGACTCTTGTTCTTTAATATTCTAATGGAGTTGACATAGTTAATCTGTAATTAATGTGAGCCTTTCTCTGTCTCCTCCACTATCTCTCTAGTGACCCTATTGCTGAGAAGTGGAAAGAGGTTTTGTATGAAAAATAGTGAGTTCAGCTCGATCTCTGCTATGTTTAAACTTCTGGCAGTATATTCAAGAGTTTATCAGAGAGATACTTTCCTCACTGTTTTTTTTTTTTTTTTCATAAAGATCCCAGCCAAGTATACTGTTTCTTTCAGTTCCAAATGCTGTTTTGTCTCATACCACCTCGCTGCTCAGTCTTTGCTCACAAATATATCTAATGAAGTCAAAACACCCGAAGTCCCTGACAATCTCACCTTATCCCACATCTCCATTTTTACTTTCCATGTATTTTTCCTCCCTATCATTCACTTAATATTTTCATTTTAATGCTCCCTTTGTCTCCTTTACCTCTCTGATTACCCCTGTCATGTTTTATTCATTTGCCCTCTTTGTGTTTCTTCAAATCCCTCTTTTAAAATACTCTTCTCTGAACAATCCTTCCTGTCTTTTCCTCCACAGTTACTAATTCCCATAACAGTGATCTAGTATCCCTGACACAGCAGGTTTTGATGTGGTGAAAAGCCAACATAGGAGCCACTAGCCTTCTCCTTGCCTCACTTAGTGAGCCCGTGACATGTCCTTCAATGTCACGGTGTAGGGGACAATGACTATTACCTCTTTGATTTAGATTAGCCCACTGGCTATTCTCATTTATGCTATGGACAGATCCAGGTAGAGAAAGACTAAAGTATGCACTGAATCTGTAAGGACCTGGCAGTAAGGTGCTCAGCCTCCATCCAGCTTCCCTGCAGTCTCATTGGAGAACACATATGACCCAAACAGAAAGAGAATGGACAAAACTCGTGCTACAAAATTGAAAACCCAATCTGTGTGTTAGCCACCATGGAGGCCGTACTGGGGATAAGATATATTTTATTCAGTGTTTTATAATACTGTGCATGTTCATGATTCTATTTGTGAGTGCATTTTCAGACTTGATTTTCATTCATTTTATTAAAATCATCATTTTGGGCCAAATTACGGAGTCCTGACTTGAAGTCAATGAGAGGTTAATTTGAATACAAACCAAATAAAAATTGAGAAGGTGTTTATCTTTTGGCACAGTGATAGTAACTTGCCTGGAATTCTGACCTTGCAATATCTAAGATATACAGCCCTGAAATAGCATCCAAGAGGAGATTTGGTCAGGACACAACTGAAAGCAGATGGCATATATAACAAAAATCATTGAAAACTAAAAGCCCTGCTGAGAGCAATATATGACATTCTGAAGGAAATCTGCCTTTGACACATTGTACTATCTTTTTAAAAATTTAAGATCTCTTTTATGAATTGGAAAAAAAATACACTCAAGGTCTTGCTGGTCTCTGCATGAGATTTGCATTTGCCTTGCAGAACAAAGCAGGAGCCACACTGCCAGCCTCTGTCAATAATGCCCCTCTTCATACCCTCAACTCCTTCCATTAAGGCTTCAGCAAGGGTGAAGAGCAGTTCCTATCCTCTTCCCAAGCTGGGAGACTGCTGATCAAAAATAGGATCCATAGAGGAAAGACATACAAAGAGGAATTAGCAAAAGGATGTGGTATCCAAGAGGTGCGTTCATGGCTCCTTCGCTTGCTCGCAATGGTTCGACCAACAGCAGAGCCTGACATGTGGTCTGTCCAACATGACACTATCTGCCATGTTTCCTCCATGGGTGGAAGATTTTCCCTCCCCCAGCAGCGTACACACTAAATATCACTCACCCTTGACTAGACCTAGAAACTAACATATTTAAGTGATGCATAGTATGCTATGACGTTTTTTGTAAGGCATCGTATTTATGAATGCAGTTCTGTAAACAGAAAAAAATCAGTGTTTGTAAAATGTTAGTTACTCAAATGTAAATATTAAGCTACGATATCTGCATGAAGCTGATCAACCCAAGCATTCTGTCAAAGCCCACATGACAGGTCTGCTCATCCTTGACAGCCTAATTGACACTATTAATCTCATGAGGAGAGAAACTTTCACAATAATGTACAGTACATACAAATGCAAAGAATTTATATACACCAGTCTACTTTTCATTGAGATGTTTCAGAAATAATGTTTAGCCTGTGTAAAAATGTTTTCCATAATCTTAAATTTTATGGGCAACCAGCAGTGATGTGTACTGTGCTTCCATACTGCAGAGCAGTAGTCCTGTGGAAAAAAGAGATCAGGAATTAATTAAAACTTCTGTGATAATGTATATGCCCAAGAGGGCTGAGTTAAAGCTGCAGCCTTAACTGTGACACTGTGACATTTCCTGATTTTGGAAGATCTGACTTTGCAACCTTAATAATGCTCTTTCCCATTGTTTTTTTTTTTTTTTTTTTTTTTTTTTTTTAATCAGCTGTATTTGGAGGTGCACAAGGGATCACCTAAAGAGCAAATATGCAACAAATCTCTGCAGTTCATTTTGAAGTTCACTTTGAAATAGCAAAAGACAAAAGTGTCACTCTAAGTTTTTTTAAAGTATTAACACTGCCTTGTCCATGTTGTGGTGTATTGGTCCTTGCCAGACAGTGAGAGAGCATAGGATCTGTATGAGCTGTAATAGAGCAGAACAGAGTCAAGTACTACTTTGACCTTTCCTGAAGATAACTTTTCCATGGTGAGAAGTTCTCTGTTTTTACATAATTGGTCACATAATTGTATGGATAACTGCTTTTAAGGTCTTTTGCAGTAGTTCATAGAAAAATTAACTTTTTTTTTTTTTTCCAGTTGGATTTTGTATATTTCATATGTAATCATGACTAATGTGAATTTTGGAAAATTTTACACAGGGAGAAGATATTGATTACCTGAGAGAGTTCCTAATATGCTGTACTATACACTGTGGCTTTGCTTAGGACTGTTAAATACATACTGCATATCATAAACTCTGTTAACATTATGTGCTATGTGTGGAATACCTACATCTTAGGTATGCTTCCATAGTACTAGAGTATTGCATCTCCATGTAAAATATCACAGAATCACAGAA